>VXAZ01005433.1:4834-30164 GCA_013399875.1 Gymnorhina tibicen | reverse complement strand
GGCAAATTCCAAATTATATCAATTGTTCTCGAAACTGATCTACCTTCTCTCCCACCGAGAGCAACCCTATCATGTGAGGCATGTGAGGTCACACACATATTTGCCAGGACCCATTGCAGAGGGAAACCAGAGAGCTGGTGCTCTGGCCATGGTTGTGCAGAGTCCCAGCTTACCTGATACCTTTGCACAAGCCAAGTTAAGCCATCATTTTTTTCCACCAGAATGTTCCTGCCTTCATTAGAATGTTTAACATCCACAGAGATCAAGCAAGGGTAATTGCAGCGACATGCTCTAACTGTCAAAATTATCAGGTACCATCTTTAGGCACAGGGGTAAACACCCGTGGCCTCAGCAGCTGCCAGTTATGGCAGATGGACATCCCCCATGTCCCCCAATTTGGGAGACTGACATATGTCCATGTTTCAGTAGACAGCTTCTCTGGAGCTGTTTTTGCATCTACCCATGCAGGAGAAAAGGCCAGAGATGTAACAAAACACTTTCTCCTTGCCTTTTCCACCCTGGGCATGCCTAAAGAAGTGAAAACGGACAATGGTCCTGCTTATGTTTTCAACAAACTACAAGATTTCTTTAGTCAGTGGGGTGTTGGTGCCTTATTAAAGAGATGGGACCACCACGGTTATTCACGATTTATTACTTGAAAATCAAACAAGGCATCAGTCTCAGAGGTCGTGGATTTAGTAACAAGTTGCCATAACTGAAGATAGTCATGAGTTATCAGATTAGTTATCAGATTAGTTCTGCTTTGTACAATTGTATAAAGACATATAAGATAATGACACAGAGCATCATTATTAACATCTTTCAAAACTGATCCTTCTATTCTTTTAACTATATTAGCAACATAAGCAGAGTCTGTAATCAAATTCAAAGGTTCCTGAAAAAGCTGAAATGCTCTGNGTGTTGTGTATCACTTGTCTTTCTCAGGTTTTATTTCCCTTTCTCTTCTGGTTGTCTCTCTTTCCACTACAATTATTATTTTATTATTATCAGCTTATTTCAATTATTAAACTGTTCTTATCTCAACCCTGCGGGCTTTACCTTTTTTCCAATTCTTCTGCCCATCCCACTGCAGGGGTGGCAGTGCGTGTGAGTGGATGGGGCTGCATGGTACTTAGTTGCTGGTTGGGATTAAGCCACCAAACAGCAGGGGTCAAGTCCTGCACCAGTAAGCACTCGGTGTGCTTGTCTTTTCTGAAATGCTTCTGCTACTCTGTCAAGAGCTCTTTGAGCCTCAGGTGTGAGAGTCCTTGGAAACGTAATATCACAGTCTCCTCTTAGCAAGTCAAAAACTGGAGCAAGTTCATCATTGGTGATCCCTAACGTAGATCTGATCCAATTTATTTCTCTCAAAAGCTGTTGCAAATCCTGCAAGGTATTAATTTTAATTCAAAGCTGTCTTTCTGTGGCATTTTTGCTTGTTCTGTCATTTTCCATCCCAAGTATCTCCATGATGGAGTTTCCTGTATTTTTGATGTAGAAATCTCAAGTCCAGCATTTTTAATCTCTGTAACAACACTGTCACGAGCTTCCTCCATCTCCTTTTGTGCTGGTGCTGAAATCAATAGATCATCCATGCAAGGATCCCTCTCACCAGGTCTGCTGGATCTTCTGCCCTATTATGAGGTTGGTCCCCTGCCAGGTGTCCAAGTGTAAGGCCTGAGTTGGGACCTCCTGCAAAACTCTCTGTGAGTTTTTCAAGGAGTCTATGCCATCTTAAGTCCCACAATAAGTACTGTGAATCGGTCAGAATCATTGAAGAAATATTTCTACAGTCAAAAGCTGTCAAGTCCAAATGACTGAAAGTCCCTTTTAACAACTGCTTGAAATAGGGAGAACCTAAACCACACTCCTTTATTGCCTTCCTTAAATCCTTAATGTCATCATGTGAGATGGCCTCCCATCTGGGGTTAGCTCCTGCTCTTCCATATCTCACCGGCATTGCTAAGAGCGGTTTACGAGCTAAAGTGAGATCGCCCTCCTTAATTACTTTATGATGTATAGCATTCCAACCTGCCAGAGAGGGTTTCTTTCCAGAATTCCTTTCTTTGTGAGAAGAAAAGGAATTCCGCATTTTGGCAGAAGAAGGCTGATTTATATCTTGAAGGTCTAAATCAAATTCATCTTCTGATGTAGAACATTCATCCTGAACTTGCATATCTGCTCTTGTATTAAGATTTTCAGGGTTTAATTCCACAGCGTCCTGTTGCTGTTGTACCAGGGACAACAAGAAACTACATAGGCTCGATCCAGGAAGAAATGGCATTAATTTACAGACTTGTTTATACATCTTAGTTCGCTTCAGTGGCATAAGGTTATTGGTCCTTGACCATCCACCTCTTAGAATGATTGGTCAAACCCTACAACACCCATTTCAAAATATTTCTCCAGTCAGTATCACAACAGTACTGCATAAAAACCTAGCACCCGCAAGATAAAGGGACTGGTTTACAAAAACCTCTAACTGTTTTCGGCCCGCATCCGTGTGAAAGCAAGGACTTTCACATGGAAGCTGGCAGAAAGCTGGAAAATCTCCCCATGACCAAGCCTTCAGCATCCAGAGCACCCTTTTTTTTTGTTGTTGTCATTTCCAGGGCCTCCTCCCCTCCTGCTTGTGGGCAAACTTCCGCCCCGCCTTCGGGTGCAATATTACAAGCGGCCGAAGGCAGCGTCGGAACGGGTTGTGCATGTGGCACAGTTAAAATTCCAGAGATATAGGCATCAGTAGTAGGATCATTAAATATCTCAATTAGCACTTGACATGTAGGGAGCAGAGAAGCTGCAATTTTATCTCTTTTAGTAGCAAGGTCAAAAAGCTGAATTCCAACAGAGTCCCACAATGATTTACGAAGAAGAGTTATCAGGTCAGCTTCCGGAAAGTTTTTAAGCACCCAAAGTAATAAATCTTTCAGTTCCTGCTTTGGAACTGACCTGGAATGTAACCTTATTAAAGTCTTTAGCTTAGTATAAACATCTCTTTGCTCTTTTGAGATATTTTGACCCATCTCACGCGTTCCCTCAGTTCTCACCTGCCTCACTTCGCAAGGTGATTCTTCTACCAGTCCTCAGTGGGATGTTGACCTGCGATATCCGTTAAGCTTCCTTTCAGCTTTAATTAGGTACTGGATCACCCATCCTTTCAGGGTATGATTAAAACTTTTCTCACGTCAACTGGGGTGGCGTCTGACCTCTCTTCCGTAAATTCGCCTCACAGAGGCATGAATTGTCAGCGCCTTATTAAAGAGATGGGACCATCACGGTTATTTGCGATTTATTACTTGAAAATCAAACAAGGCATCAGTCTCAGAGGTCATGGATTTAGTAACAAGTCGCCGTAACTGAAGATAATCATGAGTTTCAAAGTTACATGGCAATTTATAACTTTTCGGTCCAATAAGCAATTAACATGAAGCTTTGTTTTGACTTTATAACCTATAACCTTTAGTATTTTTTACTGCATTGCATCTGTTTTTCAACCAATAACTTGCCAGCTCATGTACACACATATACTTCTATTATAACATCCAAATTCTTAGCTTAAACTATAAAATCACATTACTATACTTAAAAACCCTCCACCATATCACTCAATACATATTCTTACTTATAACTATAGAAACACAGGTTTATAATTCTTCTGCTTAAGGTCTATATACCTTTAACATTACATCAACCCATGCTCTTTCCAGGGCTGTAAATTAAACTCATTAGTGCCTGTGGAAGTTTCTACTCCTCTGTTTCCCACAGTGGGGCATCCGGCACACCACTGGCATACCCCACTCGCCCACAGGACAGTCCATTGTTGAAAGGACCCACCAAACTCTCAAGAGGGTCCTTGACCAACAACATGGAGGTGCAGAGATTAATTCTCCCGTTGTGAGACTCTACAAAGCTCTCTTTACTATCAATTTCTTAAACAATTCCTTCTCAGAACCTACCCCCCTGTATTCTGACACTTTACCAATTCAACACAAGCCAAATTAAAAAAACAACCCCTGGTGTTGATCAAGGATCTAGAGAGCTGTCAAATTCAGGGACCCTTTTCACTCATCACGTGGGGGAGGGGATATGCTTGTGTTTCCACACCAGCAGGTTTGAAATGGGAGCTGGGAAAGAATGTAAAGCCATGCCTTGGATCACTGACAACAGCTCCTGATGGCACAGGACGGGGTTCACGTGATGCTGAACCTAACAAGGATGAGACAAGTGCCGCGTGGAGGCGACATCGGTGCAAAGTGACAAGCCACGTGAACATCTAATTTTTGCCCCCTCCAGACAGTTTCAGTTTAAAACCCCCTGAACTCCTCTGACCTTCCCTCATGGTTTCCCCACCCAAATAATCCTTTACCCTTCCCATACCCCATACCTACCTTTTTCTGAAAAGGGGGGATGGAAAAGGGAAATCGATGAAGGGGGAACGAACATTTCCAATTTCATGTATTTTCCACGAGTGATTTGATTCTTAACAACTTTGTTTGAGACCCTTACAGAGACACCTACCCCAACTCCCCCATGGAACCTGGCACTTGTCACCCTGCCGTCTTCTAGACGTGCCTAATCTGAGCAAGTACCTAGAGATGCTGCTGTGGCTACGGGTGCTGTGGCTGATAGCAGTGTGGAAATCGCAGCCTCGTTAGCCCAGAAAGGTCCACCGCATCCAGCACCACCAGAGGAACTTGGGACTTGTTGGGACTTTGGGAACTCAGGGGAGGGGTTGCCTCCTTCTGGGGGCTTTCCAGTGTTTCTGGTTGTTTCGTTATTTTTTTGTTGTTTGAAATGTTGCCACGATCCTGGACCCTCACGGCTAAAATATGTCTTTTTCAAAATACCCTTTCACCACTCGTAGGAAATAGAAGAACGGTTCCCACCTTGGTTGATTTCAAGTAAGTGGGGGAAGCCTTCTTTTGAAACAAATTAGGGGGAGATGTTGCAGTGGCTAAGTCCACATTACACCCACCATGTTGCTACAAAATGCTCTCTCCCCACATCACTGTGCCAGAAAGTTCTCCCTTCGTCGGTACCCCACTGGCCCCTGGTCCTCTCTCCCCTTCCCTCCCCTCTTCCATTGGCCCCTGTTATGTCACTCAACCTTGCCTCTACCCCCTAGTCCTCAGATTATTGGTTACAGATGCTCTGCCCGCCTCTGGTACCACTTGGGGTAAAACCACACGCATGCAATTGTTCGGGGTTCTTTGCTTCTGTTCTCCTTTGGGTGCGTTTGTTCTTGGTCCGTGGTGCAGACCCAATAAACACCTCGGAATTGCACGCAAAGAATCCCTCCTGCCTCTTCGTCTCCGGAACACGCAGAGACTTCGTGTGTGAATGGCTGCTTGTGTCCACCTGTGAGGGTGAGACTGTGCACTTGCGTGGGTGCTAGCGAGGCACCGCCAAAGCGTCTCCATGAGGGACACTGTGGGAAAATGCGGCACCGGTCCATCAACCCCACACACGGAGTTATCAGGGCATCTGGGAAAGGATACAACAGACAGATGGGCTCACGATCAAGGGATGGACCTGACCACAAAGGCCATCACACAGGTGTTTCACAAATGGGAAACATGTGCTGCAATCAAGGCAGCCACACGAGTGAAACCTCCTTGGATAGAGGGCAGCGTCTGGGTTTTTGGTATGGTGAGGCCTGGCAAACTGACTACACTGGACCACTGCCATGAACACACCAAGGCAAGAGCTACATACTCACCACGGTAGAGGCAACAACTGGCTGGCTGGCAACACACTCTGTAAACCATTGCCACTGCTCAAGACACCATTTCAGGTCTTGAGAGACACATTTTGTGGCAACATGGTACCCCAGAGAGAATGGAGTCAGACAATGGGACTAATTTTTGAAACAACCTTATAAACCCTTGGGCAAAGAAACATGGCATTGAGTGGATAAATTACATCTCTTGTCATCCATAAGCCTCTGGAAAGACTGAGGGGTATAATGGACTGCTAAAGACTATGTTAAGAGTGTTAGGTAACTGGGCATGGAAGGATTGGGATGGAAATTGAGCAGAAGCCACTTGGCTGGTTAACAGTAGGGGATCTGCGAACCTCTCTGGTCCTGCCCAAAGAAAACCCCTACACGCTGTAGGAGGACATAAGGACCCACAAGGCACTACTCTTGTGGGTTAGGTTTCTTAGTGAATTTCTTCCCATTCTTGTCAGGGAGATGCTGAAAGGGAGACAGCAGCCTTTCTGGGTGAATAGTCAGCGATTATGACACAAAGGGGAGTGGCCAATGACTCTGGCCCAAAGCGTCTGTTGCTTTGAGGTTGGAGAGTTTGGGCTGTGGTTTGGACTCTCCTGATCAGGGGTTTTTGTTCGGGAATTGCAGCATAATGCAATGAAAGGTGCTGATGATGACCCAAGACTTGGCTGGGGGGTGGGTCCCTCTTCCCTGCCGTTCAGGGATGGAGGAGAGCAGTTGCGTGGTACTGTGGGAGTTTTGTGTATTCAGCTCCAGGACTTCACCACACTGCAGTTCGGCGCTACAATTAAATCCGCCTGTTTTTCCTGCTTCTCCCTGCTGCTACTTGGTAGTGCTGAGACTGGTTGCTGCCTGTACACATTTCAGGGGAATCACCTCCCCCTCCTCCCTCTCGTTTGAGGCCACCATTGCCCCGGCTGGGCATGAGTCACTACAGCCTCTCTGCCTCACCACAGCCACCAGCGCCAGCCACCAGCACCCCCCACCAGCCATGGTCATAACTACACCAAAGAGGAAACAGTGCTTAGCAGGTGGGATTCTGTTACTGTGCTTGTTCTGTTCTGTATATATTTTCTAGTGAAGAACTGTTATTCCTTTACCTACACTTTTGCCTGAAAGCCCCATAATTTTCAAAGTTATAATAATCTGGAGGTAGGAAAGAACGGGTCTTCTTTCCATTTCAGGAAGGTTCCCACCTTCCTTGGTAAACATTTGTCTTTTAAACCAAGACATTTTTTAGTGCCTGAACAGGGGCTTGAGACAAAAAGGGTGAAAAGAGAGTAACAATTCCTGGGTAAGCCATTTGTGTATTGTATATAGAAACGTCATTAGGCATTGCCATGTGTTCCAGCTTACCCCGGTTCAGTTGGCACATGACTGCAGTTATGCCTTTTCCATTTTCAGGTCATTATCAAAACATGGGTGCTACAACAAAGGACGTGTGACTTACCAGGTTTATAGAATGGTTTGACTGGGTGAGGAATTCAATGCTTGTAAACCTCTTTTGGAATGTATGCACGTGGCTATCTATCACAGCCTAAGATCATATGCTTGGGGTTTCACTAATAATGCTACCTATTGTAGGGGAGGAACACAGGGGTGTGTTTTCTCCCAACCCTTCAGCCACTTCTTCAGGCTGACCACAACAGTTTTTGAAGGGTTTAAATTTCCCCTAGGTGCTAAAGATACTGTACTCTTGCTGATGTTTTTGTTAGCTTATTCAGTACGGTCCATTCAGCATTTAGAGACAGGGTGGGGTTGCCTTGGGTAGCTACCCCAAAGTCTGCACCAGAGACTAGAGATGCTGCTCCGAAACCTGCTGCAGAGGCTGAGGACGCTGCCCAGCAGCACCACCCGCAATCAGAGGGCAAGGTGGATAGCACAGCAGTGGAACCAACAGACGATACAACTGTTCAGGCTCCAGCCAAACCACAAGGGCAGCCACAGCCAGCAGCAGTCACCCCTGTGCAAAGGAAAAAGTATAAAACCAAATCAAGTATGTCTGGTTAACAATAATGAGGTACCGTGGTGGTACAATCCTCCCTGCCCCTCCCCTCCTTCCCAGGCTGCAGTGTGATCTGAGAAATGCTTGTAAGGCCTTGGCCTTAAAAACAGCACCTGGGCTCATCTCTTTCTGAGTTTATTAGAAATACTTTCTGCTCCCAGGAACTGCTAACAAGCTCCTGTTTTCCTTATGACCAGCCTTGGAAAATATTTCTCTTGCCTGAATGGCGTAACATTCCTGTTCTCACCCTTTCAAAGAAAGTGCTGACCCAAACTGTGGCCAGGATGAAACATTATTATGACTAAAGCCCACTCGCTTGCAACCCTATAAACAGCAGTCCAAAATGGGGCCCTTTGAGCTCTCCTGCACCACAGCGGGCCTGTGACCAGCAATCTCCCTCTGAGTGGGATACCTCTCAGAGGCAGCAAACACTCAGGTTTGCTATACCTGGAGGATCACTGAAACATGATGTATCCTGGGCCAATACCTCACTCCTTGAGGCCCAATCCTTCACCTGTTGGGAGATGCAAAGGCATCCAAAGTGAGTATTTCACTGACCTCTGAGGGGAATTTTTCACAGGTACCTTGCTTGCACTGACTGTTTCTGTCTGTGTGCATGCCCCTGTGCATATGCTATAGCAAATCTAAGAGAAATACTGCTTTCTTAGATGTTTAAGTACCTCAGATATCTAAGTATTCAGGCCTGTAAGTAAGATTAAGTTATAGTTATAAGCTTACCAAGTGCTGCAAAGTGTTGTTCTTTTGCTAAGCTGTTAAACCTAAGTTAAGCTAAGTGTTGCAAAGTGTCCTTTTATTAAGTTGCTAAGCTCGACATTGAAGTTATGTTAGGTTAAATGCCGCTAAGTGTTACTCCTCTCTTAGATTGTTACGGTTAAGTTATAAATTAAGTTTAAAATATAAGTTAAGTTGGATATAAGTTAAGGGTTTCCCCTATGTTAAATTGCTAGGCATAAGGTATAAATTAAGTCAAAATACTGTTAAGTTTGAGTGTTGTTAAGCTTTTGGGCCATGTTCCTTTTTATCCTTGCCCTGACTGTCCTTTTGTCACTGGTACCAGACATACACACACACACACACACACACACACACACACACTCTCCCCAAGTAGTTCTAGGTTCATTTCCATTTTGATTGCCTGGATTTTGTTTGGTTTCATGGTTGCTTGCTTTCCCTTGCTGTGCCTTAGGTGTCCTGTAAGTGGTAGAGTGAATCTTGCCAACAAACTTCTTGTGCTTTGAGCCAACAAGTACTGTAAGGGAAAGCTGAAAAGAACTTTGAAGAGAGAGTTCAAGCCTTATGATCGAGGCCGTAGCCTGCGAACAGTGTGAGGCTGGTAGCGGCCCTACAGCACACCAGGCCTGGGGCTTCTCGGAGTCGGGTTGCTTGGGAATGCAGCCCAAAGTGGGTGGTAAACTCCATCTAAGGCTAAATACCGGCACAAGACAGAGGAATGGATCTAACCATGGACAATATCTCCCAAGTTATCCACTATTGTGAGACGTGTGCTGCGATCAAGCAGGCCAAGCGGGTGAAGCCCCTATGGTACGGTGGGCGGTGGTCCAAATACAAGTATGGGGAGGCCTGGCAGGTTGATTACATCACACTGCCTCAAACCCAAAGCAAGCGCTACGTGCTCACAAAGGTAGAAGCCACCATGGGATGGTTGGAGACCTACCCTGTGCCTCACCTGAACTCACTGACAGGGCTTTAAACTAGGTTTAAAGGGGTGAAGAGGATGCAACTGGGCTCTCCAGAAGCAAGCCCAAGGGTGGTAAGCCAGAGTCAGGGGTGAAATCAGCAGCCCAGCTGAAGTGCATGTATACTAATGCATGCAGCATGGGTAACAAGCAAGAAGAGCTGGAAGCCATGGTACAGCAGCAAAGCCATGCTGTAGTCACCATCATGGAAACATGGTGGGACGACTCACATAACTGGACTGCTGCACTGGATGGCTACAAGCTCTTCAGAAGAGACAGGAGAGGGAGAAGAGGTGGAGGGGTGGCCCTTTGTATCAGGGAGGCTCTTGATGCCATTGAAATTGAAACTAAAGACGATAAAGTTAAATGCCTGTGGGTAAGAATTAAGGGGAAGGCCAACAAGGCTGACATCCTGCTGGGAGTCTGTTACCAACCACCCAACCAGGAAGAAGAGGTGTATAACTTATTCTACAAGCAGCTGGAGAATATTTCAGGATCACCAGCCCTTGTTCTTGTACATGACTTTAACCTACCAGACATCTGCTGGGAACTTAACACAGCAGAGAAGAGGCAGTCCAGGAGGTTCTTAGAGTGCGTGGAGGACAACTACTTGTCACAGCTGGCAAGTGAGCCTACCAGGGAAGGGACTATTCTGGACCTATTGTTTGCAAATAGAGATGGGCTGGTGGGAGATGTGGTGGTTGGAGGCCATCTGAGGCATAGTGATCATGAAAATATAGAGTTTTCGGTATTTGGTGAAATAAGGATGGGCATCCATAAAACTTCACACTAGACTTCCGAAGGGCAGACTTTGGCCTATTTAAGAGACTTATTCAGAGAGTTCCCGGGGAAGCAGCCCTTAAAAACAAAGGAGTCCAGGAAGGGTGGGTGTGCTTCAAAACAGAGATCTTGAGGGCAGAGGAACAGACAAACCCTGTGTGCCAGAAGATGAGCCAACAAGGGAAATGTCCAGCCTGGACAGGCAAGGAGCTTTTGAAGGAACTAAGGAATAAAAAGAGGATGTATCATCTTTGGAAGGAGGATCAGGTATCTCAGGAAATATTTAAGGGGGTTGTTAGGGTATGTAGAAGAAGAATTAGAGAGGCCAAAGCTCAGTTAGAATTTAATTTGGTAACTTTTGTGAAAGGTAATAAAAAATGTTTTCACAAATATATTAATGGCAAAAAAGAAGGGTGAGAACAACGTTGGTTCTCTACTGGATGCAGGATGGAATTTAGTGACTGCAGATGGGGAGACGGAGGAGGTGTTTAACGCCTTCTTTGCCTTGGTCTTTACCAGGAAGATGGCTTGTCCTCAGGACAACTGTCCTCCTGGGCTGGTAGATGGTGTCAGGGAGCAGAATGGTCCCCCTGTTATCCAGGAAGAAGCAGTGAGGGAACTGCTGAGCCGCTTGGATGTTCATAAATCTATGGGACCAGATGGGATCCATCCCAGGGTGATGAGGGAACTGGCAGATGAGCTTGTGAAGCCACTCTCCATCATTTACCAACAGTCCTGGCTCACTGGAGAAGTCCCAGATGACTGGAAGCTGGCCCGTGTGACGCCCATTCACAAGAAGGGTAGGAAGGAGAATCCTGGAAATTACAGGCCTGTCAGCCTGACCTCGGTACCCAGTAAGGTAATGGAACAGTTTATTTTGAATGCCATCACACAGCACCTACAGGATGGCCAGGGGATCAGACCCAGCCAGCATGGGTTTAGGAGGGGTAGGTTGTACTTGACCAACCTGATCTCCTTTTGATCCAACCTGATCTCCATGACCAGGTGACCCGCCTGGTGGATATGGGAAAGGCTGTGGATGTTGTCTATCTGGACTTCAGCACTGCCTTTGACATTGTCTCCCACAGTAAGCTCCTGGAAAAGCTGTCAGCCCTGACAGGTGCACTCTTTTCTGGGTTAAGATGATGCCATGATGATTTTTTGCTTTTTCATATACCCCTCTGATATACCCCTTTTATATACCCTTTCATACAGCTTTGCATGTATCCTTAGTGCTTTTAGCCCACATACTTGTAATTCCCCAAGTCTGATAACAAGCTTAGACCCAAAGTTCCTTTAAGCCAAGAGACTGAACATCTTGGGAACCTCACAGTTGGGTCAGAAAGCCCCAGACACCAAGATCCTCTCCAAACACATTCTGTAAACGAAGATAGGCCCATCCAGGGGGAAGGTTCCTCAAGACAGGGGCTTCTCTTGAGCCTCTCACTGGGGAATCTTTGATAGATATGCTAATTTGCAAGGTCTATAATTGTATACGTGAATCATCGTGTGTGGGGTGCATTTTTTCGTGCATGTGTGTGCATTGAGCAGTGCAGTGCATTGTTCGGGAGGTGCACCCTGGTGCATTCTTGGGGTGGGCATCCTGGTGGGCACTTTCGGGTGTGCATTCTCAGTGTGCATTCAGGGGTGCTTTCTACCTGGATGTGATGCACCAAAGGACCCTTGAATAAATACAGAGGTAAAACCCTTTTTTCCCCTCTAACCGTGTCTGCCTTTTAATTCTAAGCCCAGGGATAAGGCAACAAAGAACTGGCTGGATGGCCAGGCCCAGAGAGTGGTGGCGAACGGTGCTGCATCTGCTTGGTGGCCAGTCACTAGTGGTGTCCCTCAGGGATCTGTGCTGGGGCCAGTTTGTTTTAATTTTTTTATAGATGACATAGATGAGGGTATTGAATGTACCATTAGTAAATTTGCAGAGGACACTAAGCTGGGAGCATGTGTTGATCTGCTGGAAGGCAGGAGAACTCTGCAAAGAGACCTGGAAGAGTTGGACAGATGGACAGAGTCCAATGAGATGAAGTCTAACAAGTCCAAGTGCCAAGTCCTGCATTTTGGCCACAACAACCCCCCGCAGTGCTGCAGGCTGGGGACAGTGTGGCTGGATAGTGCCCAGGTAGAAAAGGACCTGGGGGTGCTGGTTGACAACTGACTGAACATGAGCCAGCAGTGTGCCCAGGTGGCCAAGAAGGCCAAGGGCATCCTGGCCTGTATCAGGAATAGTGTGACCAGCAGGACCAGGGAAGTCATTCTTCCCTTGTACTTGGCTCTGGTGAAGCTGCACCTTGAGTACTGTGTCCAGTTCCGGGCCTCTCAGTTCAGAAAGAATGTTGAGATGCTTGAATGTGTTCAGGAGGGCAACAAGGCTGGTGAAGGGCTTGGAACACAAGCCCTATGAGGAACAATTGAGGGAGCTGGGGTTGTTTAGCTTGGAGAAAAGAAGACTTAGAGGTGACCTTATCACTCTCTACAACTGCCTGAAGGGTGGCTGTAGTCAGGTGGGGGTTGGTCTCTTTTTCCAGGCAACAACTGACAGAACGAGAGGATGCAGTCTTAAGCTGCACCAAGGGAAATTTAGGTTGGATGTTAGGAAAAAGTTTTTTACTGAAAGAGTGATAAAGTACTGGAATTGTCTGACTGGGGAGGTGTTGGAGTCACCATCCCTGGATGTGTTTTAAAAAAGACTGGACATGGCACTCATTGCCGTGGTTTAGTTGATGAGGAGGCATTAGGTCATAGGTTGGACTTGATGATCTCAAAGGTCTTTTCCAACCTAATTCATTCTGTGATTCTTTATCTTCACCATGACACAACCATGATCACTCCCTCTGGGGGAAGCAGCAGCACCACCCACCTTGAGGGTGTCATCTCTGCTAATGGGCCATCATGAACTCAATGGCTCCAGCAGAACAGACAGCCACAGGACTGGAACAACCATCAGGGACTCTGAAAATATCCTATGATTCATAGGTTGCATCACTCCATTTTGAAATTCCCTGCCCTGGGGAAGGTACTGAACATTCCTGCCTGGACTTTGAGGGTATATGAACTTGAGGTGCGGGGAGGGAAACCACCATGGTTTTGGAGGAGGGCCAGAACTTTTCTGCAGGACCACTGCCTTCAACCATCACTTCAACAGCACAGCTATCACTGCTGAATCGAACTGCAACTAACACCCTGACCAACAGGGTGTCAGGTTGTACTCTTTAGTTTTAAACCAGTGTTTCTGTATTCATTGCATTTATTGTAATCTTTCTATTAACTTGTAACTCGGACTTAAAATCTCTCACAAGGTAGTTGTATGGGGTTAATTTCTCCTGCTGATTAACCCTCAAACCAGCACATATTTTGGCACCCAATGTAGGGCTTGAACTCATGACCCTGAGATTAAGGGTCTCATGCTCTACTGACTGAACCAGTTGGGGAGAATGTTCCTTCTTGGAGCCTCTGGCAGAAGGGACCTGGGAAGACCTGAGGATACAGCTGGGATTCTGGAATCAGGGATACAAAGGATCTGAGGCCAGCTATACCCCAACTGAGAAAGAGATTCTCGCAGCTTATGAAGGGCCTCAGAAGTGATTGGCAAGGAAGCACAGCTGCTTCTGGCACCCTGACTACCAGTGCTGGATTGGATGTTTAAAGGAAAGAGTCCTCCTACACATCATGCCACCAATGCCACGTGGAGCAAATGGATTGCTCTGATCACACAGCAAGGGGGGCTCCTGCCTTCCTTTAGCAGACATCTGTCTTTCAAACCAAGACAGATGTGTATTCATTGCTGTTTGCCTGTCCTGGTCTCAGCTGCTACTTTTGGGGGTTTATTAATAATCACACCTAGCCTGTTAGGAAACCAGTGTGAAATTGTTTTTCCCAGCTTTTTACCTCCCTCTCCCCCTTTAGGTCTGACAGTCAACTTTAGAGAATGTTCACTTCCCTCTGGATGTTAAAGATGCCATTTTTTTGTTGTTAATTCTGTTAGCTGTCCTCTATATGGCCTACAGCATGTTTAGAATCAGGGCTGAGATTTCCAGGGAGATCTGCCCCAGTGGTGGAAAATCCTGAGTAGTGTGGCATGTAGAAGGATATAGTCCAGGCCCTGAAGAAATACTCTGCCCCTGTAGTTTGGAATTTTCCTCTTGAATGAATTCAGAACCCAGATAAGGAAGAGAACTATCTGAAAGAAAGTTGCAATGACAACTGAAAAGAGAGGCAGCTCACTGCATTGTGCTGGGCCCTGACTAACACTTATCACACACTGCTCGATACCCTAGAGCAGCAGGTACAGCCAGAGGAGAAGAACAAACCAGCAGACATCCCGGTCACTCAGGCTGCAGTAAAACCAGAAGGGCAGCCTAAGATAATAGTGGTCACCTGTGTCCAGAGGAGGAAATATAAGACCAAATCCTTTTGTCCAGTGGATGATTATGGGGAGCCAGGACCCTCACAGCCAGCACAGGAATTGGAATCAGAAATAATCACTGAGTCTTTGTCCTTAGAAAGTCTCCACAATCTGAGAAAAGATTTTACCTGACAGCCTGATGAATCTACATTGAGCTGGTTGATCTGAGTCTGGGACACTGCAGGTGATAGTATAATTTTGGATGGTACTGAAATGAGGCACTTAAGATCCCTGTCACATGATGCAGGTATCAACTAGGGGATCACAAGGAGGTTCAAACCTGTCAGCCTCTGGACATGGCTCTTAACAAGTGTGAAGGAGAGATACCTCTGACCAGAAGATCTACAGCTGCAACAAGGCTCTTGGAGGGCCATGGAGCAAGGAATCCAATGCTTGAGAGAACTGGCTGTGACAGAGCTCCTTTTTTCAAATGACCAAACCTCTAGGAGTCCAGACATGATAAAATGTATGACACTGATGTGGCTCAAACTTGCACGACTCGGGACACAAGCGTATGGCCATGCCCTAGTAACACTGCTGTGGATTGAGAGGGGCAGTATGAGATACTAAAAGGGTTAATTTTATTTCTACTGTAACTGTGAGCTTTTAGTAGAAAGACACTGTGACTGTGAACTTTTAACAGAGACGACACTGCATCTGCGGACCTTTAGCAGAGAAGCAAGGCATGCAGAAATTGCTACTCAAACAAGGATGTCAGAAGATAAAGAGGAGACATCTGGCTCAGGAATACAGCTACAGCCAAAACAAGGACTGAACATTTAGGAATTTGGGGAACATGGGGAGGGTTTTATGGTAATGGTGAAATTATAATACGCATGTAGTGACTGTATAGTAGCAATATGCTTGTAGACTGGGGGGCATGTTAGGAGGAGTCATCCCCCATGCCCTTCCAGGGGCCTGAATAAATGGTGCTCTCTTTAACACAAAAAAATTGGTGTTAAGGGGTCTTCTGGTTTTCAGAGATTTGGTGACAAATGGGTGCTATGACAAGGAGACTCCAGGCATATGAAGACACTGTCCAAGCCCCAACAGGAGCCCAAATCTCAGCTGTGGAAATGGACTTGACAAAGCATATAGAGATTGGAAGACAGGATTGAAGAGACCTTTCAGAAACTCAGCAAGGAGCTTAAGGAGGGCCTTCTCCAAATTTCATCAGTATAGACCAAAGCCCATTATCAGAAGCAGATGTCCCCCATCTAGGGAGAGGGCGTACACCCCACAAGCCAGTCTGTAGTTCTGCTTATGTGAGCATGGCCAAGACATGAGAAGATGGGATGGAAAACCCAATTTGGTCCTGGCATGGATGCATAAGCAAGAAGAGGAAACCACTAATATAGGGAGTTCCACCAGAACGAATGCAGCTCCAGTTTTTCATGACCGAGCTGCCAGGTATAACAGACAGGAGGATAATATGTCACATCCCCTTGAAGGAACCTCTAGAATGTATGCCCAGAGAAGGAACGATAGCCAGCTAGAGCGGCCCTGCCTCTAGCCAGGTAAAGGCCAGGGAAAATCTTGTCTTTTGGATGGTGTGGATCTGATGCCCTAGCACATCAGAGCCACAGAAATACAAAGCTTTGGTCAATACTGGCACACAGTGTACCCTAATGCCATCGGGATGTGTGGGGGCAGAACCTGCTTCTATTGCTGGGGTTGCAGGTGGATTGCAGCAGTATACTCTGTTGGAAGCTGAGGTGAGCTTGACTGTGAAGAAGTGGAGGAAACATCCTATAGTGACTGGTCAAGAGGCCCTGTATATTCTTGGTATAAATTACCTCAGAAGTGGTTATTTCGAAGACCCAAAAGGACTCAGGTGGGTTTTTGGGATAGCTGTGGAGACAGAGAGCGTTAGACAGTTGAAGAACTTGCCTGGTCTGTCAGAGACCCTTCTGCAGTTGGACTCCTGAGGGGGGAAGAACAGTAGGTACCAGTTGCCACAACTACGGTGCATCGTTGGCAATACTGCACTGACCAAGACGCTGTGATTCCCATCCATAAGATGATCCATGAACTAGACAGCCAGGGAGTCAACAGCAAGACTCACTCACCCTTCAGTAGCCCCATACGGCCTGTCCATAAGTCTAATGGAGAGTGAAGATTGACAGTGGACTATTGTTCTCTCTTGCTAGCCAATCAGGTGAGCAAGGGGTGGTGCCGAGACCATCTGCAGGTGATTTAAATGGCTCTATGGAGCACAAGTGACCCGGAACGAGGCAAACAGGAGTGGGCAAACAGCAGCGTGGCACATCAGTGAGGGCATGGCATGGCAGTTCACTCAGGCAGGGTGAGCAGGAAGGGCGCTGCCACTCTCCCAGCTCCGGGTGGTGGGTTCCCCAACTTGACTAGATCCAGCAATGTTTAGAAGCGGTCAAAAGCCATTGCTGCTGCTACCAGCAAGAGTGTGCTAACCCAGACAGAACCCCCCAACAAGCAGGCAGCTGTCCAGGTCACTGGCTGCGGGGACTGTGCGAGCCTGGTGTTAGTACCAGCAGACAGTGCAAAAAACATCTGTGGGTGGTGTGAACGGGTGAATGATCTGCTCTGCCTAGTGGCAGAGCTTAAGGAAGAAGTGGAAAGACTAAGGAGTATTAGGGAAAGTGAAAGAAACATAGACTGGGGGATTTACATGCTTCCAACCCTGACAGAAGCTCAGCAGGAGTCAGAGGAGCCCTGCCTGCCATCAGGCAGAAGGAGGAGATCGAGTTAAATGAGCGAGAACAAAAACAGGTCCCTGCTTGGGGAGGTAAAAGAATCTCCTCCCGACCTTCATTGCCTTCCCAGGTGCCAGTTCAGAATAGGTATGAGGCTCTGGATCTAGAGGGTCATGCAGATGACACTAGAGAAAAAGATGTGTCTGCAGGGTCTCCCAGTTGCACTCCATCTGTCGAACAGGTCACAACCTTAGGTACTAAGAAGAAAAGGATAGTCTTATTGACTCCCTTCTGAGGAGAACAGAGGGTCCTGTATGTTGGCCTGACGCATCCCACACGGAAGTCTGCTGCCTCCCTGGGGCCTGGGTACGGGATATCACCAGGAGACCCCCTGAATTAACTCAGCCCTCTGATTATTATCCCACTGCTGACTGTTATGAATAAGGAACAACTGTTGTTTAATTAAATAAAATTAATTTATTGACAGAAAAAAATAATTTAAAAAAAAGGTTACAAAAGTCAAAATCCAATTAAAATAATAGTAAGAAAAAAAAAACAAACAGGAACCAGAGATCAGAGACTGTTGTGGCCAAAAAGGCTCTCTGCCCAGGACAGAAATCTGCAGCGCTGGGTTTGTCCTAGCTATTCCAAGACAAAAAAATACTTAAACCAAGCTCTAAAAGGAGTTAGAGGCCAGATACCACAGCACTGGGCTCGCAGTTTCTGCTGGCCAGAAAACTGAGAAAAAAAGCCTGCTCCAGTCTTCACACGTCCCCGTTTATCCCCTCTTGTCCACGCCCAGAACTGCCCACAGTCCAGCCCCCATGGCAGGCGATAATTGGTTGCTCTCCTGGTGATGTCAAAACCCACCCACCAATGGCTCGGTATGTGGGCGGGGACAGTCCCTTGGTGATGTCACTGGGGGTAAAAGGCGGGAAAAGCCCTCATTAGTATTCAGCGTTGCCATGGAGCCCAGTTACAGTCCAAGGGTTCTGAGCTAAAAATAGCTCCTGGCCACTTGTGGGGGTCTGATGTCCCTGTAATATGCCAAACTTAAATCCAAGTTAACAGAGGTAGAACACAACTTTAAAACACTAAATAACTTCACAATTCTTTTCAAATCACCAAGAAGTCACCGAGAAGCAATAAAATAATCTTTCCAATAAGAGGGGAGGAGGAGGGAAATTCAAATAATATTTTTTACAAACAAATTGCGTTCTATTAGTGCAGAACTTCAAATTAAGAGGAAAATGACACTTAAAATCAACTTAAAGCATTTTAGGGAGGCAGAAAAGGTGCCCCTACTCGAAAGGAAATTTAGAGATGGGCAACTGAATATTATAAAAGTTTTATCAAAATTAATGGGGGTAAACTTAAGATTTGGTGACTGTAATAAATAAAAAGGGGTGGTATCTTATTTTTATACAATAAATAGAACTTGGAGATATCTAACTTGCGATAACAGGAACAAACAGAGGAACATCACAACCATTTTATAATTGGGGAGTAATTAACAATTAATTTTTTTTTTAATTAACAAACTTAACTCTATTAACAATCTAATACCTGGTTACTGGGCAACAATTAATATACGAAAGCCAATTATGAATTTTTATAAATAACATGACTGTTCAGGTTGGCAGTGATGAGGTTGCTAAGAAGGGTACCTGGGTAATTAAAAAGGACTTCAAGGGTCTGGGTCAGCTGGTTGATAGGACAGGAGCACAGGTGGTGTTCTGCTCAATTCCTTCAGCAGCAGTGATAAATGATGAAAGAGAACAGGAAAACCCACATTATCAATAAGTGGCTTAGGAAGTGGTGCCATTGGCGCAATTTTGGTTTTTATGATCATGGGGCAATTTTGACAGCACCAGGTCTGCTGGAGTCAGATGGACTTCATCTGACTAGCAAAGGCAAAAGTATTCTAGCCCATGAGTTGGCAGGGCTGATTGAGAGGGCTTCAAACTAGGTTTGAAGGGGGAAGGGGATGAACCCAGGCTCTCCAGAGACAAGTCCGACGGCGGTAACTCAGAGTCAGGGGTGCAATCAGCAGCCCAGCTGAAGTGCACGTACATTAATGCATGCAGAATGGGTGCTATTTGGTCTGACTGAGGTAGAGTTCATAGCCCTCACAGTGCTGTGGTTTGCATTGGTAGCTGAAAGGGTGTTGATGCCACACCAGTGTTTTGGCTACTGCTGAGCTGTGCTCTCCCTCTAACATTCCTTCCCTCCATCAAGGGGCTGTTTGTGGGAAAGATCCTGGGAGGGGACACAGCCATGTCAGCTGACCCAAATTAACCAAAGGGATATTCCATACCATATGGCATCAGCTCAGATATAAAAGCTAAGGGAGAGAGGAGGAAGCAGGGGGGTATTTGTGATTCTATGATGTTCACCTTCCAGAGCAACCACTATGCATGCCGAAGCCCTGCTTCCCAGGAAGTGTCCAAACATCACTCACTAAATGGTAAATAGAGATTAACTTTTCCCTTTACTTATGCGTGCACAGATTCTTGCTTCTCTCCTTCTTTTGCTGTAATAAACTGCCTTATTACACCCCACTGGTTGTTTTTTTCCATCTTATTCTCTCCCCCGTCCCACTGGGAAAGTCGTGATAGAGCAGCTTAATGGGCACCTGGCACACAGTCAACGCCAAACCACTACGGGCCTTTTGGTGCCCAGCTGGCGCAAGATAAAAGCAGTTATATATATATATATGTATATATATTGCATGCTATAGTAAACAGTCAATAGTATTCCTCAAGTAGCAAGGTCCTGTGTGGCACACAGCATTTGGCATTTGGCAGCCGCACTGCTTATCTTTTTATTTTGCTGAGTTTGGGAACATGCTAAGACAAACAATGACAATGAATGAATACAACTCCTTCTCCCTGCCCAGGGTGGATTTGAATGTGGATGATTTTGTACTGCAGACTTCCACAGTCACTGCTCATCCTTATATAAGCTGTTTGATACTGCTTATAATATTAGCTAATACTGTTGTTATGCTATGGAATTCATGGAATCTGTCATCATCCCAGTGTAAGAGAAAACAACCTTTAGGTGAGGATGACCAAGGATGCTCACAGCCTCCTCTAAAATGGAATGCTTCACGAATTTACGTGGTGGTTTGACACTGGCCAGGTGCCAGGCACCCACAACAGCCGCTCACTCACCCTCCCCTGCAACTGGACAGAGGAGAGAAAATACAATGAAGGGTTCAGGAGTTGAGAAAGGGACCTGCAGAAAACACTCTTAAACTACCATTAAGGGCAAAACAGGCTCAACTTAGAGATATTAACAACATCAGAGAAGGATAATGAGAAGTAAAATAAGCCCCTAAAAACCACCTTTTCTTCCCCCCCAACCCCTCCCTCCTTCCCACTGACAGTGCAGGGAGACAGGGAGTGGAGGTTTTGGTCAGTTTATCACCCGTGGTTTCTCGCTGCTCAGGGAGAGGAGCCCTTCCTCTGCTGCACTGTGGGGTCCCTGCCATGGCAGACAATTCTCTGGCAGTGAACCTCTGTGACATGGCTACATTATCACAAGCAATAGTCCTCCCAAAACTGCTGCAACATGAATCCTTCCCATGGGCAACAGTCCTCCCAAAACTGCTGCAGCATGAGTCACTCTTCCAGGGGATGCAGTCCTCCAAGGACAAAACTGTTCCAGCCTGGGAGCAGGGCCTCTTTCTCCATGGGTTGCCCACCAGATAACAACCTCCTTTAGGCATCCACCTGCTCCAGCATGGGCACCTCTCTCACGGGCTGTGGGTGGATCTCTGCGTTCCCCATGGACCTCCAGGGGCTGCAGGGGGACAACCTGCTTCACCATGGTCCTCACCACAGCCTGCAGAGGAATCTCAGCTCTGGCACCTGGAGCACCTCCTCCCCTTCCTTCGCTGACCTTGGTGCCTGCATGTTGTTCTCCTCTCATATATTCTCATTCCTATGCTGGCTGGAATTAAAACTGAGCAACCAACTTTGTTTTGATGTCTTCTTAAGTATGTTATCACAGAGGCATTATCATCATCTCTAATTGGCCCAGCCTTGGCCAGTGGCATGTCCATCCTCAGAGCCATTAGGGACTGGCTCTGCCTGACATGCGCACACAGAAGCCACCTCTGTGGTCCCCCTGCTACCAAAAACCAGGCCGTGCAGAACCAATACAATGGGCAGCAAACAAGAGGAGCTGGAAGTCGTGATACAGCAGGAAAGCTATGACATAGTCACCATCACAGAAATGTGGTGGGATGACTGGAGCATTGCAGGGGAAGGCTACAAACTCTTCAGAAGAGACAGAAGAGGTGGAGGGGTGGCTCTGTATATCAGCGAGGCTCTTGACACTATAAAACTTGAGGTCAGTGATGATAAGGTTGAGCACCTGTGGGTAAGAATCAGGGGGAGGGCCAACAGGGCCGACATCCTGGTGGGCATCTGTTATAGACCACCCAATCAGGGTGAAGAGGTGGATGAATTATTCTATAAGCAGCTGGAGGATGTTTCAAGATTGCCAGCCCTTTTTCTTGTGGGAGACTTGATGCCAAAAGATTTTTGCTTTTTATATCTTTTTCATATGTGTGTAGCTCTGTAGACTATTATTATATAGTTATATAGTTTTGTAGCAGTAGTTTTCCAGTATATAGTTAAACAAACACATTCTAGAGAAACACATTCCTGGAATCCTATTCTAATCTTGCTTCCTCAGTGAACCAAGGCTATGTTCCTTACCCATGTATGTAGACATAAACAATGTGGGGCTAGAATCAAGGGGGGAGGCTTCAGTAGGGGGCCGAACCAAAGGGAGAATTACTTCATTAACTGCACTTCTAATGGGGGATTCTTGTCAATTATGCTAATCTGCTAAACTTATAAAAGTGCTGGAGCCCTATACCACAAGTGCATTTTTCGGTATGCATTGTGCTGTGCATTTTGCCATAAGTGCACCTGAAGAACCGTACTGATGCTATGATGATTTTTTTGCTTTTTCATATACCCCTCTGATATACCCCTTTTATATACCCTTTCATACAGCTTTGCATGTATCCTTAGTGCTTTTAGCCCACATACTTGTAATTCCCTAGGTCTGATAACGAGCTTAGACCCAAAGTTCCGTTAAGCCAAGAGACCAAACATCTTGGAAGCCTCGCAGCTGGGTCAGAAAGCCCCAGACACCAAGGTCCTCTCCAGAACACATTCTGTAAATGAAGATAGGCCCATACAGGGGGAAGGTTCCTCAGGATGGGGGCTTCTCTTGAGCCTCTCACTGGGGAATCTTTGATAGATATGCTAATGTGCAAGGTCTATAACTGTATATGCGAATCTTCAGGGGGATACTTGGGTGCTTGTACACACTTGGGTGCTGGGACTCTTGGGTGCTTGAGGTACACACTTGAGGGCGGGTGGGCACTTTCAGGTGGGCATTTTCGGTGTGCACTCAGGGGTGCTTTCTACCTGGATGTGATGCACCAAAGGATCCTTGAATAAATACAGAGTTAAAACCCTTTTTTCCTCTCTAACCGTGTTTGGCTTTTAATTCTAAGCCCAGGGAAAGGCAACAGTACTTCAAGAAAGAAATACTGAAGGCGCAGGAGCAGACTGCTAAAAGATGAGCCAATGGGGAAAATTACCAGCATGGCTGGGCAGGGAGTTTTTGAAGGATCTCAGGGAAAAAAAGAGGGTGTATCACCTTTGTAAAAAGGGGCAGGCAACTCAGGAAGTGTATAAGGATGTCGTTAGATCATGCAGAAGGAAAATTAGAGACAAAAGCTCAAATAAAACTTAATCCGGCCCCTTCCATAACGAATAGTTTAAAGTATTTTTATAAATACATTATTAGCTGTTCTAGTTACAGAAGTAGGATGCCAGTTTAGCACTATGTGGGTGTAACCAAACTGTGTATTTTACTCCTCTTTGTCATTTCTGCTGAACTGTTAGTCATGGATGGTGTGCAGTAGCTACCCAGTGCACACCTGACACCTCAGGTTACAAACTGGGTGTTAAATGAGATAAGGAAAAAGAGTCAAATCCTTCCAGGCAAGCAGTGCTTCCTTTTCTTCTCACCAATGATTCAGCTGTGATAATTACCCTCTGGGGAAGCACCAGCACGTTCACACCCAGCCTAAGGGGTCATCTCTCCTAATGGGCCATAACAAACTCAATGGCACCAGCAGAATAGGCCACTGTAGAGACTAAAGACCATCAAAGACTCCCAAAATATCCCATGACTCACAGTGTTTTATCATCCATTGTGAAACTTCCTGCCCTGGGGGAGGTACTGAGCATTCCCACCTGAACCTGAGCATATATAAATCTTTGACTTGGGGACTTCTGGTACCACTTGACGAATCTAGAGGGAGATGAGAACTTCGATGGGACTGGGACCACTGCTTTCAACAAGACTGCGACCATCACTCTGACCAGCCTGATTATAACCTGGTTGCCAGGTTATACTCTACCTTTGTGTGTCAAAACCAGTTTTCTGTCTATCAGTGTATTTATTGCACAGGGCCCCGTGGAGGAAGATGGCAGCGGGCAGCGGTGTGGTGGCGGCCAAGGGGATCGGCGCACTCGGGGGAACCTCGGGGCCTGGGCCGGTGTCGTTCGTGTTCAGCCGCAGGGCGGAGCGGCGGCGGCCGCTGCCCGTGGGACCCTGCGTGGAGACCAGCGCGGGCGGCGACACCGAGCCCGACACCGACTTCTTGACGGCAGTAGAAGACAAGGAACTGCTCAGCACCCAGCCGGCCCTGCCGTCCCCGAAGGAGCTGGTGATCCCCCTGATCCCCCCCCGCTGCTGGAGGAACCCGTATCATAAAGGGATGAATACATCCTGCTGATTGGTCTGGAATGAACAGATCACTCGATGCATGAGAATCATCCCACAGCCAAGAGCCAGTCCCCTGGAGGTGACCTTTTAACGAGCCAATTGGACTATCAGTGGTGGGAGGGCATCGGGAAAAAGAGGGTGGCATCTTCCTGGGAAATAAAAGGTAGGATCCCAGAGGGGTTGGGGGTCTTTTTTGCCCACACACGGCTGTGAGCAGAGCCCCAGCGCATGTCCTTTCTCTCTAACTGTTAGGCAACTCTGCCACAGAGATTCTTAATCGTCTCAATCTTGAAACAGTAAAATCTGGAAAGGGATAATTGGCCATTGTGATCCTTTTTCTTACATGTAGTCAGAGATTTGCTCATCTTTCCGTAGAGGGAGTGGAATTGGCTCTGTTTACCAGGCGAGCCCTGATGAGTTTAACATCAACAGGTTGGGAGCAGCCAGAAGATACACAGGAGATAAGTGACCATTAACAATCATCACCTGTGTGCCTTGGAGACACCTGCTCTGGTGGACCAAATTAGCATCAAAGGCTAAGGTATCGATAACCAACAGGAGATTGAATACTAAAAGTTGTGTTATTTGAGACCAGTGAATGAGAATTTCTTTGGGTTTTGTCTGTATGAATATGTGACAAGTCTAGTAGAAGAATCATGTGATGGAATGATCTTCACTGCACAACCCATGTGTGGATGGAATGATTTCTATTGCTCATCCTGGCCAGAACAGCGTCCTGGCCAGAATAAAGTAATAACTTGATTTTCGAACACTGAAAAGATGTTGTTTGAGAGTTTCTGTTTTTCCCCGTTTTGGTGACAGCAGGGCTGATTGAGAGGGCTTTGAACTAGGTACATAGATTATGTGGGATCTGAGCATGATGCAAATGGTGTGGAATAAGGGGTGGAGTCTTTATTGGGTCTAACTGAGCTAGAGTTCATTTTTTTTTCCTTAGCAGCCCTCGCAGTGCTGTGGTTTGCATTGGTAGCTGGAAGGGTGTTGATACCACACCAGTTTTTGGCTACTGCTGAGCTGTGCTCTCCCTCTAACATTCCTTCCCTCCATCAAGGGGCTGTTTGTGGGAAAGATCCTGGGAGGGGACACAGCCATGTCAGCTGACCCAAATTAACCAAAGGGATATTCCATACCATATGGCATCAGCTCAGATATAAAAGCTAAGGG
>VXAZ01005432.1:0-43430 GCA_013399875.1 Gymnorhina tibicen | reverse complement strand
CACTTAAGACTGAATTGATTAGCAACAGTAAGTACACCAACACTGCTTTTAGCTTTCTACTACCTCAAGCTCTGTTGACACATCTAAATAAAACAAAGTGGGAAATCATTCTCTAGCTTTAAGGCCAAACAATATTACTTATCCTTGGATTTTCTCTTTGGTATGACAGTTGCCTTAAGATGTATGAATATAATTTTTGTTTATATTATTTTCTTTTTTCAGAATGCCTAAAATAGGGTGAAAATGGAATCACAGGCTACTTTCATACCAAGAAACGGACAGTACATATTGAAATCCCCAATGTGTGGCAATTGAGCAAATGTAGTTCGGAGCAAGTGATGGAGAAGTCTGGAAATTCAAGAGTAAATTTGAGTTTTATTGAGCAGACAAGTTTAAAGTACATTGAAAGTTGCAGTTATTTGTGCAGTGTCTTGTATATTATGGCTCACTTGATGACTCACGTGACATAGATTGAGGTCTGAGCTTGTGAAAATACCATTTCTACTTCCTGACCCCATCCGATCCTGGCAGAGCTTTTGTTGTGTTTCATGTTATTAGGCTTCATCTTAGAGAATAAAAGTTCTATTTAAATAGAGGTCATGAGAAACAAAACAACCAAAAAGCTGTTATGGATTTTTAACGATGCTTATAAGCCCTCTGTGAAACTGCAGGAACTTGGTACTTATGCACCTCCTTATTTGCAACAATTCTGTACCCACAGAAACAATTCTTATGTGTATGAGTTTTTGTACAACAGGTTTATTCAATCAGGTCTGAGTCACTGGATTTAAGGCATGCAATATCTTTTTTTCTGCTGGTCTGAATGAAAATGAACAGAGATATTACTTTCAAAAATATTAACTGTGTCCTCCATCCTTGTTAGAAAACAAAGCACAATTTATTATTCTTTTACATGGTCATTTTATCTCAGTCATATATGCATGCTTTTCGAAAATTTTTTTTATCCCTACATCTTTTTTTTTGGTGGAGTTTGTAATTCTCACAATGTTTTAAAACTAAGGTAAAAATAAATTTAGTTGAAAAGATCAGGAAATCCACTAAAATATTTGACTGAGCTATATAAAATTATTCTGCTGAAAAGAAGGTGACTCTCTGAGGAAGAAGACAGCAATTCTTTTAATAAATCAATATCAAGAATTCTTCTCTAATCTAATCCTACCTAATCTTATTATTTTGAAATGTATTACTCTGAAGATCTCCCCATCAGTGTGTTTATGTATCCTTCCTAACAGTCTTCTACAGCATTACAAATGTGTAAGGCTTCCAAAATCAAAAGAGTTTTAGGAAAATTATAATTCAGAAACTGAAATATGATGCATATGCAAATGTAAAAGATAGAGGGCATGCAAAACTGAAGGTTCATTTTTAAAGGGAAGGAATGATAACCAACCAAAAGGAGATAAAAATGGATTTAAAGTTCCAACCTCTTCTGCAAATCCTCGATTTTGCCCTCATCTAAATATAAAGGGTGAAAACACAGTATAGCTTCATAATCATGGTTAAATCACAGGACACAGTAGACTGTTCACTGAAAAATATTAATGTTGAAATTAATATTTTTGTTATTCAGCTAATTAAATCAAAACTTAATGTGCAATAGAACTCAGTGTCTGAATACTATTTTTCTACCAGCTCTTTTTCTGTCATTCTGTACATGTACATCAAAAACTTCTTGGGAAATGGTTGTGAACTGGTACTACAGGGATCACTGGCTGGATGTCTATATCAGAATCATTGCAGGAGAAAGGACCCCATATCCGAGAGCTCTAAAAACAGGAAGATAATTATTCACTTCTGAGAATGAAGTTTTTTCATCAAGGAAAACACAACAGTCTTTTTCTCTTTCCGAGTCCTTTCTTTGTTTCCAACTTCCTTTGGACATATTTTGGACATTTTGCAGGGTTGCTTGACATAGAAAACAAAGTAACTTGTGTGAACAAAATTAGTCAATGTGCACTGAAGTAATCAGCGTATTACTTTTTGGTAATCCATATTTTTTATCTGCATTATGTACTGAGTCAATTGTAACTTGGTCTATGACAGTAAAAAAAGTTACTAGTTAAGAAGACAAGTGCTTCACTGTGGTTATTATAAGAATATGTTTCCAGTGTTTTGAAGTATGCATTCCTCTGCTTGTATCATCTCCCCCACATTAGAAAAGTTCCTTAAAAACCAGACCAAACAAAACCGAAAGGAAACAAAACAACAAAAAAACCTAACAAAACCAAAACAAAATAACAAAAAACCCAAACCAAACCAAACCAAAAAAAAACCCAAAAAACTCCAACCCAAAACAAAAAAAAAAAGCAAAACCAAAACTAAACCCAAGCACCAAACCAGACCTTTCTATCTATTTTAGTTAGCTAACCAATGTAAAAAAGGTAAAAAGGTGAAGCCTGAGCTACAAACTCTGTTTTTCTGGGTGTTTGGAAACAAGGTTTTTTTCTGGCTGTTTGGAAACACTATTGCAGGCCCAATAGTGTTTTGGAGAGGAGTGTGCATTCTGTCCCACTGTTTTAAAATAATATAGGTATCTCTGGTTTACTTTTCTTCGTAAGAGCCTGTGAAAGTCCTGCTGTATTGATGTTTGTTTCACAGAGTGACCTCTTCAATGGTTTAAACTAGCTTTGCTTCTGTCCTGGGATCAGTTCTGTGATATAAGTCCATTAGTCTTTTGTTTCATGTAAGTATTGCACGTCTTTTTTATTTCTGATAGGAAAATTTAGCCATAGAAGAAACAACGTTTCCTCTCCTCAGGAACATGGTAGGAACACTTTATCTGTCAAACTGTATTTTCATATGGATTCTTCTTTCCTGAACAGCTTGACATGAGAAGATTAGGGTATGAAATCTCCTTTATCTCTCATCTTTGAGAAATGTCATTGCTTGTACATGCCAGAAATATTTCCAATACTGCAGTTTACTTGTATTTGCCAAGCCTAATGTAAAAAATATGACAAAAATCCAGAAATTACATCTTTTTGTTAGCAACCTGATTTTTCCTGTTGTTTTGACTTACATATTTTATGTATACATACATATGTATCTATATATGTAATCAGTCACAATAATGCTTAGTTTCAAAGAAACCAACAACTCCAATATGTCATGAAGTACAAAGTGCTGTGAACTAGTAGGATATACCAACAAAACGAGAAGAATAGACTGAGGAAAGGACTGCTGATATAGTTTCCTTGCATGCTCTCCAACAACACACCTTAACAAAACCAGAACAGAATCTGTCATGTCTTTTTTTTTCTGATGCCATCTCTGTATTCTAATTATTCTTCAAAGTGTTAAATCCTGCCTTCTTGTTCTCCTTTCACTTACTTGAAACTGTACTTTTTCACCCTGAAATCCTAGTATATTTTTTTTCACATCCTACCCTACCTCTTTCTACCATTGCAGATCATTACCAGTGATCAATACCCTCTCCCGAGGTATATCTTTTCTCTCCTAAGGCATTCATCACTCCGCTTTAATCTTCTCCATCTGGTGGGGTGTCCAGCCACACATCTTTTCAACAGGCCTATGGAGAGCACCGACATTTCTTATTTCCTGCATCTACTTTACTCTGAGCAGCTCCGTGCAGGCAGAACGTGGGTGACGAGTGGGACAGCGCCGCGCTGATGTGTTGTGATGCGCCACTGAACAACGTGTTATCATCTTGTCCTTTCCTTTTCGTCTCAGCTGGCCCAAGCAGAGCAACATCCATCAAGGCTAGAGACAAAAGATCATCATCTAAAATATCAGTCACTGGGCCTGGCCTACTCAGGGATTAATAGGAGTGCTTTGCTGGCGTTCTGTCTCTAGATGGCACAGTGCACACCACGTAACAAGGCTGTGCTGTAAACATTGTGTATATTGAACCAATCTCAGCTATGCATTAAGTTTAGAATATTTTAAGACATCTCAATTGCAATGTCCTTTCTTAACTGTGTTCTCCTCTTGACATAGACTTTTGACATCTTAAAATGGTTCGTGAGATATTCAAAGTATATCAGATGTACAGAGAGCTCTTTTAACAAGTTGATCCCTCCAAGGATTTACAAATTCCTCAAAACTGCAGCAGAAAGTAGATAAAAAGCATAGTCAGTACCCACTGACAATTTGTATATTAGTGTTTTTGAATCTCCACTGTACACTTTCTTAAACACGTTTCTTCTATACCACACTGCTTTAGTCACATAATTGTATTTCAAGATGTAACATCTGCAAAGTTCAACTGCTCTCATCAGGCATTCACTAGCCAGTACATATTAACTTAACATACACATACATACATAAGTGCTTCCTTTCACCTACAAAATTATAGTAATTAGTGGTTACTCTTAATTAAAAATAATTCTAAACAGACAAAAAGGAGAGCGAGGAAATACCTTTTAGCCTTTTATTTCTTAGAGTCACTGCTCCTGTGAATCTTGTATTACTGTGTTTACTGTTAGTCTTGTCACCATTTATTTCGATTAAGATGTGTTATACAGCCTTTTTAAATGAGAAGAAATAAATCTTCCTGTCATCATCTTTTTCTACCCCACTGTGAGGAGAATGGTGTTGTAAGTTTCATTATATGGAGAGAGAAGTTGATCTTTAACAGAGTAGACACTCTCTGCAGAGCTACACTTTACAGCTTTTGCTCTATTTTACTTCTCCTTTGGTAAATCTAATTTTAGATGTGAAACTTCAGAACAAGAAATAATCATATGGTGAAACACAGTATATAAATACACAGTAATTGTCACAAAAATTTATCTGGTATTTGTATGTAACTTTTTTTCCCTTACTGGTCAGATATAAGAGACAATGAACAACAAAAGTTGAAAAGTAAGAGAAATGTTGAGTGAAAACAGAAGTAGTTGATACTGTTCATTAAGCCACATTATTTCAGGTTTGTTTTTCATTTTCTTTTCTCTTATTTTTTCCTTATTTTCCTTTTCCTTTTTATTGATTTTTTTTCCACTTTAAACCACTGCAATAAACTGATAAGTTTCAAATATGTTTGTCTACTAGGGAAGTTCTTTTTTGCAAGACTATGATTTATATATTTATAGTCAGCTTGAAGTGTACCTTAAATATAAAAATAGTCTTTCAGAGATGACACTTAGAAAATGGATGGTCCTACAGTATTGTGCACTTATATTCTTTACACATGGAAGACTCAAAGGAAGAAATTGGGAAATAGCTTGAGGAAACAATCCAGAGGATGATACATACAGACAGAAAGCTAACATGTGAAAACGGGAGTTCGTAGCTATCAGTGATATGTTCAGCATGCCATAAATCACAGATATTTATGTAATCATTTGCCCAGAGCATCTCCTATGACATTGAGCACTACTCAGTATCTTATAGCAAGCTTAGAATCTTTAGTGTAGGGGTGGGTGAACTAAACCCATTATCTACTTTTGTTCAGCTCAGTTGTTCAAGTAGTCCTTGCAGTAATGTTAAAAAGACCCAAATACTGCCATGGGCAGATGGTGCCTGAGCATCATGAGCTTAAAAGTAACACCTTTCGTGTTAGACTAATACAATTACACTGACACCGTAAAATTACTTCGAGAAACCATGTGGAAGTAATCATCAGTAAAAAAATTTAATATTATTTCCAGATTCTGAAGACATGACATCAAAACCCAAATGAGTTAGATGTCACAAAGTTTTTTTACTAGCATTTTGGTGATATTACACTAAAAGTGAATACTTGCTTTGACCAGGAAACAGAAACGGTTTGTGAGATGATTGAGAACACACATTTTCTTTCTGCAGCTATTGATACTTGTGTTTTCCCTTGTAAAAATTGTGTTTGTATTTTCTAATATATGAGTAAAGATAACTAGTATGTAGATACTGATTTTTTACACCTCACCCAAAATTCCAAAAATCTTTCAAACAACACATTTCTTTTAGTTGAGCAATACGAAGATTTTTAAAAACATGACAGTCATCTAGATCCCAGTGAAAATGATTTGATGTGCTTTTCTTCAGATTTTCTTCATTTTTCATCTACAGAAAAAAATAATAATTCAGAATGTTCCTCAGAATCCGTTACTGATAAAACTAAAAACCATATGGCCTTGTGTAGTACTTTGATTTTTAGTGCTATAATTGGGCCATCATATTTAATATACTTAATATTTACATATGTCAACAAATCTCAGTTTTTACCAGTGTCGAAGTACGTCTGTGGGTATGTGTTTGCCACATTTTCTGAGATAAAGGTTCAATTTTCATTTCCCCTCCTCTCTCCATTTCTTTATTTTGGTCTCAGTTTTGATCTAAGATGCGGTCAGAGTAATGAAAATATTTTCCTTGAACTGTCTTCTGTAATAAATTGCCTTACAGATATATTCAGTATCTTCTTTTTCACTCACCTGAGAAAATACGAAGAGTTTAACAGGCTTACTTTTAGTAAACCACTTTTGATATACTGATATTTTTCAATACATATCATGTGATGATGTTTTCATAAAAGGATAAACATTATAGTCTGCTAGACATTCAGATGAGCTAATACAGCTTGATGATATTATTAACTACTGATCTTGTATATATTTTCAGTTTCATCATAGCTATAACTGTAATATGTATCAATATCATGTTTTTTAGTCTTCTTTTTTTGTCACTTAAACCTCTTTTTTTANATTATATGTAGAGGTGCTGGGGGCGGATTTTGTGTGGGTTTTTTTTGTTGTTTTATTTTGGTGGAGGTTGTTTGTTCATTTTGTTTTGTTTTTTGTTAATTAGTTTGTTGGTTTGTATTTTTTTCTCTGCAATGTGCCTGGATGTTATGCAAATAGCTAGACTTCTTCATGACAGCCTCTAGCACAGTCATGTCAGCCTATGAGTATAGTCTAACTTTGAATTGTGATCTAATTTTGAAATAGATCCTGCTTTGAGTAGAGAGTTAGACCAGATGACCTCCAGAGGCAGCTTTCAACCTAAAGTATTTTGTAATTCTGTCTCACTTATTTAGTGGTGTGCTATTCTTCCTCTTCTTTTTCCTCATTTTCTTNTTTGTCACTTAAACCTCTTTTTTTAGTTTTCCCAACAAAAGACATTCTCACAGTATGTTTGATACTCTAGAATGCAGGATAGCAAATTTTGAAAGCATCATAAAATGCAGAGTGAAATAAAACCCCCAAAACCCCCAAATGGTCAAAATCCAACAGGTGAATTTAAATTATGCTTGAAGTTTTACCAAAGGCACTCTCAAATACGGTGATGAGATCAGAAACTGATAGGCACAAATTTATGTCATAGCTAATAGAAAGAACTTGTTTGAATTTCTAAATGTACTTATCGTATTATATGTAGAGGTGCTGGGGGCGGATTTTGTGTGGGTTTTTTTTGTTGTTTTATTTTGGTGGAGGTTGTTTGTTCATTTTGTTTTGTTTTTTGTTAATTAGTTTGTTGGTTTGTATTTTTTTCTCTGCAATGTGCCTGGATGTTATGCAAATAGCTAGACTTCTTCATGACAGCCTCTAGCACAGTCATGTCAGCCTATGAGTATAGTCTAACTTTGAATTGTGATCTAATTTTGAAATAGATCCTGCTTTGAGTAGAGAGTTAGACCAGATGACCTCCAGAGGCAGCTTTCAACCTAAAGTATTTTGTAATTCTGTCTCACTTATTTAGTGGTGTGCTATTCTTCCTCTTCTTTTTCCTCATTTTCTTCTTTCTCCTCTTCCTTTTCGTATTCCTCTTCCTCCTTCTTGTCATCTTTTTGTACAATCTCAGTCTCTAAAATAAGGTAAGTGCGTCCTGCTATGTTTTCCAGAGAAATTGAGACCTTAGAGACTTAGCTGTTACTTGTCTTAAAAAGCCCCCAAAATTAGTCATTATGGTTTGGTGAATTTGCTGATTTAATGCTACAGTAAATTTACTGATTTAACTTGCCACTTTTAGTGCAGAAGTACAGTAGCTTGTATAATTTAGCTTAAATAATAAGCCATAATTAGAACAGTCCAGGTTGGAAGGGACCTTCAAATTCTCATTAATACCTTTGGGTCAAAATTGAGTTCACACATTCAGTTTGAGCAATTCTGCCTATGATTTCTACTTCTTAAGCAAATAAGCTTATAGGCATTTTATCTCTGAGTTTGCTTGTGTAAAATGAAGATAATGCAATTCCAGGCTCATAGTGTTATGGACCTGTTGGTATTATTTTTAAAATAGGCAATTTTTTTAGGTCATCCCTAAGATTACACAACGGGAAAGTAACAATTTATGTTCAATACTTGATTAGAATGTTATATATTTTGTAAAACAAAATATGGAAATGATTACAGGAAGAAAACCTAAATATTTACTATTTCAAAGGAGTCTACAAAATACTTCAAAATTCAAAATTTTGAAGGGTCTTTCCTTCAAAAATACCCTATTGAGAGTGGGATTGAATATGCACAGGAGAAATGAGTTAGGGTACACAAGACGTTCTAAAAACAGGATTTGTAGGTCATGTAAATTTTGTGTGATAGCGCTAAAGTCCACAAGTTGACACGCAGTAATAGCAGCTTAGAATTATTAAGTTATAGCAACAGACTGCAGGCATGAAACAAACCTAAATCTACAATCAGAACTGTCCGTAGGCTGATGGAAAAGATAAGTTGGTTAGTGTATTTAGTCAGCTATGATTCTTTTTTTTTTGTATTCTTATCTGCAAGCAACTGGAAAAGGTCACCTAGTTCTTTATTGATTCACTTGAACAGAATTCTGGTCCAGATGCACTTGGAACACTTTTTTTCACACTATCATCCTTCTATTTGTAACTATTCTTTTAGAAAAAATTATATAGAAATGCATCCGTAATAAAAATTCTTCATATGTTTCTAGATGAAAATTTCCTTTTTCTTTACCTTCCCCCCACCTCTTTAAGCCTTGGTACATCCTGTTATCTATAAACCCTATAAAATGTCTTTGCTGAACATGTAGATATGATTGTATAAGAGAAACTTAGAGAAAGAATTAAACTCTTAGTTCAAATAATGGGAAGATTTTGTTTTTTCAATGCTGCCTTTCTGTACTCTGTATTACTTTGTTTTCCTTCCTTTTCTACTTGTGTTTTAGCTACTATCCTATTTCCTATGTAATTTATTTTCTCTTGTTCTATACTTTATGTGTCACCACTGCTTAAATTGTATCTACATAAATGTCTTCGTTCAGACCAGAGTTGTGTATGGGGAGTAGATATCTGATAATTCCACTTAACTCTCTTTGGTAGCTTGGAGTAGTCATGAAGAGTGAAAAGTAGATCTTTTCAAGATGAAACTGAACAGTTTCATTGCAGAAGCTCATAGATAATTAATTCATGGGATCAGACTAAAGATACTCTAGTCTCTGAATAATATACATGGTGTGCACTAAGTGTCATCAGTACCATACACTTTATTCCACAAACCTGTTCCAATTTGGCACAATTTAAGGAAGCAGACGTAGCCTTAGCCTCTTGAGAACTAATGGTATTCAATAAAAATAGTTCTCCCACCCCCTCACAAGTTTAGCTTACTTTTGTCAATTAAACCATGACTATGAGGATGGAGGAAAACTGAGGAATTGAAGAGGTGTGATAAAAAGATTGCCCTGGTTTCTGCCCAGGTAGATATTTCCTTTTAAGGTTGATATTTATATTCTAGTTTCCTGATTATTTCCCAATTCTGCCTCCTCTAGAAGAGAGAGATTATTTGTTGTTTCTTTCATCCAAATATAGTACACATATGAGGTGTACTTGCTTTTCTTTAGTTTCTTTGTTGGCTTTCTTACGTGCTGTTGTGGTTGGTCCTGTTTCAAGTATCAGTCATCCCAAGTGTCTATAGAATAAAACTGCTGCTGGTGACGAATGTATGTGCTTTTAGAAAAACTCTACGTGGGAAAATTCAAGCATCTCTATGGAAAAAAAGTGGCTAGGTGGGCAGGTTTAAGGTGATAGAAGTCTTGAATAATGGTGGCTGGTAGAAAAACTTCAAGACCTTCTATTTATTTCATAATGAAACATAACGGTTGTGTGCCATATTTTAAAGAAATTATTAATTTGCCTATTCTATTAGGAATTGAGTGCATAAATTAAAAGCTCCCTGCTGTCTGTCCACTAAGGGAAGGAGGTGTTTTTTTCATTTCCACTCAAGCTCTGAGTGTAATATTGATATCTGTGTCTTCATTTCTCATAGAACAAATACATATTTATGGGCAATTGAATCAAATTTCTAAAGTGGTTTCACTTTCTCTGTGGAGTTCAAATATTAGTATGAATTGATTTTTAAATTTACTATAGTAACCATCAAGCAGTGAATTATTTTCTGCTAATAATTGTTTGTAATTCTTGCTTGCATAGTGTATCCATTTATCAAACAATAATACTGTAGTTTTCCTTTTTCTGTTTACCGTGCAAATTCATGCTTCTCAGGTTATCAGGTCTTTTTCTAGAAATTTATTCCTATTCATCTAATTTCTTTTTTACTGAGTGACTGAGAACCTTTTTTCTGCAATCCCAGTTAAAAACAAAAAAATGCCCATCTGCAAGGTTATGGAAACAAATAGCAAAGTGAATGGGAACAATGATATTGGTTTGTCAGATGGCTTGGGAATATGCAGACAACATCACCTGTGAAGAGCCTGACTCCATTGCTTTCCTGATAAACCTATGCTCCAGCCTAGGGCAGCTTTAGGATACAAACAGCAGTCGGTGACTAAAAATTTGGCTTAGTGTGATAGAATGGTCAGCACATAAAGTCAGATATTTTTGTCTTTTAACTTCTTTTAATGAATAACCCTGAGGAATCAAAATCAGTTTGTCTAATGTCTGGATGGGGACAGCTTGTTCTGACTGAGATTGCAATTCCAGGCAAAGTTATGATTTTTCTTCATTTGAAATATATTTGAGGGTATTTGCTCTATTTGAACTATGAATAAATCTGTTACAATAGAGCAACATCCCAATGCATGCAAAGACTCTGGAGGAATTATTGTAGAAACTGAGTTGAAGACCTCTGAATCATAAAACATAAGGTTTTTCTAGTGCAAGTACCATTTAGGTCAGGGTAGCATGTCTGCTATTACCATCATGAGCAGAGGCTATCTGCTAGGGGGAGATGACAAAGCTACATGTTGTTTTGTGGAGTGCACAGTTGCCCTTAAGCATATGGTCTTCTGCCAGTGTTTGAGGAAACTCTGCTGGACAGATAATTAGAAACTTTGTGATAAAGTCTCTGCTCTTCAGGCAAAATAATCATAAGAGTGGCGAATTAACACAAGCAGCAGAACATCAAGAAATATTTCATCTTCTAAAACAATCTACTCTGCTTTAAAGTGAGTGTTAACAGTGAAGTAATATATTCTTTGCCAAGAAAGACTGTAATACTAGCATTTGTCATGCCACAGACAGAGAGAAATGTGCATCTCTCCTTTGAAAAAAAAGTGGTTCTCCGCTTACTGGGATAATAATGTTTGTGAAAGTTGAAATCAGCAGTGCCAAGTAGCAAGAGATGTTCCAAGTTTGTTCTTAATGCGTGATTTGTAAAATATTTGCTTTTGTTTATGGGATTGACTTCAGAGTCCTAAATCATAGGCACATATGTTTCTTTCTCCTCTTCTTAACAGAAAAGGCGAATAAGAGACAGCAAATGCACAATTGCTTAATGAGTGCTAATGAGTAAATGAGTGTTTTCTCATCAATATAATAATCTTGCTCTAAAGCTTTGTGTGCACCACTGATAGCTGAGGTTACTGTTGCTTTCCAATGAAAAGTGTCTTCAGTTTCTTACTATGTCATTAAAAGGAAGAAAATATTGCCACAGTGTCTAATAATATGAATTATCTACTCTTTGCTGAAGAACAGAAATAAGGAATTTGTGAAATATTTGCCTTTCTGCAGATTTACTTCTTGCAATTGTATGCAACTAGCATTCAAAATATACCACTTGCAATAAGTTGACCACCACTGCATCTCTGGTTGCAGTTTACACCACCCTTTTGGCTGAGCATGTTCTAGTTTAAATGAAAAACCCATCTGCACGTTTTGGTTACATCTGGGCTTTTCTATGAAGAACTTGGGTGTTTCTGTGCCACTGGTAAAGCTGCTCCCTCATACTCCTTGGAAGCAAAGAGGAGGGAAATCAGCTTGTCGTAAAAATTGTGGCTGGAAAAAGTAAAATTTTAAAAGATGGATGTGGGAGTAGATACTGTGAGAGAAAACTTAATGGAATAATATGAAAGTGAACAGAGAATGACAAGGAAGGGAGAATATGTCCTTGCTGTTTTTCATAGGCATCTCCTCACACAGTATGAGATAGTTAACTGCTGAGCAATAGGGAGGACAGTAACTGCCTGTGACTGGGGCTATGATAATAAATGCAAAGGAAAACACTTAAGAAAGATGTCAAGTGTTTACTATGCCTTGAATAAATAAGCCCTGGTTTTAAATAGCTGCTTGTTAAGAGAATTTTTCCCATTTTATGACTTAAGCAAATTGGTATTCCTGCTGGCAGAGGGATGAGAAATATTGAATTTAATTACATGGTTTAAGGAATAGGTCTTGTCTCTTTCATATTGGAGTTTTTCATATTTAAGGGCTGGATGTGATACATTGCCTCAATTCCTATATAGAAAATGTAAAAAATCTGAAACACAGGAAAAAATGGGACAAGGATTATAATTTGGATTCACACAGAACACTATTTTCAAAAATTAATTTTATAGTGTGAATATTTAGGAAATTACTGCGTGTAAAATGGACTCATGCCATTTCTTCTCCTGTTGTATTAAATGAAACAGTTCAACATAATTCATCTTTATAAATTCCAAAATGAGCACTGATATCTCTATACTGGAATATTTTATATTGTTTCCTTCTAGGATGCAAGTTTCTTCCTCAATTTCATTAAATACTCTCTGATTTCAGAGATTCCTATTATGGTATCTCTTACAGTACATTTTCCTAAGTGTTTGCACGCATAATCTGAGAAAAAAACGGGATATTTAAACCACAGTTTAAAATGTAAACATTCAGTTCCCTGTATGTAAAGGTTGTGTAATTGCAAAGAAAAAGTGTAGCAAGGCCTATAGATATACTGGTCACCTCAGTCGCTGGGAAAGTGATGGAGCAATTTCCAGGCACACAAAGGTCAAGGTCATCAGGAGTATCATCGTGGATTCACCAGTGAGAAGCCATGATTGCCTGACTTGATACACCTCTGTGACAAAGTGACTGTCTTGGTAGCAGAAGGGAGAGCAGTGAGTGTTGTCTACCTAGATTTTGGAAAAGTTTTCAATACTGTCCCCCACAAAAGCCTCACAGAGAAGCTGATAAGTATGAGCTGGATGATCAGGCTGTGATGGTGGATAGAAAACTTGATAGCAGGGCTGTGAGTGGTGGCGATGACTGGAACAAAGTCTAGTTGGGAGCCAGCAGTGCACCCCAGGAGCCAATACTGGATCAAACACTATTAAGTTCTCCATTAATGATACAGATGACAGGGAGGAGTGCACCCTCGGCACAGCCTGGACTTCTGTGTCAAATTCTGGGCTCCCCAGTACAAGAGATATACATATGGAGTTACAGAAGGAAGTCCAGCAAATAAGGTGATTTGCTTACACGGGCAATCTTTTAAAGGAAAAGAGTTGGTGTTTCAGGGAATGAAGATCAGACCCAGGCCAGGGGGTTTTGTGAAACACTAAGAGAAGGGACTGGACAGAGTAGGAGGAAGGAGACAGATTTATTAGATGAGAATAAGCTGAATTCTTAAGAAACCAGTCAACTACCAAAAATCAGTAACAGAAAATGAACCATTAAGAATTAGAAATACAAAATGAACCAAGCACACAGAATGGGTCTCTGGGAAGTAATTGCTCAGCAGCTCAGGCGGTGCAGCTACTCTCCATCGTCAGTGAGTGGCCCATGGGGGCAGAGGCTGCCAGCGCCCCTGGTGCTCAAAGATTCAACTTCACTGTCCTCTGGTCCCCCCTTCTCAGACACTGCATATTGTGTCTTCTTGAAAGTTGGCCTCAAGTCCTGCCTTTGTAAATCTTTGTCTTCCATCCTACTCTGTTGCTGCACTGTGGGTGCTCAAGGGGTGAGTAAGAGCTCCTGGTGAGCAGCTTTGAGCGAGAAGCAATCAGCAGCACTGCCAAACTGCACAGGTGGCACCAGGCTGAACCCATCACATTTATAACGAGCTGCACTTGGCAGGAGCAGGTGCTGTGCTGGCGGGGACTCCGTGTCAAATTTAATTTACTGGATGATCTGGCTTGGTAAACATTCAGCATAGATGCTTGCTCCTGCCTAATGTTAAGTAGCTGAGTAAACGCAATAGAAGATCTCCACAAGTGTTAAATAGCTGGTGAAAAACACAAGGTCTTGAAATGTACAAGCGCACAAGAAGTATTTTTACTTGTTTGACTGCTAATATGCCTAATTTGTAAATTATCTCAAAGCACTATTGCTTCCAGGTTACCCAGGAGCTCAAAAATTTCTCAAAGGTCTTTGTGTATATTCCACAAAAGTCATTTTGTAGAGAAAATTTTGTGTGAGCCTCAAAGCCAAGAGTTTAAACAAGGTTTCAAAGACTTCCATGTTACTACTTTCCAGAAGATTTCTCTCCCTCAAAAGAAAAATCTGCTCCCAAGTGTTCTATAAGTCAATTTTTTTGAAATGTTGTCTTATTTTTTATATTACTAAATATATTGTCCCTCCTTCAGTTGCATTTTCAGTGAAATAGATGTTGATATACGAGCTAAGGGTCAAATATCATTATTAGATCATACCAGTGCTTTGAAGAGAACTCGAGGATGGTGTAGGAGATGCAAAATTACAACAGTTCTGCATTTAAACAGTTAATCTTGACAGCCTCCTCCTTAATTTCATCTTCCAACTCTTATTCATCATTTTTGAAGTTAAATTTGAGTCATCTGTATTGTTAAAAATCATTGATTTGTATTTTAGCAGCCATTGCATAAGCAGAGTATTCCATCTATTATATCAGTGTAGGAAACTTCAGTGTTATAGATAGGGTTTTAAAAATCCATGTTTGTCACATAATTGCAATGAAGATATTTAAAATATATCGCAATGCTAATAAAAATAGACATCCTTAGACTTTGTGTTACGATCATGATAGCGATTTTTCCTGTATCTGGCTATTGTAACACTTGTTAATGAGACAGCCCTTGAACAGTTGAAATGGATTTTTGTCAGTTAATACATGAATGTGTGGACACGTCTCTTCTAACCTCCTCTTGAATAGCAGTAATAACAATAGGAATAACAATAATTTAAGCACTTATTTTATACTTTTTGTTACTTTTTATCGCCTTGAAAAGAATGTTTAGAGTAATACAGTTTAATGTCATGAATATTTTTAATTAATAATATATGGTTAGGTACCTGCCATTCTGCTGTGGATGACTGGAAAATTCAGTGCTGTGATTATTGAAGTAAACAATTAGATGACATTTTTTCCTGTGTAAATGTGACACTTCATGAAAAGAAGACTGAGAATCAAGTTGTTATATCATACTGATATTCTTTGAAATATAACAAATTAGAGTTAGGTTGGTTTAAGTCTGATTTTATTTTTGTTGAAGTAGATCTTGGGTTCATCATCCTTAATATTAATGTAACTTTTGCCTGCAGCACAATATGTTTGGTCTTATTATCCACTACAGACCCATTTAACAATTCAGATACGCCCAGTCAAGTACAATTGGCAAAATTATTTGGTTTTACTGCTGTCCCTTTTGTAGTCATGCTTCTGATGGTCTGTAATAAATGGCTGTTGAAATTTCAATAATCAAGTTCTCAGCTTTTTCTATTTGTATGGAATGATTAGTACAGATTATGTTAAGGAAAGAAGCAAATTTTTAGATACAGTACTACTTTTACCCATGACATTAGCAAGTAAAACAGCTCTAAGGCACTAAAAAAAGTCAGTAATTTAATTTACTTTCCATGTCCATGTAATTTTCAGTCATATTTAGGGTTTGGGGTTTTTTCACCATTACATAAGGTGCCAAACTGTTGCAGATTCCTGCTTTGTCAGGGGTTTCTTTGGTTAACTATTTAGTTAACCAAACTATTTAGTTAGTATGAGAGACTGAGATGATAATGGTTGATGGCTCGAACATTTGATGATTTGTGGAGGTGGCAGAGTTCTCTGCTGTGGCTGGGTTTGCAACCCCCCGAGTGGGAGGAAGTGAATTTTTGGGTGTGCGGAGGTGAAGCCTCTGGTCTGAATAAGACAGAGGGGGTGAGCATCCACCACATGAGGCTCTAGGTTTTGAGCCTGATAAGGGAGAATGTCGATAAGAAGCGGATCTTTCGGAGGCAGGATGTTGCTTTTTATCATTCCAATTGTCCTCTTTTACAAAACTCAGTTGTAAAACTGCCCATCCAGCTCCTGCCTAGGGAAGGTCACGTTCACACAGGACAGGACATTCACATTCCCAACCGAGGGTACTCATAACTGAGGGTATTCATCCCTTCTGATGGGTCATAACTGAGGGTATTCATCCCTTCTGATGGGGCATAACTGGCTCAACTATGCTGGCATGTGAGGCAGCTGTCATGTCTTAGGAGGGGCCATAAACCATCAAAGACCCCCAAAGTCAGAGTCAGTCTTATTTTTTATATTAGTAAATATATCATCCCTGATAGACTGATTCCTGAGGCCTTCCACCAGAGGTCTACACATGATCCACAGTGTTGCAACAGATCCAGAGTCTTTTGCAAAAGTAAAAGTGTAAAAACCCACTACAGGGAAGATGCTTGGGTGCTCCCACATATACCTGTATATGTGAATGTATATTAACCCATTGAATTATATGTTTCGGTGGCTTTCCCTCACCCATGATAGATCATGACTGTGACCATCACTTTGACCAGCATTTTGACCAACACCTCGTTGCTGGATCCAAAGGTGGTGATATCTTTCTACTCTTAATCCTTTCTTTATCTTCCTTTCTTTTCCTTATGCTTTTTCTAAAGTGTTAATTTTAGTCTTTCATATTGTTCTATTGCCATAGATAATAACCAACACAGCCACATACTTCCTTCAATTGCAACCAAATTGTTCTAAAGTAAAACTACTACTATTACAAATTCATGAGAGAATTGTAAAACGAGGATTTCTGCCTCTCAACAACAAAACCTGCTTTTAATTATTTTTTTCTTTAAAGACAAAACAAATGTAGATGCATTTTTCAATGATCTGAAAGCATGCTACTTTTTAGTTTAAGCTGGAAATCACTGGTATCAGCACAGGCTGGGGGATGAACAGGTCGAGAAAAGCCAAACGCATCCTGGGCTGCATCCAAAGCAGCATGGGCAGCAGGGTGAGGGAGGGGATTCTGCCCTTCTACTCTGCTCTGGTGAGACCCCATCTGGAGTGCTACATCCAGCTCTGGGGTCCCCAACACAAGAAGGATGTGGACCTGTTCAAGTGAGTTCAGATAAAGACCTTGGAGAGGATCAGAGGGCTGGAGCACCTCTGCTCTGAAGACAGGCTGACAGAGTTTGAGCTGTTCAGCAAAACATCATGCAGTGGAACTGACAGAAGGATTATTTACAGTGACAGTATTATTTATTGTGACATCTGCTTGGAAAAATGAAAAAACCTCAAACTTCAGGTCTCATATTCAAATAGTTTCTTGTTGTGTTCCTTATAAGTACTATAGAACTCTGTAGTTCCATTGTTTTGTTGTTGTTCTTTCCTTTTTCACGTATTTCATTTTTACAGCATGCTGTATAAAAATTGTAGCTTGTTAGAAACATGTTACACAAGAACAACACAAAGAGGTTATTTGTAAACATCTGAAAAGCTGAAGATCTTGTCTCGACTAGACAAACACTTGCGAACATCCTGTTTGAAACATTTTTTAGAATATAGTTCTGTCCTTGTTTCAGCTGGAATAGAGTCAATTTTCCTCCTAGCTGGTATAGTGCTGTCTTTTGAATTCAGTTGAGACTAATGTTGATAACCCACTGATGTTTTGATTGTTGCTAAGCGGTTCTTACCCTAAGTGAAGAACTTTTCAGTGTCTCATGCTCTACAAGTAAGGAAATGCACAAGAAGCTGAAAGGGAACATAACTGCAGCAACCAGTCCAAACTGACAAAAGGGATATTCCATACCACAGAATGCCATGATCAATGCATAAACTAAGGGGAGTTGGCCAAGAGATGCCAACTGCTGCTGAGGAACAGGCTGAACATCAGTCCACTGACTGGGGGGCATGAGCAATTCCTTGTTCCTCTTAGATTTTATTTCTCTCTCCCTCTCTTCTTTTCATTATTCTTATTTTATTCTTATTCTTTTTTATTTTGTTTCAATTATCAAACAGTTCTTATCTCAACCTGTGAGGTTTTTTTTTCAGTTCTCCTCCCTGCTGTGTCAGAGGGGTGAGTGAGAAGCTGCATGGTGCTAAGTTGCCAGCTGGGGTTAAACCACAAGGGGTGCTTTCTTTATCACACAGCTTAATAGTCTTAGGGAAACTGACTTGAAGTAAACTGTCAATGCGCTGCAGATATTCTCACACATGACTACACAGGTTTCATAGACATTTTGAGAAATTGAATTCTTTTAATGTGATCAGAGGAATAAATAATCAGATAAAGCAGAATCTTGCATTTAGATGATGGTATCTTTGGTCATACTTTGTTTTCTGTTTATTAAACTTTTTATATCACCTAAAATATTGTCACATTGTTATATGAACAGTTTATGTAGCTGTGACAGAAAAGATGCTAGTTTAAAAAGGAAGGCTAGGGACTGCTGTAAGAACCTCAGTTCAAAGTCTGTGATACTTGATAATTCGTGTATTACTGCTACATGTTATTAAGGCTTGATGCATTTGCTGTTAGGCTGTACAGAAAATGATCCTTATGTTTGTATTAGATCACTACTGTAACAGTTTCAGTCACCTTTGTGAGGTAACAGAGAGAGGCGATAACAAAACAAAGCTCTTTTTTGTTTTAAACTTAATAGCTTCTATGAAATCTTTCACCGCTACGGCTTCCACGGGCTGTTTCTGCCTTCCTAAAGGAAAGATGTTATAGTAGGTGTAAAATAAACAGATACATCCTTTCTCCACTCCTCTCCCTCCTTTTGTCAGTGGAAGCTACAGGAAGAAGCTCTCTTGACTTTCTGAAATGGAAATGTGCTGTTGTGTAGAGGCACTGAGTAGCATCCTTTCTTCTTCAGTGCTCTCAGGTGTACTGGGAGAAAGTCAGCTGAAAAGAAAAAAGTTTCAAAGTTTGAATATAGGTCTGGGTTTTCCAGAGGAGCTCTGGAATGTTATGAAGAAGAGCTCAGTGTCAAAACCTATATGCCATGTTCCTGTGTTACAAGTGATGTATTACCTGAAACAAGCATAGCAGGAAGGGCCTCTGGTTACCTCTTTCTCAAGGTTTTTCAGCTCTATCACACTGAAAAAGTTGTCTTTCAAGGCTTTACAAAGAATGAGGCATTATGTAATCACTCTCAGACGTGAGTCATTGCTGTAGATTACCTTTGGTTTGTTTCTTATGGGTTTCTCAGGACTTCCTAATTACAGAGAGTATCTGATTATTTTCAGGGGTGGAAGCATAATAAACCATGTTTCCAAAATTGTTTCAAGATGCTAAGAAGCTTCTGCACAGACATGATGCATACATAGAGATGTATGTATCTTCCTCTCTGAAAAACAAGGGTAAAAATTATTTTCGGTCAAAGAAACAAAGGAAATCTATGATCCTAATTAATGGCAACTTCAAACTATAAGTGTTGAATTCTCAGATTATATTCATGGGTTTTTGGTCTAAGTTTCATTGAAAGTTCAAAATGAAAGTTTATTTTTGACTTTAGTTTTAAAAGGTACTTTCACCTTCCTTTTTCAAGCATTTCCCATTGGCGCATCCCTCAAAAAATTTTCTGACAAAAGGTAGTTATCTAAAAAGATCCCACCTCTGGGATCGGGCTGTTTCTGCAGTTTTTCCAAAATTAAAAGCAATTGACTAAAGAGTTTATAAAAAGGAAAAAGTTACAAATTATTTTACATTGTGAAATTCTTAAGAAACTTGGTTTGAATTTCTTTCTTGAGCAAATTATATGTTAAAACCGCAGCTGTTTTATCAGCTATGACTAGTGAAACACAATTTAAAGTTGTGCCTAACCAGTAACTTAGAAGGGAAGAACTCTCCCTTAAATGATTTCTCACTCATATTTCTTCCTACTGTAAAATAGTCTACCAAACTTTTCATGAGAAGGTCTTAGTAAAAGGCCAAAGGAAAAGTTTAAGAAAAGTGGGACAACTATATCTTAAATAAAAGAGGTTTGCTTGCTAGTCCTGCAACATATTAGTGACAAATATGAGGAAAAAAATAGGATTTATAAAGTTAATTTTGTTTGTTTAGGGCTTTTTTTTCTCACTGTTAAGACTATTTTCTCTTGAAATGTGAAGATCCATGAAGCTGCAAAGTCAGTCCTTTACTCCTTTTTATTAAATTAAGAAACACCGTGAAAACAAGTAAGAGAAGAATATCCAGATATCCTGGTAGGAGCATGCTATTGTCAGGAGGAAACATCTTCTTTATAAGCATTAGGAACTCTGGCATGCGTGCCTTATGTGAACATTCAATTTGGGTAAAAAGAAATCTTAAAATTACTACTTCATATTCTTCTTTCCTTTTTATTTTCTGTTTTCACATGACCTATGCTCATCCAAGATTAACATCTTATGTCATTGCTAGGAGATAATGAGTTCCTACGGGAACCAGACATGGACTGGTATAAACCAATGCCCAGGCTGTTTGTGTTTTACACACAAGACAAAATAGTATCAACCTTTTATGTCTGCCAAATATACAGCTGCTAAGTACTTACAAAGCAGAGTAAAGTGCAATTAAATCTATTTACCAAAATCAGGCTTGTTATAACTCATGGATTTGTTTTGAGTTGTGCTATTGACATTACTTTTTGCATAGCTGTACTTGCAATTTCCTTTCTAATTAACTGTTATTTTTAAAAAGCAATCACTTATGCTAAGAGAGGAAACCCTTATTTTTATAAAAACCTTCTGTCAGTAGAGGTGACTTCCTGAATATAATGTGCAGAGTAATTTCATTGCCTTTAATAACTGTTCTCATGGAAAATAATTGCATTGACACAGGAAATCCAAAGAAAGTATCCTAATTGTTGAAAAAGGAAAATGACAGATTACTAACCTTGGAACACAGGCATAGAAGAGCAAATAGGACACTAACCTGACAAGCCTAGATTTTATTCTTGGTTGGGGTACATTTTTGTCATTATCTTTTTTTCACTGCTCACTTGTGTAAAATTTAATTTCCTGGGATGATGTAACACTCATTACTTAGAGGAATTTTACAACATTTTTGGTGAGAACCTTTAGATACTAGCACTGTTGATTGCCTTTTTTTCCCACACTAGATTAATTTTTTAAAATCTTTATAAATATCTTCTGCAGCTAAATGTTACTGCTTTCTATTTTAGAAAATAATTACTTTATTTCTTTATCTTGATGCATATGTTTAACACCTGACTCTTTTGCATATCTTCTACCAAGGTGTATGTAGACGTGTATGTATTTTGTTTCTGTTCAAAAGCCTGAAGTTATCAAAGTTCATTCAATTAGTGAACTGTAAAATCTCTTTTATGCTGCTGCTTATCTATATTTTTGAAGGCTGCTTTCTGATGAGAGGAAGTTTTTTTGACGCTATTTGTTCTGAACTGTAAATGGTCAGGAGGAAAACAGACATGATTTTTTCCCTCTTCTCCAGCAACAGGTGGAGTACTTGATGTTCATCAGAATCTGAACTCAACTGCTTGAGCTGTGTTTTTTATTTGCACTTTAAAACACAGTAATTTAACCAAGAAAGAGTGAAGAGATTTTAAAACAAACAAAAGTAATATTTATCCAATTCTTTTTTGGTTGGTATGGGACCAAATCTTTGATACACCTTTTTTTAACCCTGTTTCACTTTGGTTTTTTTCAAATTTACTTTTCCTTTTTAAATCTGACATCTATGGGACCTACGTATACTTATCTCTGCGTGACTGTATATCATACTGCATTACAAAAATGAAAGCAAAGTATTTTATCTCCATCAAGAAAAAAGCCATATATCTCTTCAATTTCCCAAATCTGTAGTAATTTCCTTTCACATTGTAATACTTCTTTTCCCACAGAAAATACTTTGCTTTCATATCAATAACTTTAGGAGGAGAAAAGAAGGAATGAAGCAAGAATAGAAATTAAATTTAGCCTAACTTAAGCTGTATATGTTATATGTTGATATTAATATTATGTAAGGACTTTTCTGATTTAGTGCACTAAATTATTCACTTGAAATACATAATTACAGTTTTAGTTTCAAGAAATACCCACTCCCAGTAATATTCAGTATCAAGAATACCATTAGTGTCAGATAATTCGTTCTTACATTGAACATGTGGTTTGTGATTCAAAATGTGAGACTTCACCTTTCTACTTGTAGCTGTTTCAGAAATTCTCTGTGATTTTAAGCAAACATTGCAACCTTTCCACGGCTCCTTTTTTTACTACATACAATAAAGTACTCTCAAGTGGTAGGGATTGAATAAAACTGCCATGTCTATACTATCCACAAAAGCTGTAGGAACCTCTAATCTTTCCAGGCTGTTACAAAAATTAATCCATCTGAGTCCCCAAACACTATAGTGTTAAAAGATGTTTCGAAAACTGGTAAATTATACCTTATCCCTGCACTTCCTGGATACCTCTCAGTTCTGGTTTAAATGTACCTAAACAAGAGGAAGGTACACAAGAGAAATGAGCAGTCAAAAGGAAAATCTGGAAGCAGTATCAGCCTCAGGTAGAAATACTGAATTTAGAACATCATAATTGCCTTTTTCCTGTTCTTGTTCAGGTAAATATATTCATACATATGTATATACACATGTTTATAGACATATAAAATATGAATTCAGAATACAACGATACTTTTAGGAACCTATACCAGTATTGCTCATTATGATTAGATAAATAGCAACTATTATGAAGATTATAGTAAAGTTTAGTGAAATTATTTACCCTGCTAACTATTGTGATAGCTATATTTTAAATTTCTTTATGGATTTTCTTCTAGTGCTTTCTGCCACTAAATATGTAAGCTGTGTATTCATAGGCTGGTTGGTCCACATTGACTTCACATTCCTGGACCATGGATTTTATTTTTAATAGAAGTATGAAAAGTTTCCAGGATGCCTCTTTTCAGGGGAAAGGAGAAGTTGAAGGAATTCAATTTCCACATAGAGTTAGTAGACCAAATCTTAAAGGGCAAAGATATTTCTTTCAAAATATGCTTTGTCATACCAGGCCTGTCTCTGTGGCCTTTTAGGGAAATCCTACCGCCACAGAATATTAATTGTTAAAATACCACCCACGGGGCAAAAGTGCTTTTTAGGCATTGCTTTTTGTGAGTTTAAATTTTTATGTAATGAATATCATAAATGTTGTCATAAAGAAACTTGTTTTGTTTACATGGCTATACCATTACATATTCCAGCTAAGATGCTCAGAAAGCTTTTGGAAATATATTCTCTTATTCTGAAAAAATTTCCTTTTCATTTAATTTAATGTATGTCTGCAACTGTATGCACAGATTACTGTATGTTCATCATCAACTAGGCCATAAAACAAAAAAGAATTCTTTTTGTCCCCCATCCAAGTAATTTTGATCAAACAGGCAAATCAGATGTATCGTTTGGCTATCTCAATTCACATTATTTTACTGTAAATATACTTCAGATAAATAAGATGAGCCTGTTTCTAAAAGCATCCAAATATGAGAACTGAAGTGCAAACTGTAATTTTACTTTTTATCATATATATGAACAAGACTTATAACACAAGTAGCCAAAGAACCAAGTATTAATGTTTCAGCTAAATAGTTTTTAAATTCCTATGAACCAAATGGGAAAGGCAAGCCTACATCACCTTTCTTGGTTCTGCAGTGTTGAATTACAGAATATTTCATGTCAAGTCTCCACTGTCCTACTTTATTTCATACAGTAAAGTTCCAGTCCCAAACACTATTTAATATCCTGTTTAAAAAAATATATAGTTAAAATTCCTAGATCTTGGAATGCCTTTAGGAAACATAAGGCTGTTTTGGACTATACTGGATAATGTTAGTTATTGACAAGGGCTGTATCATTTTACACTTTGATATATGGAAACATGGGTATAATAGAAGTTCTATAGAGGCTTTTTATATCCTGTTTCTCTGTTATTTGCCTTAAAACAACTGTTTACCAAAGTGACTTCTCTGTGAGAATTACACCTTTCCTACCAATGAGATTTTTTCCTTCCTGGCTGAAAGCCAGATGTGCTCATAAAAATCTCTTTAAAAGTTACAGTTAGCTGCCAGTAGCCATGAAATAACTCAAAACCCTTTCAACAAAAATATTAAAATTTATTTCTCCTCTAATTTGAAGAAATAATTATGTATAATCTCTATTTTGCATGTAACCTAAGAAAGAATGAGTGATTCTGCATGGGTGTTTCCTGTCACACTGAAGCACCTAGGGGCTAAATTCACCTACTGAGAGGCAGTTGCAGACTGATGGCCTGTTTAATTGCTCATACTTAATAGCCAGGTATATAGTACAGATGTAAGAGATTTCCTTCAGAGAAATATATACGAAGCTTTAGAAGAGTTTGTAAATAGTCACCATCAATTATTGAAAGCCCTTAGCTGATATGGAGGTGCTATATCTATTTGAGGTGAGAGAACAGGTTTGAGCAGCTTTTATATGACACGCACAAGAGGCTGCGTGAAGGACTTTGTGTTAATGAGAACTTGAAGTGTTGCTTGGTGTGTGCTTTACATCTTAGTGCTTCATTTGTCAGAGTCGTTTAGAGTTAGAGGAGAGGTAATAATCCACACTGTTAATAATCCGGAAAAATAATGTCAAAGGGGAAGACACAGAAAGCTAAGCTTCCCTTTGAAACCAGAGACATGAGGATTCCCAAACTCATAGATTTACAACTTTTCATTTCTTCTTCTAATTATTTGCTTGTTATGCTTGTTCAAATCTTTGAAAAACCCAGTTATTTTTACTAAGTATCTTACATAATTTTATTTTCTTGTTTGGTACAAATGTATAAGACAGCTATTTTTCCACTTCATTAAAGAAGCCACGTCTAATGAAATCTGCTGGTGGATGTACACATTGCAAAGGCTTTTAACAGACTGTGAAGTTCCAGCATTCTTCAGCGACTGGATAACACAATGACAATCTGTTTTTCATGTTGTTCACTGTGGATATAGCTAAAAACCTGTGGTGGATTGACCCTGGCTGGACATCTCACAATGGCCTTCACCATGGGATGCAGAAGAATCTCTGTTCTGGCACCTGGAGCACCTCCTCCCTCTCCTTCTTCACTGACTTTGGTATCTGTAGTTTGTCTCACATATTCTCACTCCTCTCTCTGTCTGCAATGCCTGGTGTGCAGGTCTTTCTTTTCCCCTTTTAACTAAGCTACCCTGGAGGTGCCACCACTGTCACTGATAGTCTCAGCCCTGGCCAGCGGTAAATCTGTCTTGGATTTGGCTGACATTGGGTCTATCAGACATGGGAGAAGGTTCTGGCAGTTTCTCAGAGAGAGAAACTCTCCTTAGTAGCCATCCCTTCTACTAAAACCTTGCCACACAAACCCAATGCAAAAGCAAAACATTTTCAAGACAATTTTAGAAAAGGATTAGGCTGCACATGGAACTGGGATGATATGGGATAACTGCACGTAATTTGTGGTGTCATCTCGTGAGAGAAATAATTTAATCATCAATGTGTTTGTCCTTGAAAAGTGCTTGTTGCACAAGGAAAAAAATCTGAGTATCTTTGCCAAGTTAAAAGTGTTATGAACGTTCCTACGTAAAATAATTTCTTCTATACTTATTTTTTTATATAAGACACTGTTGCTAACAATCTGTTATCTTTCTACAGGTACAAACACAGAGCACTTCTTGTTTTGTCACCTAAATTTCAAGTGTTCTCTGGTATTATCTGTTCCGTGCTTTCAAAATAATTTGTGTTTCCTAGGCACAGATACATATTATCTTGGTATCTTTCCTTAATTTGTGCTGCTGTACCTTCTTTGATGTATTTCTCACCTGCCTCCCTTCTGGACTTTTACACTTTTACACTGAAATATTTTCTAGATAAGAATATTGCCATTGTTTGGAGTAATTTTTAGAGAAAACTTCCTTTCAAGTTAATATAAGATAACTTTGATCCAAGATTTTGATTTGTGTGAAGTGGCTTTGGTGATCTACATGGTTTAAATAGTCTACTCTTTTTTATGTATATTTTATTAACTAGTTAAGAATGTTGAGAATTTCTAGCACATTCCTCTTCTATTCAATTTGCTTTATATACACAAAACCAAACTCACTAGTGCTTAGCCTTTACTGGCAACTTCTGGTTTTTTAACACCCCAGATAAACTATTAATTTGAATTAGATTTTTTTTCTTTATTATGATGTAGTTTGATTTTGAGAATGTTTTTGCTTCTTCTGATTCCTCTTATACAAACCAAACAAAACTAGAGAAAGGAAAAAGAACTGCACTTACTTCATACCTCAGCTATTAACACTAAGAAGGCTTAAAAATTATGTTTAGTCATTTTGAGTTTTGTTTTGCCAAACAATTTCAGCACAGAAACTGATTATAATGTCTAATGTCATAAGAATTTGCACTAATGTTGCAGTCTTGCAAAGGTATTTTGCATTACCTCATACAAATTATTTTTATTGGCAGATGGTTAATTTATTTCAAGATGATTAGCTGCTAGATGTATTAACACTCCAGTTGGATCTCTGTTGCTGATGTGGAGATTTAGTTTCATACTTTTTCTTAATGATATAGTGATATAGTGATATATAGAGTCTTAGAGTGACTACAATTCCAATTTTCTGTTAATTTGATTCTGGTGTATTTAGGGATTGTCATGTGATAGGTATGACTAAGTGTAATAATTCAATTTGTTCTTAGTTACACAGTTCTGTTTCTAAGCTGGGAAGGTTCAAACTCTATTAAAGATCAGACAAAAGATTTTAAGAATTGTGTCTGCTTTGTGAGTTATCTCTGTGGGTCACTGTCGTGTTCCACTGTGGGAAACTGCGAGGAGTTCTTTTTAAAAATGAATGGTCGGGAACGGAATGAAGGCAAATCTTGTATCTGAGAACCATTTATTGATAACAAAAAGGAGAAGGAAAAGGAGTTGCCCGAACAAAAGAGGGCTAGAAGAGACAGGAAAGAAGAAAGGAAAATGGAAAAGGACTGGGGAAGAGGAGAGAGAGAGGGAGAGGGCATAGAGAGAAGAAGAGGGCGCTACCACCAGCGAGCCAGCGCCTGGGCAGCAGGGGCTGTGCAGGCTGCCTGCCTGTGGCCGGGCTGGGTCTTAGCGAGCCCGCGCAGCTCCCGGAGGGGCGCGGCTCCCGCGGTGATGGCACCGGACACGCGGTGAGTGGGTGCTTGGGCGCTTGGACCAGGACCCTGGACAGGGTCGAGGCAACCGGCTGGATCGGGGTGACAGGACGGGCAGTGACGGCTGCACTGGCACGGCAGAGTTTGATGCAGGCAGCCCAGGCAGGGATGCAGGGCGAAGTGGCAGGAAGGCGGTCAGGGGCACAGGAAGGCAGGACAGGTGCGAGGGCGAGCCAGCGAGGGCAGGAGAGCCAGAAGGCAGGCAGGCAGGCTGGGGCCAGGGCAAAGGAGGGAGCGAGTGGGCACAGCGAACAGTAGCAGGCCCCAGCGAGCGGCAGCGAGCTCTGATGCAGGTTGTTTTTATACCCCCTGGCCCCATCCAAAGTCTGCCAGCAGGGATCCACTGGTCCAGTCCAACCTTCCTGTGCCGTCCATTGGTGGAGAGCTCGTCACAACCTGTTTGGAGAAGCCCCTCCCCAGTGTCCCTTACTGCCTGCCCCGTACGGGTGTTGCCGGGCGAAGTCTCCCCAGAGGCGAGGCTTCCCCCGCTCCTGGCTGCCTCCTGCAAGGGGCACATGTGCACCCCTCCTCCACATGCCTCTGGCAGCCCCGACACCCAGAGCTGAGGCAAACTAAAATGGCTGAATTGTCTCCTCACAGTCACCAATTACTTTACTGAAATATTTGTTTTCTGTTAGGTAGAAACATGAGTATTCAATGGCACTTTTGCATGTATTTCTGTCTTTGTGTCCTGAAGTGTGTGTAATCAAGCAAAGATGAAATGTCTCAAACTTCTCAGAGTTATGGCTGAAGTAACAATCCTCACTTTTTTCTAGAGCTGTTTAACTGCTGTGCAAATCAAAGATTCAGATTTCAAAATAGTTTTATTTACTTCCGTTCAGTTCCTAAGGACAGTACTTATTTAATTTGTCTGCTTTGTTTATAAATATTAGCTATAGAAAGCATGAGTGAATGACTTTCTCAAGGTGACAATGGAAGGAAGAAATGCTTGTCTTTGACACCTGTTGAAAAAATACTTACTCAGAAGCTAAAAAATTTGACCTCAGTTGAAAAAAAGCACCAAAACAATGAGGAAAGATAATTAACTATCTAACAAGAATTCTCTTTGAAATATCTACAGCTTTCAACATATTTAGTCCATAAGTATTAATTTGTTGCCAAGCCCATCTTATGAAACATATTTGAATAGCATCTGCTCTAACACCTTTTTAGCTGGTGGAGATTTGCCCCCCTCCTACCCACAGACAGCCAGAGTGTGGTCTTGTTCTTCTTGTTCTGGGGTGTATTTCGTGCTCTGGTGTGCCCTTTTTCAGGGTGCTCCTGATGTTGGTAAATTGCCACCCCAGTGCAGCAGAGAAGAGTCACTCAGAGGGATTTTACTGATACTATAGAGTTCTGGGGGGAAGGGACTCCAGTATCCTCATGATGAGTGCCACCTTTGAAAAAACATGATTGTTCTATAGACATTTCTTCTTTGGTGTTATAAAATCACAGCACACTAATAAATCAGGTAGTTTCTGGCAATGGAAATACCACATCAATGAATAAGACAGCAGCACTGAATTTCTAAACCTTTCTGTTCATCCAAGGGGAAACCTTGGGTTATACAACCCTTTTACTGATAGCCTATTTTAGTTCCATGTTTCCTGTTCTAAAATATCTGTGTTTCACGGAGTTGTTCTACAGAGACAGGTTGATTTTTAATAGATGATCTGATGATCACGAAAGCGCTTCTGCTAGAAATACCTTTTTGCTTATGGTTCAGGGAAGCTGGTACAAAATACCATGACTTCATTCTAAATCTTATTTCACACTCTCCAGTTCCCATTCATTGTTTTTCTTATTAACTTTAGATAAGATAAAAACAGAAGCTGGAGGCACAGTATTTTCCCCAAGATTCTTCCCTATGGATGTAATTTACTAAGTTTAATAAAAGCCAAGTGTGAGAAAAAATTATTGTATGTCTTTCTGTTATCAGGTCATCAGAAATTTCTTGGAATTTAGCTTTTCCCCACTGTATGCTTCAGATACTTTTTTCAGATTTTCTGTTCTCTCTTTGTTATGCAGAATGGGTTTGAACAGAACAGCAAAACTGCGGAGATGGACCTGGAAGTTTCCCTTAAGGGATGTTGACATCAGGTGGTAAGACCAAGTGTGTCCCAGTGTTGCCAAGGAACAGCATAACACTTGCTTGTGCAGGAGGCTGATGCAAGTATTTCACAGAGAAGGGGGAATTTTACTGCTCTACACAGGGTGCTGTGGGCAAATTGGCACACTGTGAATTCACTCTGTGTGATCATTAAGGCAGGTCTCTGTTGTGCAGTATTGCTCTTCTCCAAAGGAACACTCTCTCAGGAACACATACAGCCAATGTCAGCAACCTCTTTGTACTTCCGTTCCCTTCTGCCTTGCTCATACTGGCAAATTTTTCCTAAGCTTTCTCCCACTGACAGCCTGGAAGCATGATTAGAAAGATACTGCCTAGGCTCATGCATTGGACTAGGGTAGCTCAAAGACCTTCCTCTTCCTCATTTTCTCATCTTCCAAAGTAAATCTAGGCCATTTCAGACACAGCTTGCAAAAAGTACCTTCATGAAAAGTGTATTTGAAAATTCAGAAAAAAAATCCCAAAACATCATTAGATGTCATATGCAGCTTATTATCTGGATAAAAGTCTCTATTTGTGTTAGTCTCACAATATCTATGTGGCTATCTATCTTTCAAAAAACTCCTGCTGTCATGTGCATGTCCCTCTTTGTCGAGACTATCTTTTCTACCTTCCAGAAAGTAATGGAGACTCATGAGGAGCCTCTTTGCAGTAGTTTGGAATTTTTATTTCACAGCCTCAGGTAGTCTCAACACAATTGCACTGAAAAAATGAACAACAAAAGGGTTTTTGTTTGCTTGTTTTCCCTTTGGAGAGCACCAGTTCTTCTTTTCTAACATGGTCTATTTTGTGTCTGTCAGTATCTTAACAAAATGCACACCTTCTTCAGGAGGATTTTTGTTCAAAAGATGCAAAATACTTTGTAGGAGTAATTTGCTTATTTATACCAAGCACTTAGTTTAATGCTGCTTCTATACTCAAATCTGATGAAAGGCTAGATTTGTGTGTTCTTTATTTTATTAAATAGCTGTTTAAACCTTCCCCTTTTTTGGTTATTTACAGGTTTTTTATTCTTGCAACATTTATTTTCCTGGCTATTAGCTGAACACTTTTGTGCTGGCAGCCAAAGACTAGCAGATTATGGGAACAGAGAAGTGGAGAAAAACTTCTGAAAAATTCTTTAGCAACCAAAATGTAAGTAGTTTTCATAAACTATTCAAATTAGAAATAGGCTTTTAGACTCACTCTTTTTGATGGGAAGCTGATGCAAAAACTCCCATGTCTCTTGTTAAACCAAACCTACCAATGCCCTTTCATTCCAATCTTGCTTTTAAGTGCAGACAAGTGTTTCATACTGTCTCCTGATAAGGAATAATCATGCCTCTTTCGAAAAGCTCTGTTTCTCTCCATGTGACAATTGTAGCTGTGTGTGAGGTAGCCTGATGCCAGTGACCTGTGCCAATTGCTTCTATCAGAGAGGACTACCAGCACGACCACAAGACACAGCTCTGCAGCTTCTAGTACTGTACAAGCCTATACAGAAGTATCTAAGAACAGAGTTTCAGTCATTTTCAGCTGTCAGCATCTCTGATCCCTGACTGCAAGCCCATTGCTGACTGCTTGTTCCCTCTCTCATGTCAGCACAAGAATCCACACAAACTTTTCCTACTCCCATGTGTTCAATGGCCTCATTAACTCTTATGCCTCATCAAAAGAAGCAAGAGCAAATAAGAAGGAAGAAGGGGTCAGTGGGAAAGGTTTATTTGGCCTCATTGCCAGGTTAAATTGTCTGTGAAACTATGACAGTAAGACTGAAATCAACTGAGACACTAAGCTGGTCTGATAGCAATCTGTTGCCTTCTTTTTTTCATTGTGCAATAGAGACGAGGGTGAGCCACTGTAATCTCCTAAACAAGAAATATGTGTTTGTTATTGTCCTTTGGTTTTTCCAGGTGGAAAAACTAGATTTTAGGTAATTTATTTGTATTTGATTTTACCTGACATCTCATTGTTCTCTTCTGTTTAGCCAGAAGTGAAAATAAATAGCACAAAATCCTGTCATCTTTTACGCCAGTTTTTTTATATTCTATTGCTAGGGATTTCAAGCCCAGATGAGCCTAAAATCAGCAAAAATTAATCTGGATCTGGTAAATAGGATTGAAACAATGATTTGGGGAAAAAATCTAGTTTATGGCATTAGGTAGATATTTTTCTGTTTTATTCGTGTCTTCATTAAAATAAGTTCAAAAAGTAAGGCATTCTAGTCTGACCTGCGTAAAAGCTGACTGAAATGTTTTTCTTATTATTTTTTTCAGCCTATGAGTTCTGAAAAATAGTAAAATATACGGCAAAGAGAAGAAAGTGAGAAGGGTCTGGGCACTACTGATCTGACAGTTCTTTTGCACACTTTGTGCAAGACCCCGGCACATTTTTTTCATTGCCTTGGTTTTTTCACCAGTGACTGTTTTAAGGTCACTTCAAGAACCATTGGTAAAGGTATCAGCAAATACATATTTAATATAAAAATGAAAGCATGACAAAATCCACTGGCAAGATTCATTCTATTACTTACTAGATGCTTAAAGCGCACCAAGGAGAAACAAACAAAAATCCAAAAGCAATCAATCTGAACTGAAATAAATCTCAAACTATCTATGTGGAGGCTGGGAGGGTGAGGAGGGAAGAGAAAAGGATAGCAAAGGGTAAGGATAAAAAGTAATACAGAAGACCCTCCTGTTGAGTTACAAGGTTCAGAGTAGATCATTGTGCTAAACTGAGCCCGGACTTGACTAAAAGTTTATGCCTTAAGGCCCAACAGCACTTAACTTGAACTTAACTTAAACTTAACAGCACTTAAACTTAACAGTACTTAACTGATAACTGAAGCTAAATAGCTGAGAAAGAGATTAATATAAAATTTATTTTATCCCAATAGTAACTCATTTACAGGCCTGACTTACTACAAGTGTAAAGTACTTAAGAATCTAAGAGAACAACATTCTGTTCTGTGGTACATTTCCTATAGCATACTCACATGCACACAGACATAAGGAGTCTGTACAAGACACATACCTGTGAAAAAGTTCCCTTCGAATTCAATGAAGTTCTCACTTCAGATGCCTTTGTGGCTTCTCAGTGGGTGAAGGGTTGGGCCTTGAGGAGTTGGGAGTATCAGCCCAAGATCCATTGTTGTCATTTGGTGATCCTCTGAGTACAGCCAGCTGGAGAGTTTGCTTGCTCTGAGAGGCATCCCACTCAGAGGGAGAATGCTGGTTGCAGCCTGCTGTGGTCCAGGAGAGCTCCAAGGGTTTCACTTTGGACCGCTGTTTATAGGGTTGCAAGAGAGTGTGCTTTAGTCATAGTAATTTTTGATCGTGGCCACAATTCAAGTTGGTAACTTTCTCTGAAGGTTTGATAACAAAAATATTATTCCACTTGATTTGTTATTCAGGCAAGAAAAATAAGTTTCCAAGGTCGTTCATTAAAAAAACAGGAGCTTGTTAGACAGCACTAGTATCTGGGACCAGACAGTGTTTCTGCTAAGATCAAGAGAAACTTAGCCCAGGTGCTGCTCATCAAGGCTGAGGCCCAGCAAGCATCTCTCAGATCATAGCATGGCCTGAGGTGGTCAGTGGTGGTGGTAAAGTGCACCACCGCAAGCTTCCTACCCGTTATCTTACGATATTAAGAATTTTTGCATCAATTGCTCATTCAGGATTGCCTTTCCAAAGAGATGTAGTTCTAAAATTCTGAGTCTCACAACTTATGAAATATGAAAAATCATAGTTAGGAAAACTTCCTGCAGAAACTTAGAATCATAGGATATGCTGAGTAGGAAGAGACCCATCAGGGTCATCGAGTCCAACTCTTGACACTGCACAGGACACCCCAAGAGTCACACCATGTACCTGAGAAGAGTGTCCAAACACTACTTGAACTCTGTCAGGCTGATGCTGTGACCACTTCCCTGAGGAGCCTGTTGCAGTGCCTGACCACCCTCTGGGTGAAAAACCTTTTCCTGGTATGTAACCTAAATCTCGCCTGACTCAGCTTCATGTCATTTCCTCATGTCCTGACACTGGTCACAAGAGAGGAGAGATCAGTATTTGTGCCTCCACTACCCCTTGTGAGGAAATTGAAGACACCTCACTGTCTGACAAAGAAGTGAAAAAAACCAGTTCCTTATCAAATACTTAAGACATTGATTGCCATGACAAACAGGCTTGTGAAATTTTACAGTTGTCTTGATTTTGCAAGGGAAAAAAAATGCATTGTATAATTATGACTAAAGCTAAACTTTCCACTACCATGAAAAAGCTGTTTATTTGCTTCATTCTCCTGCCTAAATAATGGCTAGCATAAGACTATTTATTTGCTTCATATTGGAAAGAAGATTGAATTACACAAGCGAAAAGCATGTTGTGAGAGGTTTTTAGGTTTCTTGTAAAATATTCTTTCTCAACTGAAAAACAAAACCAAAAGGACTTTATAGACCCTTTCTCTTCTCTTTTCCACAAGATAAAAGACCTTAAGGACTTTGTGTTGGTATTTTCCATTAAGATGACAATCAATGTAATTTGCATGTTTAGCAAGACACAAGGCAAGGCGGAGGCTTGCTATTTCCTGTGGCACACAAGAGCATCAGTAAGATTGTGATAATCGCTACAAGATAAAGTGAGTCTAGTGGATTGTGTAAATTGGATGGGTTCATTTAAACTGCTTAGGAATGACAGATTTGCTGATTATTTGGATTGTTCCCTAATTTCTTTATGTCCATTGTGCCTTCGTGTAAAATCTGCATGCTTTTGTGCATTTTTCCCTTCTTGCTACTGCCTTGGTAGTTTTTTCAGTGTACTTGCTTTATTATAATAAAGTTGTACAGCTATGTCATAGATTAATATACCTAATCATTAGCATACAGCCTTGGACAGTAGGTTGTCTTTGTTATCATACTATAAATTTGATTACAGAATGGCATGATGTGTAAGGCTTTCAACAAAAAGAATGTAGAGATTGATGATGTAATGTAATGGAAGCATCATCATCATCATCATCTTTGCTGACTTTATAATACTTCACAGCATGAAGACTGTTCAGTAGTTATGGGGCAAAAAATACCTGTCTTTATAGAATAATAAATAAAAGAGAAACTTCAAGATACTCCTTTGTTAGGTTTCCTGAGTAGGTAAATAACACAGCCCCCTACTTGTAATTAGTTTAGGATTTAATTTCACGATCAAATGAAAACTTACCAGTGTTATCGGAAAAAAATGTACATAGATATAAACACAGTTATAGTAAAAAAACCCTGAACTAACAGATGAGCTTGAGCTACTGGTCTCCTGCCCACACTCTGCAATGCATGCCCACAATACCGTGCCAGCATATCTTCTCATGACACTGGAGTTATCCAGGTATGAAGAAATGCATTTAACTGAGTTTATGTTTTGAACAGATTATTTGTTTGAGACTAATGTTTTGATACCATATGACCTAGATTGTTTGATGAGCAGCTTTTGAACAGCACCTGCAACTAAAAAGTAGCTTAAGTGACAAAATACTTTCCTGGTGATGTGTGCAATATCTAAAGAAAGCTCTATCAGAACAGAACTCATCAACTTTTAAAATAACAGTTTGACATGCAGGATACTTGCACAGAATGAAGATTTGTGACAAGATTTATAGTTTTGCAAAAACAGCAATCATCCAGAAGCATTTAGGACCAAATTCACAGATGAAAGTTTCCCATTGCTTGTAACACCTTAGAATCATAGAAAAGCTGAGGTTGTTGGAGGGACTTTCAAAGATTTTTATGAGGCTACCTGCTGGTGTGTCATGGAGGCACAGTATGCATTTCCAGACCCTATTAAGACTCTTAAGGGTAGCACATGCTACCTTGCTAGGCAAAACTGTTCCTGTCCACAAATGTCACAATTTCTCTTCAGTCCAGGAGAGCTCCATAGCCACATTTTAACTTGCCTTTAGGGATGCAGGAGTGCATACATATGCACAACCATTTTGGTGCGATTCCTTTCTTTCCTTTGAAGCTCTTTGGACACATATTCTTTATACATTAGAACCTGGTAAACTTATTTTTTGTTGTCTACATAATTTTATGTGGAAATATTATTGATCAGTTAGACTTATATATGCAGGTATTGTGACTGTATTTTTCTTTTCTTTTCCACTGTAAGGATAACTGGAGGAAGGGATGAGAGCTGGTTCAGCTTTGTTTAGTTTTTCCTACTTTTGTTCTCCTTTTTATTTGGAAAAAAGAAAACCACATATCTGCGGTCTGAAATGAATAAGACTAGATTCTATTGTGTTATCCATCTTTTAACCTCTTTGTATATTGTTTCATTCACCACAGTTATGGAAACTATATAATTATAATACGTTGCCATTTCAAAATGTTGGTGTATTGTGAGATAGAGGTAGAAAAATCAATGTTACCTGGTGATTTGAAATAAAGTTAGAAGAACCTGTTATTTTTAACCCAAATAAAATTATTTTGTTTGCCACAACTTGCCAGAGGCAAAGTATTTTTCTTATCAGTAACCATGAGTTGAGATGACACATTAAGAGCTGTGACATTACAGTACAATTGTGTGGGACTTTTTAATGATAAAGATTTTTCCTCTTTGTTTTATGTCCATTTTTTACCTCTAGCCTGTTCTGTTGACCTAATGTTGCATTAGTCTCACCACTCAAGAAGCTGATTTTGTCACTGCAGCTTCACATGGTTGTTATGGGAAGCACAGCTCTAAACTTGCAGATTTTTTATTACTAGTGGTACATCACATCCAAGACCACTGGAGTTTTGCAGTAGTTTGATCTTCTTTTGTATAAAGGAAAGTAAGTAGGAAATCAAATATACCAGGGTTGGGTTTTTTTGTTGGTAGTGATTGGGTTTTTTGTTAGTACTTTTGTTTTAAATAATGGCACTTATTACAATACCTCGCTAGCAGTCTGTTCTCACCTGTCATATTATGTTCTCTCCTGGAGCATTTGAAAATGAAAGCTGGAACTACTAAAATGGATGGTATAAAGCAGAGTTAGAAGGTATGATTTCTTAGAGGGTGGAGAGAAACCTAGAAATTTTGGGCTGAAAGAAATCTGAAAAGAGCATCTAATCCATTTTCCTGCTCTGAAGCTGTAAAAATATACCTAAAATTTCAAAGAGAAGGCTTTCTCAGTGTAATTTTTTTCAATTATTTTTCTTTTCTAAAGTTAAACTATCTTTTTCCATATCAACTAATTTCAACTGCTCTTATGTCTAAGCTTATGTGATCTCATTGGTGATTACAGCTACAACACCACTTCTACTCTCTTTTCTTTGTAGTAAATTAATTTGAAGACTGTTCTGCCTTCTCTTTCTCACGAGATATTTTTCCAAAACTGCTTATAATTTTATCCCCTCTGCTTTCTCCCAGATCTATTGAAATGTAATGAATGCCTCAAACTGGACACAGACATATACTGAGAACCTGTGTTCCATGAGCAAAGTGAAGGAATTATTTCCTATATGTATCAATGGGAGGTCTGAAAATCAATATCAGACACTGTTTCACAAAATCATTCCATTATAATAGTAGTTGTCATTTAGCAATGATTTCTTATCCCTATTCTACCTTTACACATTTAGTTTTCAACCTCCCCCGTTCCCAAGATCTTGATTTTCTACACGGTTTATGGTATTGTTTGCAGGCTTGTTCTGTTCTGGCCATCCTTGCCCCAGTAGTGCAAAGCAGAATGGAGAACTGAATCAGACAGGATTTCATTTTGGGATGACGGCCCTCTTCATCAGAATCCCTACTCCTTCCCACAGTCTTCCTTTGTTGTTCTGTTTCAATAGAAAAATGCAATGGCAGTGTACGGCAGAGTTAACACATTGTGAAAAATTGCTGTGAAGCAATTTTCCACAGATTTTTGTTTTTCTGCTTGCTTTTATAACAAATGTTGAAATGCGTTACTACTATTTACCACTACAAATTTTCAGCTGAGGATTTCACCAATTGAGAAGCCTTACAGCTGTTACTGGAATCAGGAGGGTGATTCTGTTTTTATCACCAACCTTTCCAAAATTACAAGTTTTAAACCACATCAGCTCACTCTCTAGCCCTACACCTAGCTCTGTAACATAAATGGAAGAGCAACACAGATTAAAGCAAACAACCAGGGTTCAGTAATTGCTTAAACTGGCCCTGACAGAAATCTGGACAGCTAAACTCAAGTGTAATAACACTGTGCTTGTCTTCACTGATGTTGGAATGAAGAAACTTCTCTGAAACTACTAAATTTTCAAGATCTTCCCTGTTCTGCTAGTCACTCTCCAGAGGGATCTGGCACATTCCAGGAAAAAACAAGTTCTGTACTGTTTTTATTACTTCACTGCACAGTATTTAATTTAACGAATACTATAGTTTGTAGTTTCTTGTTTAGAAACTCACTGTCTCACTGGAGCCACACGAGCAGCTTTCCATTACCACATGAAAGGAAAAAAAACATTCTTCTTCATATCATCTTCTTTTCATTACTGTTATAAAAGGGACTGTGTAAATCTTTGATGTCATGTAAGGCTCTATAGCAAAAAAATATAAAACTCTTGTTGAATGATCTCCTAAGAGTGACCAATTAGGGTTAAATTAGTGCCAAAATTATGTGGATATATTTATGTAAATCACCATTTGAGTGAAAAAGGAGCAAGAAGGCCTCACCTGCCATTCACAACACACCTCTTTAAAAGTTTCCTTGCAATATTGACAAGGATCCTTGTAAGGATTGTCTACCTTCAGAAAATTAATTACTTCAGTGGTTAGTACATCTGAAAACTATTTATAATGAAATACAATCATGTCCGACTCTTTCATCAGACTAAATGGGAACTTCTGTGTCAAAATTACCTTTGTATCACAGAAAAGTTAGCAGACTCTGAAGCATTGCGACCAAAAATATCTCAATTTCAAGTAATTGGGGTAAAAATGTGATTAGAGTTTGGGGAAGGAGGCTAAAATGTCCAGACGTCAGTATTTACTGATGTTAAATGATGGTAAAAGAAGGCTCCGAAAGTAGAGGTTAATGTCATAGAGACATTTTTTTTTAAGCTGATGTGTATGATGGGTGGGTTGTTTTTCAGCTTTTGTTTTCTTTTGGGTTTTTGGGGTTTTTTTGTCTGATTTTTTTGAAACAGACAAAAAAATGGAAGTGGAAATATTTTACTGAAGGCTGATATAAAGATGGAGAATAAATAACATCACAAATACCCGTAGAAGAAATGTACTGGCGTAGGCATCGCCACCTATTGACTACAGTAAAGAACAGCAAGAAAGCCAATTTCAGCCAGAAAAAAACCCTGGTACTAGGCAGCAGCAAGAGATACAAACATTTGACTTCAAATTCACAGAATATTCTGAGTTGGAAGGGCCCCACAAGAATCATCAAGTCCAACTCTTAAGCAAATGGCCCGTAAGGGATAAGACTCCAGAACCTTAGTGGAATTAGCACCATGCTCTAACCAACTGAGCTACTCAAAAGATGTGTACTGTAAAGTGTTATTTGCTGTTTATCTGTGACTTTAAGAGGAACACAGCCAAAATTTTGAGGCTGGCTAAGAGTAGGGATGTTATTTATAAGTGTGATTTTGTCGGTGTTCCATCTATTAGATTTTCTTACTTGTAGACCAGATATCCCAGAGGATTACTTCTAAGATAATGGAAGCTATTGACTCTAGGCTACTTGATCCAAATTGCTAAAGGTAAGTAGAATAGTGATGGACAGTACTTGGTTATGACCTGATGACAGCCTAGAGAACAGTACTGAATATGTTGTTAACATCCTTGTAGCAGGCGCGTATTAAGGTCCTAAAAGTTCATAATCACATTGTTTGAAATATAAGCCAAAAAAAAATGGTGTTATGAATTTATGGACTGAAGCAAAATAGTTCTATATCTTGGATGCTATTTTAAATCCTAGATTTAAGATAGTGATACTCCCCTACTGTTTAAAAAAAGAACTAATCATCATCAAAAAAAAAAAAAACCAGAACAAAACCAGAAAGAAAACAAACAAATGATGGAAAAAATACTTCTGTGATATTTTTATGCTGTAGAGATGGAGTTGTGATAAATCAGAGAATGATTATTTGTTTATTTACTGTACACTGCTTCTTTTCTTCTTATAAAGTCATAAGAAATTTCATTGCATCCTTACATTTACATCTCTACTCAGTGTTGTTAAAGAGAGATAACATTTTTATCCAATCAGCATTTATTGTAGAAACTACTGAAATTGTTTTAGTTTGAATGCCCCTGTTCTAGTTTCAAGTATAATACTTTATGGTGGTAAAACAAGAAACTGCTGGACTAAAATCTATCTAGAGTTTTTCTACAGTCATAAGTCCTTGACACAGGAGACAACAGATTTTCATGTGTGTATTCAGTTAATGTGGAAGGATTTTGAGGCAGAGGTTACAGGGATGGCTCCTGTGAGAAGACACCATAAGCTTCCCCCATGTCCAGTACGGAATGACCCTGGATCAGGGTTGCTGGTAGGACTTGTGATCCCTTGGGGGACCCATACTGGAACAGACTGTTCCTGAAGGACTGCACCATGGGGGAAGGATTGGAGCAGTTTGTGAAGAACTGCACCCCACGGGAAGGACTCATGTTGGAGAGGCTGGTGGAGGACTGTCTCCTCTGTGAGGAACCCCACACTGGGACAGGGGAAGAGCATGGAGAGTCGTCCCACTGAGGAGAAAGGTGTGGCAGAGACAATGTGTAATGAACTGACTGCAACTCCCATTCCCCATCCCTCCTACGCCACTGGAGGGGATCAGGCAGAGAATTCAGGAGAGAAGTGGATCCCAGGAAGAATTGGTTTTATTTCTCATTATCCTAGTCTGATTTGATTAGCAATAAATCAAATTAATATCCCCAAATCAAGTCTGTTTTGCGCATGACAGTAACTGGTGATTGATCTCTCACTGTTCTTATTGCAACCCATGAGCCTTTTGTTACATTTTCTCTCACCTGTCCAGCTGAAGAGCAGGGTGATCGAGCAGCTTTGGTTGACACAGGCCATTCAGCTGTGGTGAACCCACCACAATTATCTCACTAAAATCAGTGCAGGGGAAATGGGAAGAGGTGTCTTTTTTTTTTTTGTGATGGATTTGAGTTCTGTGGATTCCTTCTGGCAGTCATTCTATGGCCCGTGTAAGATAAAAAAGTAATTTACTGAGTAGAAATAAAATTCTGCTTATTTTATACCTGCTCTGACAATGCTGAAGGTGGAACATAGCCTAAAGAAGCACAAGCCAAGTGAAGAATTTGAATAGACATGTGGAAAGAGGAAGAGCAATTGCAAAAAACATGCATTAAACAGAGAGTGCCTTCAGAAAATATGCATTCTAAATGAATTCTGTAATAATATGAAAATTTATTCCTTGGCCTCATAGAAATCTTTCTAAAAAAATGTTTTTCAGAATATAAAGTCTATTTTTTTTCCTCTCAGGTAAGTACAGAGCTTCTTAAAGTCTTGGAAATGTGAATTTTTTAAATTTTCAAACAACTGAAAAGAACTTTTCTGTTTTGTTAGTCATAAATTTGTTGGATCTGGAAAGGGACCTATCTTTCCTGGTTTAAAGTTATGTCAAATATTGGCTATCATCCTGACTGCCAAACATACCTTACCTTACCAGTGCTATATGCTAAGAAATGTGGAAATCACTTCCATTTTTTAAGAAAGAAGAAAAGTAAAAACATATGAAAGTACTGCAGTTAAAGTCTTGCCAACATTTAAGGTTTTTTCTTACATAAGGCATGTCCTCTAAGATCTTAGAGAGGAAATGTGTAAATGTCAATATATATATAAAGGGCAAAAGTACTGACTACAAAAAGTCTGGTAAATATGAAGTAACCAAATCCACTTGATTCGAGACAGAGAGGACAAAAGCCTTTTTAATAAATGTTTGCTTGTTGTAGTAATTATGTAGGTTTTTTGTTTTTTTAAAGTTACACCCAAATGTACCATTTGGTTGGACACTGCTGACAAAAACAGTAGAAAAGCTTTCAACTAATATATTCACATTCAAAATGAAAGTGTATATTAAATTGCTAAAGCATTATAATACATCATTTCTTCATAAGCTTCCTCAGTCTTAGTTATGCCCTTAATAATAAAGTATTGTCTTTTAAACATATCCTCAAGGAGCTGCTGATGTCATTGCAAAGCCTCTCTTGATGATTTTTGAGCAGTTTTGGGAATCCAGAGAGGTCCCAGCTGACTGGAAGCTGGTCAATGTTGTCCCGATTTTCAAGAACAGCAAGAAGGAGGACCCCGGAAAGTACAGACCTGTCACTCTCCATTCAGTGCCCACTGAAATCACAGAGAAGATTAATCTGGGAGGTATTGAAAAACGCCTGGAGGACAACTCAGTTATTGGTCCAAACAAACAGAGCTTCATGAGAGGAAAGTCCTGCCTGGCGAACCTGATGTCTTTCTACTTCAGGATAACCCACCTAGTTGACCTAGGGAAGCCAGCTGATGTAATATTTTTGGATTTCAGCAAAGCTTTTTATACTGTCTCTCACAAGATCCTTCAGGACAAAATGTCCAGCACGCAGCTGGATAACTGTGTTACATGATGGGGGAGCAACCAGCTCTCGAGTCAGGCGCAAAAGGTTACAGTGAATGGGGTGACATCAGACTGAGGACCTGTCACTACTGGGGTTCCACAGGGCTCCGTTCTGGGTCTTGTGCTCTGCAACATCTTCATTAAAGACTTGGATGCAGGACTTGAGGGAATACTATGTAAGCTTGCCAATTATACTAAATTGGGAGAAGCTGTTGACTCCCCCAGGGGCAGAGAGGCCCTGCAGAGAGACCTCAACACATTGGAGAGATGGGCAATCACCAACAGTATGAAGTTTAACAAGGGCAAAAATGCTGGATTCTGCACCTTGGACAGGGCAATCCTGGGTGTATAGACAGATGAGAACAAGAAGCTGGAGAGCAGTGCTGTGGAAAGGGAGCTGGGGTTCCTAGTTGAAGGCAAGTTGAATCTGAGTCAGTAGTGCCCTGGCAGCCAGGAGGGCCAACCGTGTCCTGGGTGTTGTCATGGTTTAGCAGTTTGGGTTTTAGTTAAGGAAAAATCCACCAGCTACGGAAGTGATGTTTTGCAAGGGGCTGTTCTAACTTCCTGCAGACCCGACAAACCCAATCAATTGGCTAGTTTGAATACTGACAACTCTGTTGAGCCACTTAAGAAGCTGAACACACCTCTGTAAAAACACATTTAAGTACGAACAAGCCCGGGAAGCTCTCTCTTGATCCAGCCTTTGGACAAGTGACTGGGGTGCCTGCACGGCCGGTGGGTCGGGCTGGGCCCTGCCCTGCTCGGCCTGGCAGGAGCTGGGCCACTGGCCACGGCTCTGTGCGGGCCGGGCCCCCCCGGCACGGCTTGGCAAGATCATGGCCACTTCTGCTCCGTGCAAACCGGCCCCACGGCACAGCCAGCCGCCCTCAGTGCAGCCGCCAAAATGAAACTCTACACTGAAACCAGCTCCGGCTGCTGCCCAGGAGAGATCATGTGATCACCAGCGAGAGAGAAGTTCCAGCTGCAAGGCCTGGGTAANAAGTTCCAGCTGCAAGGCCTGGGTAAGAATAACCCCTTCAGCGCTGTAAGTTCCCCAGAACAGATGAAGCCTGCAGACATCAATCCTCTCCCATGTCAGAGGAAAGGCAAAGGCAAAGGCAAAGGCCCATGAAAAAGACACCCTGATAGAGACACCAAAGTCTGTGAAGAAGTAAGAGCTGAAACCCAGAGAGAGG
>VXAZ01005431.1:528135-582427 GCA_013399875.1 Gymnorhina tibicen | reverse complement strand
ATATATTATATACATAAATATCCCTTTATATAAATATAAAGCACAGGCGACCAGCAGATAGGGTGCATATAGATTTATTTCAGCCCTCTGTGGTTTCTGGGTGCGGCAAACCAGATGCAAAGAACACCAGTAAAAACAATCTGCATCAGCCCCGGTATCCGTCCCTAAGGGCGCAGCACACAGCCTGGCCAGCCAGAATAAGCAGTGTCCTGGATCTTAGAACCCATTCTAGTGCCTAAAGGGGCTCCGGGAGAGCTGGAGAGGGACTTTGGACAAGGCCCTGCAGTGACAGGGCAACGAGGAATGGCTTCCGATTGCCAGAGGGCAGGGTTAGATGGGATATTGGGAAGGAATTCCTGGTTGTGAGGGTGGTGAGGCCCTGGCACAGGGTGCCCAGAGCAGCTGTGGCTGCCCCACCCCTGGAAGCGTTCCCAGGGTTGGAGCACCCTGGTCTAGTGAGAACTGTCCCTGCCCATGGCAGAGGGGCTGGACTAAATGATCTTTAAGGTCACTTTCAACTCAAACCATTCTGTGGTGCTATGGGAAGGGTGAGATGGTCCATGGATGGATGGCCTGAGGCCTCTGGCAGCCTTCTCCAAGCATCAGGAGCATCACCAGTAGTGAAAGCTCATATGCTTTGCTTGCAGAGGTGATTTCAGGCTCAAGTTTTCGGGTGGGAATAAAAAAGGTCCTGCAACATTGAGTATTGCTGGCAGCATCAAGAGCATCTGTTCCTTGTTCTCCTGTCCCCTCCAAGCTGCCAGCAATACTCAATGTGGTGCTCCCCATTCTCACATGTGTGTTCACACACACCTCTGTGAGTTTGGTGGGTTTTGTCATATCTGTAATGACTTTGCAGTGAAGCTGTGAATGAAAGTTTGGCATATGGGTTTTACAATTGTCAGCCTTCCCAGAAGCAGCCCAGAATTTCATTAACTAAGGTATAGGCATGATTTCTTATAAGCTCTTTTCAGATTTTACTGGATCCAGATAAATTAAATCAGTATTTTATCTGTGTGCCACCAAAATTAGTTGTCACTGATCTTTTCATAAAGGAATGCTATAGTTCTAGTCCCTTATGTTTGAGCAGCAGCTGCACTAGATGATGCTCCCATTTCTTTAGTAAGTGCCTGTAGTTCAGTAAGAATGATGGGAAGTAAGAAACCTGGGTGTGAGTAGAGCACACCCTTGGTGAGGATAAGTGGGTGAAGTAAGAGAGTTGAGAGGGAACGGTCACACCATGACACCGTGGCTGGGTAAAGGTGCAGGACGTCAGTGGAAGGGTAAAAGCAGGAGCCTCAGATGGCTGGAGGGAGTCCATGAGAGGCCCTGAGAGGGTAAGGGAGGAAAAATAAATCTTTCCTTTCACACGACTTAGGAAGAGGGCATCAGGAGAAATTGTACCCTCTGCAATGCCTTGCTCCTCTCCTTGAGATGGTGGCTGATCATGATTCAGTGTCATCGTGACCCGCTGTGCTACCAGCTTAGTTCTCTCTTCTAGGTGACCTTTACCCACATCGTCCCCTGGCTCCCAAGGAGCAAATTTATCAGCCTTATCCTTCATCAGAGAACTTCAGCTTATCTCCTGTGTGAAAAGCCATTTAGCACCTGTGAGATGAAGCTCAAGACAACATCTTGGGAAGTCTACATGAGGAATGAGATTTGTATTATCTCTTACTGGGAGCAATCAAGGTCAGGATTGAAGAGCAGTCAGAGTAGCAGGGAAAATGAATGCAAGGCTCTTTATCTAGTGGCAATTCCTAAGACCCGACTTCATATCAAAGATTACATTTCTACACTCTTTCTGAGGCGAGAAACTAAAATTCAGACACTCAGCCAGGAGCAGGTATGACTGAGGGCTGCTGCTTTGCAAGAGCATGGAGGTAGGGCTGAAGCTGTCACCAGCTGTAGCTGCGTAGCGTCAGCAAAAAGAGGTCATGCCATGGTTGCAAGCCCTCAAAACATTTCTCCCCACACCAGTATCACCTCTCCTCTGTACAGCCTCAGCAGCTTGCTTCAGCTGTGGCTGAAATCACAAGTTATGTCATTATATTGTTTTGCTCCCATTGGATGGTGAGTGTATGGCCATTTCTGCCCTTATCTCCTCTTTAAGATAAAACGCCCCAAAATGCCATCATTGAAGTTCAGAGGTCATTGGTGACTTTAAAATCCTCTCCAATAGCCTTGGATCAAACCCAAATGAAATAAAAATCCACGAGAGAGTCAAGGGGTCAAGACACCAAAATAATGTGTCCAAGGCAAGCAGCTTGCTGGTTTCAGAGTGTTTCTGGCAGCCATCTGCTCGTTTGAATTTGAGGATGTGACGCTTTTAGAAGTCAGAGAAAAAAACACACACTCAGGCCCATAGTCTTCAGATATTTTACTTGATAACAGGATTCTCTTTTTTTGTGCCCATTTTCTTGCAACTTCAAGAATGTCCTGTTTTGCAATCATACTGTCAGCAGGTGTTTGCAGTGCTGAAATACCAGGATGTGTAATTCTCCAACTAAAAAAAATATATATCTTTTTGAAGCCTTGAAACATTTTCTCTTCACTCCTCTTCATGAATGAGCAACAGAATAGACTGTGTTACTAAAACTCAATAGTCACTTGTTTATTTACGTGGTTAATGGTTGTCCCTTTTTAGCTAAAAAGACACAGTTTTTATCATTCTACTCCTATTTCAACTCTGTGGTCTCAGCCTTGTCCTGTGTAACAAAGAAAATGATCCTTTTATGGACAGTGTTAACTGAGACACCAGTGACAAACCCACATATAAGAGCTAAACTCCCCTTTTATTCTCAGAGGTGATCAGGATCAAAGCACCAAGAGTCCAAAGCTGAAGAGAGAAACTTGAACTCCTGGTGTATCCTTCCTGTGAACAAATAAAGACATTATAGATTCCCTTGCTGCCAGTGTGACCCTCTTAATCAGCAGTATGGCCACAGTTATGAAGATGATATTGTGGCAGTCCATAAAACCCCTGTCATGGCCAGAGCCTCATAAAGCAAATATATTATTGCTCTTGGCCCAAAGTGCGTGTGACAATGAAAGGTGAAGATGGGAGTTGAAGAACCCTGCAGAGTCAGGCCAGAGTGGGGAAAAGCTCTGCGGAGCCCACTGGTACAGCCAGCTGTGGCCAGCTGTTCCTGGTGCATCTCACTGGGAGAGGCTTGCAACAGTACTGTGGGCAAGGTGTGATGAGAGCCTTCTCCTTGCAGGAGTGACAGCCTTGGGGAGGAGATGAAGGTGCAAGAGCAGAAGATGTTTACTCTCTTACTTGGCACTTGCTTAGGGAAAACATTCTTTCTCGATTTTTTTAAAAAAAACCCAAAACTGAAATGAATAAGGCATTCATAAACTAATGAAAGCTTCATTTTCATCTGTTATAATGGACTTCATTAAATTCTGGACATTCACCACATCACAATGTTTATCTGAAAAGTAGTATTTCCCCATACCTGATGAAAAGGAACAGCAGGAGTGCCTCAGCAAATTCAACCCACTTCTAGCATTTGGTGTCAGGATTTTGATGGCACACACATTACCTTCTTGTTTTTTTTTTTTTACAGCTTCGTTTTGCTTTATGTGACAATACTTAGTGATGCCATGCTTTTCATGCATAAATTTCAGCATCTCAGTAAGCAGGACATAACACTATTCCTGCTTCAGAAAACAGAAAAAAAACCTTAGTGAGGTTGATTCAGTTGTGGCCACAGAGCAGAGTAGACCTCAATTTTCTAAATCCTGTCCCAGGAGTACATTGCATCTCCAACAGGAAGATTTACCCCTGAGTAGGCTGTGTCACATGGGATGGGAATCAAAGGCTTGCACCAAACTATGATGAAGAGAATGGGCATCTCCCCTTTGGCTTCTTGTGGTGCTGGATTGCTCACCTCCAGACTCTTTTGCAGAGTTAAGAATCCTGACATGGTAACTGGAAGGGAAAATATTCAGCTTGGTAGATAAAGCAAATAACATGAGGCTGCCTGTGTTTTCCTTCCATTTTTGTCACTAGCCATTGTCTGTCAGCCCTTTCTAGTGGGATTTTCTGTAAGTCCTGTTTGGCATAGAGAAGCAAAGAGCTGATCTCCTCTGTGCTTCCAGTTTGTTTTCTTCTGGTCTCAAATTTGCTTTGAGGGCAGTTTGGGTTCAGTCTTCTTCTGAGGCTTTGTAGGACTCACCAGGTCCTGTGCTGTCATCAGCAGCAGCAGCGACTTGGGAGGCCCAGAGTTGTGAAGGCAAAACTGGAAGTCCCTGCAAAAGCTAACTGTGGCACTAGGTGACCCATAATTAGACAAATTTTTGGGGTTAAATAACACCTGCTTGTTTAAAATGGTCCAAGTTCTTCAACTCTGTGCTTCTGTGAGTGTCCTGAAAGTCCTGGGGCAGGGATTTAATCCTGAAGCCATCCTTCTGGGCTCTGCGTTGGGAACCCATGGCACTCCCAAATTAGTTTGTTGCATTACAGTGGCCATACTGCAGGCTTTGAGGAGCCACACTTTGGTACAGCCACACTCGCTGTTGAAGTGCCATCATGTCCCTTCAAATCCTCTGGCTTGTCCTTTGCTATCACATGCCAGGTCATTTTGCAGTGAGGGTTTTTTTCTTTTCGAGAAAAACAGGAAGATTGGTGTCAAGCAGCTCCAGAAATCTCTGGGAGCCGTGCTGCCAAATTTCCTCTCTCTTTGGCACTGGGAGTCTCCCAGGATGACGCTGCCTTTGATTTGCAATGAGAGGAGATGTGACAAACAAGCCTCTCTGGGCTCCCTCCTCCTCGAAAAAGAGCTGTAAACCTAAATGGTTTGTATCCCAGTGAAATCAGCCGGTGAACGAATCAATCAAGTGAGTTCGGAAATATTCCCTCTGCTTCCAGGGAGAACTCAAAAATTACTCCCTGATAATTGAAGAACCATCCCGTCACATGGCTGCAGAGCCACTGCCACCATGGTATTCCCAAAAGGCAGCCTGTGGTCATGCAGCTCACGACACAAAGAGAAAAGGAGGGAAGTGGGCAATAACATCCTTCCTCCACAGCCTTGTCCACCCTATGGACACATCTCCTGGCCAAGGAAAGACCTTGTTATTCCTACACTTGGTTGTCCTGCAAAGGGCAGCTCAATCAGCCGAGATTAGGCTTAGGGAGTGGAGGAATCTGTGGCTCAGCACCAAGCCAAGCTGCTATTCTCATGAAAGTTTAAAAAAGCACAATTCCCCCGTTTCATATACCTTGAGATCCTGGCTGCTGCCTACAGATTAATGATTTTCTGAGGCTTTTATAAAACACTGGGGAAAACTTGGATGCCTCTGGCTGAAATTTCCCTGCCCGTGCAGGCCCGACCTGTGGGGAAGTGTTGGTTTTCGGGACAATGGTTCATATGATGAGGATGCTTTGGAAAGAGAGCCCAGCAAGTTTAGGGAGAAGAGCTTTCTGAACACAGACACTCAGTCATTATTAACATTTTATCAGCATCCCTGGCACTGTTCAAGGCCAGGCTGGATGGAGCTCTGAGCAACCTGGTCTAGTGGAAGGTGCCCCTGCCCACAGCAGGAGGGTAGGAATGAAATGGTCTTGAAGGCCCCTTCCAGCCGCAACAATCTTGTGATTCCATGAAATAGTGTGATTAATAGGCCACAGGGTGCTCACAGGAGCATTTCTATGTGACAGAAAAAGCAATTTTACCTGTATTGCAACTGAAGCGCCAAAACCAGCCTTTGCTGACACCACCAAATGAAATTTTTACCCCTACATTTAACTCGCAATATTTTAGGTGCTGCAAGCATATGACTGTTTGGTAGTGCCAGAGACAAACTTAAAAAAAATGGAGTAATAGAGATATTGAAATTGTTTAGGTCAGACCCGTTCTTCTCCATATTTCCCTTGCCTTGCTTAGTTTGTGCAAATCTTCATTCCCAATCTCACTGCTGGTGGACAGAGCCAGGGTGGCACATCCAAATGTTTCTGTCTGCAGATACAGGCCTGATACACTCCAGAAGGACAAAAAGAGCAATCATCTAGATGTGAACTGAGCCAATTAAATGTCTGAGCAGAGTTTCGAAAGCGAACATGGGCGGCATCAGAAATTTTCCATCAGCTGTAATAACACCAATTACTTTGCCAGTTGCTGATTCCACTGTGATTTGTTTAGTGCAGTCATGCTTCAGCCTCTTGCCTGGGCTGATACGCATTGTTTATGCTGACTGTTCATTTGCAGAGCTTTTCTCTCCTTTTTTCCTGGTGTTTTCTCTTTTTCTTGGGTCCATCTCAGAGCCCAGGATAGTCCTCTTCCCTCTGCCCCTCCAAGATGGGGCAGGGTATCCTGGAACGGTGACAAGTTTCTTGGGAGCAAGAGATGCAGCTGTTGTTCCCAACGATTTTGTAGATGCAGAGATCATCCTCTCTTCCTTCTGGCACTGAGTTTAGAAAGCAAAAAAACCCTGACAAAAAGTTACGGAGCTTCTCAAGGAGTGGGCTGTTGGAATTGGATGGTGATTGTGGCTCTGAAGCTGATTGCTTTTATCTCAGGGATGGAAAGAGGGACCTTGTGCCTCTCCTTTTGACAAAGGCGCACAGGGACACGTCCACAGTCACAGTGAGTCTCCCTGGAAAGTTAGCTGGAGTTTTTCAGGTTCGAGTCCATGGAAATTAATGGGTGTCCCCGTAGCCACTTTGCACAAGAGCTGTGATCCTTTTCCAGCTAACTGGGGAGGAGCACTAATCATGGGCATTTAAGGAATGCATCTGCCTGACTGGCGGCTTGGATGTAAAGTGCTGCAATAGCTTCCAGGGATTTTAAAAGTTGGTTTAATTCCCTTTTCAGTCAGGTCCAGACTGGGGAGGGTGGGATAACTTTTCCTTTGTCCTCCTTCAAGAGATGCCAAGAGGTGGCTTGACCTCCAAGTTGAGTAACATCTTTACCTTCTTTTCACTCTCCCATAGCAGCTACTGCCTTCTCCAGAACACTACTGGTGGTGCATTTTGCACATACCAGCCTTGCTGCCATCTTTCCTAATATCCAATCTGAGCCTGCCCTGAGCACCATGAACACATCTTCACCAGGATGCAGCAGGACTTTTTTCTAGCCATCCCTGGGGCAAACAAAGGAGCCCCAAGAAACATGATCTGCTACACGAAGTATCAGCTAGAGATGAGGCTATCAGCTCTATTCATACCCTGCTATCAGTTTCAGCTTTGCAGCTGACTAATATATGTAACACACTTTGCTGCTCACAGCCCTCCTTGTCACCAGGAATTGTAAAAGATCCCCTGGACGTGTCACAGTTCATATCAGCCACAAATAGACACAAAACAGACAAGCTGCTGGCTCGCGTCAGAGAGATGTGGCAAAGGGGTTTGCGGGGGAAATGTTTAGTAGCCCTAAATTGAGAAAATTAAGGCAGACTTTGGCTCTAGGAGACGAACACACTGGGATGTGGTTCCTTCTTCCAGCAGTGTCTCTGAGATGGACCTCATGCCCAATTACCTGGCAGTTTGCGCAGTCAACAAAAACACTGCAAAATGTGAGTGGGGCTGAAATCTCCCCTTACACAGCCCAGAATTAAAATTTCTTGTCCACTCTGTATTCAGAGCAACACAGCTGCCATGGACACCAGCTGCAAGTCTTGTTTGCTCTGTGGGAAACTGAGACACAACGAAAAATAGCTTTGCCATGTCACAAACCTGCTTCGCGAGAAAGTTAAAAATACATGAGAACATCTCCTACCTCCTGTCTCACCTGCAGGACAGCCTTGCACTCGAAGATAGTTTATGTGTGAATGTTTATGCAGCAGCACGTAACTCAAAAGTCACTAAGTCCGTACCATATCCAGTCAGCCCTCAACTAAAACAATCATAGAATAGAATCATAGAATTGTTAAGGTTGGAAAAGACCTCCAAGATCATCAAGTCCAACCTTTGACTGAACACCACTATGTCAGCTAAACCATAGTTCCACTCCCAGTCATTTCTTGACCTCCAGGGATGGTGACTCCACCACCTCCCTGGGCAGCCCCTTCCAATATTTATCAACTCTTTCCGTGGAGAAATTTTTTCTGATGTCCAACCTGGACCTCCCCTGGTGCAGCCTGAGGCCATTTCCTCTTGCCTTGTTGCTTGCTGCCTGAGAGATCGGCCCCCACCTGGCTCCAGCCTCCTTCCAGGTAATTGTGGAGAGCAAGAAGGTCTAAAAAAAATCAAATACTCTTTAAGATTTTGAGAGTACCCAAGTATTTTCTCTTTCAGAATGCAGACAAATCAAGTTCACTCAAGGTGGAAAAGTCACTAACCTTTTTCTTTATTCTTCCCAGCCCTCTGTATTCTTACAGAGTACCATTGTAAGGTCATGACATACTTATTGTGTATGTGTTGCAGTATAATAACTCATCTGGAGATTTAAACTAGCAAAGGGATTTTAAAACTAGAGGCTGCTCTGTCGGTATGGCTGGCTTGGTGTTTATTTTAAGGAAGGATCTATTATCTCACTGTGTTGGAGAGCTGCCCTCAGAGCCCCAACAATTCTTGCCCTTCATTTGAGGTCAAAGGCAGGCAGGTCTCTCTCCTGGTGTTTAATATGACCTTTTTATGGGATCATCTCCTGGGTTTCGGCAATATTTAGTAAAAGAAATAAAGCCAAATTTGTCATCAGCCTCATTAGGGAAACTTGACTGTTGAGTTACTAAATAAAATCCGGTGGAGTCCCACTGGATACGTTTCCTATCACAGCACAGGGTATTTAATGCAACCCTTATGGTGAGTACAGCAGACTTTGGTTATGTTAAGCCCTTGAAGATTTTGGAGTGATTTCTTCTTTGGTCCAAACTAGCAGAATATAGTTTTGCACAGAAAGAAAGGGAGAATAACAGCTGATATGATAGGAGACAGAACAAGGTAGAGAACAGGTTGCGAGAAGATGTGCTGTCTAAATCCAGCTAATGTCTCACTGACATCTCTGCATGTGTATATCCCCATCCATAAAATGGGAAGATTAGTAATTCTCTATCTTGCAGAGAGCTAAGAAGCTAAATTAATTACTGTTTGTGGAGCTAATTGAGATTCCCAGATGAGTCCTGTTTGGAACATTCTAATTCTTCTTATTATTATTTCCATTGAGGTTTGCTTCCATGTAATTAGTTTGCTGTATCTGCAAACAGGTGTGTTCTCTCAAGCTCTTTGGAGGCATTCCTCATGGGACTGGTCCATGCAGAGCTGTGTGGCATGAGGAAGCACTGGCACTCAAGGCTGAGCTGTCTTCCAGCTCTTCTTCCTCACCCCAAACCCATGTCCATCTCCTTGTATGGCTGTGCTCTTCAGAGAGTCACATTTCCTCAAGTGAACAGAAACAGCTTAAGGAAACCAGCCTGATTACAAATTTATGCACCATTATAAATTACTATGGTAAATTATACTTGTGTGTGTGCGGTGGAATCAAGCCCAGAGGTGGATTATGTCCATTCCACGGAGGGAAAAAGTTTTCCAACAGCATTTAAGTGTGCCTAGATTTGGCCATCAGTTTCTATTGGGTTGAAAATTAAATAAATTTTCACGCAATGTGTACCAGTCACCTATTGTTTTAGTTTATACTCACAAGTGCCGTTCACTTCAGTAGTTCCAAGTTAGCTCAATATTTTCGAAAAAGTCAATAAAAGCTGCAGCTGCTGTCACTGAAGATTCATTTGTCAAACAACTCTCCTACTTAAAAGTAGCACAAGAGTAGTAGAACAAAAAGACCTACTAAAATGGTGCCAGATTTAAAACAAAACAACCCCTTAAGATTATGTAAGAGCTATAGGAAGTATGTTGTTTTATTTATGAATGTGGAACTTTGTCTATTCATTATTTCGTGAGTCTGGGTCGGTGTGTTTCGCTTTTCCTTTCCTTTCATAAATAAGCAATAATTGACATTGAGACAGACAAAGGAGTGAGTTTTAAGGATCTTGAAACACAAGAAGCAGTTTTGCCAGAGGTTTCATCTGAGAGAAGCTAAGTCAGTGTGAGCTGGAAAGCTTGGGGAAATAGACAGAAATAATCAAGTCAACATGTCAAAAAAGGCTGTTCAACTTAGGCTGGAACTGCGCTTGTTTACCTTTCTTGTGCTTAAAGCTTAGAGGAGACAGGCTCAGTGCTGGGAAAATGGTTTTAAGCCAGCTGAAGTACTTTGTGGTGTTCACATCTCTTTTACAATGGGAACATAGAGGTGTAGGCATTTCTATTTACTCAACAAGTCAGTGAAACCCTCAGTCTGATACTGTGTCCAATATAATCAATTTTAGTGTTGTGATTTTTGTGTTCCTGTAATCCTGGAGCAGTCCTTCAAAATCCATATTTGCCAAGGCAAATATATTTGGCCTAAAGGGAACTGGGAGATTCCTTTTTTTTAACATCCCTGAATGAATAAGAGGCTATACTCCATTTTTAAGGATGTGTTCATGGACACTTGAGACACCTGAATGTTTTCAGAGACCTGCCACTACCTCTGAAAAACTGAAATAATCATTGCCATTGGTGTCTCCTTTGGTAGGAAACCTGTGGTTAGAGGGAGCGAGTTGATATAAGAATTTGTCATTCAGTCTTCTCTGTGTCCAGCCTGAACTTGCAAATAACAGAAGCACAGCCAGGGTGCTTTTGCTGAGTGTTTCACTGGCTTTCCCCATATTATCTAATACAGCGCTGGAAAGAACTGAAATTTTAGACCTCCATTTGCAGGATTCCCCAGCGTTGCTATCAGCAACCTCCGAAACAGATCCTTTCAGTTGGTCCTTTGATGTGCAATTAAACCCAGGAAAAAATAGCTTTGTGTGATGTATAAATAGAAAAGAGGAGAGATAAGGGTGGTGTTGAAGTTGCTGGCTGACAGCTTGGCATCCAAACCTTAAAGGTGAATGCCACTACCACTGCTTAAGAAAAATGTCTGCTCCTTCCCAAATTCCAGCCCCCTGAAAATTAGCACTTTATTTACCTTGCTGCTACTTTTGTTCAGTTGGAAAGAAAAACAAAACAAAACAAACACACCAAAAAAACCCACAAAAACCCTTTAAAAAATACAAAACCAACGTAAGGTCTTTGAGGCCAACTTAATTTGCCTTACCAGCAAAAATCAATTTTTTGTTAGAAGAAAATATTGTCTGCTTTCAAGGACAATGTTTTGATTAGATGTTTTTTCTCTTTATGTCCGTAAAAACAACATTCTTGCAGGAAGCTTTTAAATTTACCCATTAATTGATGAATATTTGGCACTTGAAATACTGACCTCTTGTGTGCTGCAAAAATTATAAGTGCATAGCCTGGTCTTCGAGGGGTAAGGCAACCAGGCGCATATTGATTAACCTGACAAAAGGGTGAGAAAGTCCAGGTGGAAGCTAGAGTATTTGAATGAACTTCAGCAAGAGGTTCAATTTCACCTTCTGAAGGAAGCAAAAGCAGCTGATGCCAATGAAGGAAGAAAGCCCTTCAAACTCAGGACAGTGAGGAAGAGTACTTGGAGAAAACAAGGATGGCGAAAGAAGTGATTATTACTGTAGCATTACCTGTCTGAAAAACATGGACATCTAGTCCCAGATGGATTTCCAGGTTCCTTTTGCAGCCTAAACAGAACACTGGGAGTAGCAGAAAACCATGACCTCTAGGCATGCCAATCACTGTTAAGGCCAGCATCTCTGTGCTGTCGGAATGACGGTTCCTCAAAAGTTGAATCAGGACAATGTAAAGCTGGATGGGACCTCTTCATGTGTGGTATCCAGCTCACACTGAGTGCATCCCCTCTGTAAGTTCTGTCTTAACCTCTGTTTGGTTTGTTGTTCCCAATGTTTTTTTCCAGTCTGCAGCCTAATTTATCAATGCCCTCTTCTCTCATGCTCTCAGTGTGCAAATGAGCCTAAGGAGTTTTTGGACCTCCCTGTTATTAAATCTCTGATATATCAGTAGACAGAAAGTATTTCTGCCTTGTTGCACTCATACAAGCCAAGTGAGGTCTTCCTATATTTTGAGGATCCCAGTGGCCATCTGCTCCATGACTTCCAGCTGGTTGCTCTTCATCCTGCTGAATTGCTAAAAAATGTTTAGAAACTCAAAGCGTCCTCTCCAATACTGTCAAAACAAAATCATAGGAAAGTCTGTTCTGAAAGACCTACTCTCCTGTTTTTGGTTTAGTTTTCTGTTGGTTTTTTAGCTTGTTTTTTTTCTTTTGTGTGTGTGAATTTGCAATGATTTTTTTAAGGAGATTTTGCCATGCGTGGTTTTGTGGCTGCCGGAGGAAAAACGTGTGACAACATCTGCTTGCTCAGTTTTGTGGCTTCTCAAATCTAGATAAAAAAGTAGGTGTCACCTTTGCAACAATAACCTGAGAAGAGGAGGTTGATGTCTCTGGTGACAGAGAATGGAGTGAGTCAGGGCTTGGGGCTGAACTCATTTCTGGATACATATGCAAAGCAGTAAGAAATGAGCTACAGTTTATTATGGAGAGAGCATCAGATCCTCCAGCTGCTCCAACAGGACTTCAGGCCAGGCTACTTAGTGATGCCCTGGCCTTCTCCTTTAAGCAGATTATCACAGTGACACACTGACTGCTGTGCCCTGCCAGCACCTTCAGGCTTTGCTCCTGCTTCTCTTCTCCTGGTGACCCTGATGTGTCCATGAAGAGGCTGGGGCTGAGAGGAGGTTTTGCTGTGGGCCAGGGGTGTCCCTGGATTTTGTCTTCGATAAATAAGAAACAACAATGAAAAAATTGTTTATGAGAATTGTTACATTTATTATTATGAGTATTATTATTACTTAGCATACCTCGGATATTAAAAATAGGGAGTCAGTCAATAATGAAAACCATGTCAAGCACAGAGAAGGGCAATGTAGCTGGACTTCTTTCTTTTGTTAGATCGCCTGTCTGTGCACTGGAAAGAGCAGAGACACGGCAGGGGCCATCCCCTTCCTCTTCACCCCTGCACTCCGTGCACAGTGCTGGCTCAGAATACACCGGTGCCAGGGGTACACATCTGTGCACCTTCCATGTCTATTCTTCAAGCCCCTTCCAGAGGCAACAAACCCACAAACTGAAGACTCTGGTTCATCCCAGCGGGATTACAGACAATGTAGTACCACCTTCTTGTGTTGTCTTTGCTGGGTGCAGCCCTTTGTGCAAAAAAAATTCCCCTTGCTGCAGGAAAGCCCTTGGTCCGTGCTGCTGGAGGTGAGCCATCTCCCCAGGGCTCCCTCTCCAGACTGTTTATTTTGTCCCACCACAGGCTCACCAGTTCCTTGTTGCAGTGAATTTCACTTTCTTCTACTTTTTGAGAGGGGATAATAGTCCTTACAGGGCTTTGAAGTGCATGTAAGTGTTGGGGTCACGGCTGATAATACAACTGTTACAAGGACAAAGGCAGTAAGAGTGATGGAAAGGCATGGGTATATGCTTTCCTAGTGAGAACTGGTGATTTTTATCCAGGTTTTTGTATTTTTACCACAAAATCTGTGCAAAAAAAGAATAGAGTGCTTCCTAAGTAAGTGGTCCCACACTGGGACTAAATTCACCCAATTATTTTGGCTCCAAAATTAGAGAGTGGAATTCTGAAAAAAATTTTAAAAAAGAAGTTTTCTTGTTGAAAGGCATACATTGAGACAGATGGAGAGGAAAAGAAGGATGAAAGGGAGGAAACATCAGTGAGAAGATAAAAAGAATTGGACTTTTTTTTTTTCCTCCCAGAACATGAGGAAGTGCATTTCCTGAGGTATTTTATGTATATTTCACCCCCCCCAAAAATACACTCTTCCTTCAGTTCTTTTCCTAAATTCTGTCATTAGATCCAGTCTGGGATTGACATGTGACCTGCAGCAAGTGATAACTTTTGTGTGACTTGGCTCACCCTTCTGCAAACCTGGGGGTTTAATGGGTTGTTCATTAAGCCTGCCCAGCTCCTCTCCAAGCTGGAGGTGAGGGTGGCACTACGTACATGCCAAGTCTGGAGAGAAACTGTCAGTCCTGTCTGCTCTAATGAGACTTTTCTCCCAAAGAGGACATCAGTGTGTAACCCATCTGCTACTGTTGTGTACACCACAGTACACATATATTGCCATATATGCTGAAAAATATTCCTAGAGGTGCATTCCTTCACTCAGTTTTTTTGTCAGCAGTCTTCTGAAGATAGCAGAGTTGTGTTCCCTTAATGAAAGTTGATGGTGAAATAGCTCAAGAATTTTGGAAAATAGAAGACAGTTTCTTTGCATCAATGACAGGCGTCTAATTCGTGCTCCTGCTTATTACAGGATGCTTCAGCCAGGCAAGCAGGGAAGTCATTGCCCCTGAAGAAGGAGCAACATGAGATGGGCTATTTGGGTATGAAATAGGTGCTGGAGTCTATCATAGCAGTGGAAAGCAGCAGTCATACATCACAGTATGACATAATTTTTCATCATCCTCTGCCAGCTGAGCTGTGATTAACGTTTTAGCAGGTTTGTCAATTGTCAGATCGTAAAACTGATCATCGGAGCTGCACTAAAATGTGCAAGCCTTTTAAAAGAGGCCAGGATTTCAGGCTGATCCAGCACTGAATTTGCCTTCAAGTTGCAGTTCCCTCAAATGGAGGGAGATGACGTGCAGGCGACACCCTCGTTCCCCACGTGTCCTTACCGTGTGCAAGGTGTCTGTGCTGTGTCCACATTCACATCAAGGTGTCCTGTGTGCTCCTCTTCATCCAGACACCTTTCAGCTGAGGCCTCTGGTGGCATCTTATCTCAACAAGACAGAGATAGATGCACTTTGTGCTGTTCAGGTTTCCCAGCCTGTTTCTCAGTGTTGTTACTTCAGCACAAAACACAATGACGACGGTTATGTGTAATGGGATTAGATAACTAACCACTGACAAAACAATGGTTACTTGAACTAACAAGCATGAGAAAAAGAAAGAGAGCTGAGGAGCGTGACCTAGAACGGGAGAGGAGTGAATAACAGATGCCTTTGCACAGTATTTTGCTGCTGCTTGTAATGAAAGAATGCTCAGACATTTGGAGAGTAAGCCAAGACTTGCTCTGGTCAAGGGAGCCCCAAGGTGTTTGATTTACAAACAGCTAAAAGGGCTGCAAAACTTTGAAAGTGTATTTACAGCCTTTTTTTCACCCTGTCTGCTTGCTGACACATATGGAATTACGAGGGAATGGTTTGGGTTGTTACTGTGGTTTTACTCTTTTACAGTTGTTCCATGCACCATTTTTTCCCCGTTTTACGGGTCCCTAAAGATCCACAGGCCACCCCTTGAGAACCAACAGCCTGGAAAGACAAGGTGGAAAATTTGTGCTTTGGAGCACATTCATTAGGGTTTCTTGGTTCTACAGGAAAACCAGGAGGAGGAAAATCACTGACTTGGGTTTCATTGCAAAAAAGAGCTGTCTTGCTGTGACAACAAAGGCTTTTCTTCAAACAGAAGGAGACAGGACTGAAGCTGTTGTGCAGTGAGTTTACCGTGCTCACAGGGGAGAGTGGCAAGCACTGCAGATGCACCCAGTGCCCTGCAAGGCAAAGACTGTGCAGCCAACAGGCTCAGTCCAACCCTTCCAGCAGGACCAGTTGTACAGACTTGTCCATCGTTCCCCAGTCTCCCCCCAGGGAACGGGAGGCAGCAGGGTGCAAGGATGTAGCATCAGCAATGTCACCCTTCCTCTGAGCTTTTCCTTTCTTCCAGAAGAAAGGATTCATCAAGGGGAATAAAGGTGTCGGTAAAACAATCCTGCTTGGCACCGCGCGCCCATTCCTTCTGGCAAAGCTTGGTTCTCTGCACACTTTGTGTCTATTGTGCCACGTTATCCCCACACTTGCCGTGAAAAAGTTGATCCCTGAACCACTGAAGCAAGGTGTTTTTGGTGAGGCTGAGTTACATGGTGACCACACAGCTGAGGAATGCAGGTATTTGGGACTCCTCTGGAAAGACCCCGCTGAAAGATCTCCAGGGTGTACTGTACCAAGCATAAGCTACCACCCCAGGGTTTGGAAGAGAGCAAATTCCTTCCAGGATTATAGGATTAAGAAGTTGAAAAGTGATTCAAATTCTTCATTAAACAGGAAAAAAAAAAAAGAGAGAGAGAGAGACATGAGGGGAAGCTCTTCAATGCATGCATCACTCGACGTGTTTTCCTTGTAATTAAAGGAAGTTATTGAAAAATATTTGAGGGGATTAAATGCTCAGAGTATATGTGCCGATCAAATAACACAAGAGTCTGCATTCTTCTGAGTAATCAATGGAGTGACTTGAATGGGGAGGTTCAAAAGAGCACAGTTATTGTTAAAGTGCCATTGTAGTAGTATTCACCATACTGTACGGCAGATGGACAGGCCCAAGGGTTTCCCAGCAGGGAAACCTTGCTATAGCTGAAAAAAACAAGGGTCTGGAACTCGTATGTGGGTATTTCCACAGCAGTTGTTAAAATTTCAGGCGGGCTTTTCTCCCCGTTGTACTCCCCAAGCTGAATGAGGAAAGAGATATTCCTAATTTCTTAATGTCACGATTTGAGGAAGGCTTCTTTTGGACTGAAACTGTGTTTCTCTTTTATTCAAGAAAACAAGACATATGTCCACAGACTATTTGGACAAGAAAGGTGTTTAAGGACTGAGCCCAGGGCATAAGAAATGGGAGGGACTCCCACAGAAAACAGGGAACCGTACTTACCATTATTCTTTCTTCTGTCTTCTGACAGCTTAATTGTTAGTGGTCATTATTTAGCCATTAATTAAGAGGTCATTATGTCCCAGACACCTGGTGTCTAGAATAGCCAATGTGTCCTGCAGCTCATACACAGCACCATGGCCACTGTGGTGTTCTGCGAGTGTTTGTCCATGTGTGTGACAGAAATGCTCCTCTATCCAGAGACCTTTGCTATATTCTGACTTTTCCTTTGGGTGGTTCAGTGCTGACAGTAGGCATAAGCAGCAGTGGGCTAGAGAAGAAAGAGATTCAAAGGGTGTGTTAAGACTATGAGGATGTAGGATCCTTCGTCAAGTTACATGAGAATATTGGGAATCAAATTTCCCTGAATTACCAGTGTCCTGTTTCCAATGCTTTGCTTTCATATAGAATTTGTTGTACTCCCACCTTTGCTCCTTCTCTGCCATTACAGCCTGTGGACAAAATACCTCACCTTGTTGCCTTCCTTTGGATTTTATAAATGAGCAGATTAATGGCATCCCCTTCAATTCCTGGATTTAGTTGAAAGTGCTTTGAGATCTTGATATGAAAGATGCCATATAACTGTACAGAGAAAGATGGTATTTATTCCTCTTTCATTGGCTCTTTATAAAGAGGTTTTCACACAGTGGAGGGAAGAGATCTCACCTCTCCTCTCCTCTCCAGTGGGCAGAATTTTCTAAATTAGATCCAACACATCCCATCCTCGCCTACGAAGAATATCAGGTCACAGTAGTACCAAAGGCACGGTCATCTGGGGAGTGAAGAATGAATCTGGTGTTATCACTTCAAGCTGTTTTCTCTCTAGAGCTGTGTATGACAGAATTCCTGCCAGACCAGGCTCAGGAGGTCACTGAATCCATCCACCTTAAGGCAGGGCCAGCTCTACCTCAGACTCATTTGTCTGATTTGCTCCCGTGCACGTCCAGCAATGCTGAGTCCTTCAGCATCCTGCACCAACATGCAACCACCCTTACCTTTCACTTGTTTCCTTAAATGTCTCATCTATATTTCCTCCACCTCAGTTTAATTACATAATTTCTTGTGCTACCCACAGCAAACAGTCCCACATTATTTCCTTTCCCTATGCTTTGGCCACTTATATTAAATCAGTCTGGAATTTGATCCAGTCAGGAAATGAATCAATTTCAGACATCCCATTATCCTCGTGTTCTTGCCTTGCCAGAAATGTCCAAATCAGGATGACTGTTTCTGAGCCAGTCACTTCAATCCTTTTTAGGCACTTAAAAGTAAACTTTCTTAGAGAGAGACTTAGCACACCGAGTACCCAAATTGAAGTTAATGGATGCTCTGAGAGCAAGTCCTGTTTATTTTGGCATCTCTCAGTACAAATAAAAGTCTGATTATAGGTATCTGCATAAGAAAGTGAAGACAGAAGGACTGCAGGTTTTTTTCTTTTTTTAAATATTTTTCTTTTATTTTAAACTACTTTGGCAAATCAACCATACATCTTCTCACTTCCTCCTTCTAAAAGCTAACCAGACGGCATATGCCAGCATCAAAATTTCCCACTGATGGTTTGTTTATCATTCAGTCACCTCGAGCATGTAGTGGAAAGTTTGAGCTGACCCTGGGGTATGGTATTTGTTAATAACTGAAAGCATGATTTGACCAAGTTGCCATTTAAAAAACTCACAGTCCAGTCAACTTTGCGTGATGCCATGCAGTATCAGTAGGTGCTGAAATTCAGCAGTACTGAGTACAAAATGGTCTTTGGAGTCCTGTGTCTCATGCCCTACAGGCTAATGGAGTGGGTATTTTTCTAACCTTACAATTGTGGTTAATAAAATAATGGATGAGGAATGGGTGAAAGAAGTTTTTTTAAAATTTTTTATTTATTTTCTTTTGGCTCCACAGATGTGCTTAAGCAAACACAATCTCCTGATCCTGCAAACAGCAGTTCCCTTGGCAAAATGGTTTGGGAAGGCTTTGGATAACTTTAGTTAAAAAACACACTTGCAAAAAAATAAGCTGTCAGAGAGTAAATATTTAATTTTTCCATTTGTTTTCTTCTTTGCGTGGAGTGTACATGACAAACCTTATTCATAGCTGCTAATATTGTATTTAATGTCAACAGAGTTATAGTTGGAAAGGAAATTACCCGGACTGTCATGATTTCACATCCTTTTTGTAATTCCTGCTCCGGACAAATTGGTTGTTCATGACGACAGACACCGAAACAGATTAACCTGCCAGGCAGCTCAGAGTGACACACAATAAAACGCAAGTTCTGGAGTTCTGTGTGAGAAAAATTACCCATGGAAAGTACCCACCACAATGAGAAAAACAGAACAAACCCGCAGACCAGAAGTTAAAACCAGTACAAATTACGATACAGAGGCAAAGGTTTAAAAGATTAAACCAAGATGGTTCCTGGAGATTGGTTGTCTTGGGATGTGATAAGAGATTTTTTGGAGAATATGTGATTTGTTTAAACTTTACTGGATTTGAATGAAGTTTTCTGCCCCTGTGCCCCACTCAGGCGATACTCCACCTGCAGAGCTGCCTCCAGCCCTGGGGTCCCCAACGCAGGAAGGATGTGGAGCTGCTGGAGAGAGGCCAGAGGAGGCACCAAGATGATCAGAGGGATGGAGCACCTCTGTTGGGAGGAAAGGCTGAGAGAATTGGGGTTCAGCCTGCAGAAGAGAAGGTTTTGGAGTGACCCAATTGCAGCCTTCCAGTACCTGAAGGGAGCCAACAAGAGAGAAGGAGAGGGACAGTTTACAGGAGTCTGGAGTGACAGGAGAGGGGGGGAGTGGCTTCACACTGACAGAAAGTAGGTTTGGATTAGACACGAGGAAAAAAAATTCTTGGCTGTGAGAGTGGTGAGGAACTCGCACGGGTTGCCCAAATAAGCTGTCGCTCCCTCATCCCTGGAAGTGTCCAAGGCCAGGTTGGATGGGGCTTGGAGCAACCTGGTCTAGTTGAAGGTGTCCCTGCCCATGGCAGGTGGTGGAATGTGGTGCGTTTTAGGGTTCCTCCCAACCCAAACCATTCTATGACCTTATGATTCTATGGTTCAGTGACGCAGGGCTATTGTGGTGAGTAACCTAGAGGTGGTAGGGATAGGTGAAGTCTCTCACTTTTCTGATCTGTGATTCACGGAGAGACTTGTTTCAGTGTACTCTCAGCCTCAGCTTGGCCCACACAAACGGGGTCCTTGTGGACATTGCCCTACATCTTGCAAGCATGGGCACTATAGAAAATGCACACACTGTGCAAGTGTCTGTTTTTCACTCTTTTTTGCGCTGGAATGAGGCAGTGTTGAATTAAGCCAGGTGTAAAGTGTGTGTGAAAACCATTAGGCAAAGGCTGCTTTAAACAATGAGACTTACCATGGTAATAAGTGTTAGACTTGGTAGTCAGTAATAACAGGGTCAGCGCCTTAGAGAGCAGCTCATTGCAGAGTGTCAAGAAAAAGGAAAGTGATTAACTTGAGTTTCCAAAGGAAAATGAGCAGTCCACGAGTTCAGTGCTAGATTGTCTGTAGTCATATTAGGAGTCTTTGTCTCTCTTTCCTTCAGCAGCGGGAGAAAACTCCCTGCTTGGGTATGTGCCTTCCCTGTTGCTAAATCCATTTGCATTGGGAATTGCTGGAACATAGAGGAAACCCAGTGATCTGAGCAGGCAAGAGACCCAGGATGTCCTGAGTTCTCGTGCTAAGCCTTGGCAAAAAAATTGGCTCCTGCCATTTCCTCTTCTCCCTGCAAAGAGTTTAATTCAGTAATTATTCTAAGAAACAAGATCTCTGCATGCTTGGCAAAAGGCCAGAGATTCATCCAAACTTGTGGGCTTACTTCACTGATGTTCGGGCCAATTGGTGCACTCAGGCTGCACAATGAGTTGCAGATGTAGTGATCTCATGTACTCCATTGGTGAAAAGCACAGAAATGCTTGCCCTGTAGTTGAATGTAACTGTAAAAAGATGGTTGCCTGAGACTGCAATCTGAACATCCCAAAACGGCATCACACCAACCCTCCCCCAATTTAATCCTTTTCTTTGTTGCCTCATCTTTCCCATCTGTGAAATGGAAACAATTCCACTTCACTTTGTCCTGCTTTGCCCTGAGGAACTGGAATGAGCTAGACCTTTCAAAAGGACTTTGAAGACAGATTATTGTTTTTCATTACTGTGTGCAACACTTCTCACCATGAAGTGATATTTCAGAATAAAGGTACAATTCTCCTCTGCCAAGAAAGTAATGCTAGCCTTCCACCAAAAACATCACTGCTTTGTTAGATAAAAATCAACTGTGTTTGACAGAGTGATTTGTAAACTTTGCCAATGCTATGTGGTTCTGCACGACCAGCCTGGACCTGGTGTACTTTATTTTTTTCCCTACTTTCTGGGGGGGATTATGTGTTGTGACTTTGGCCTGGGACATTTCCTTTCTTCAGGAAGATTAAGCTTCAGTTGTTTTTCTGCTAGCAGTGAGTATCATTTTCAGCCCAAGAAATATTATTTCCTTCCTTTAAAATGGGTCAGACCCTTTTGGTTTTTTAACCACAAACAATGGAGTCCAAAGAAAAATCCAGAGGCATACAGATTTGGGAGCCTTTGTGGCTTCAGATGTGAAACAGGCCTGTCTAATGCATTCAGTTCCTTGTCAGTTGTGAAAGAAATGTCTAAAGTTTCGTAATATCATATCAGTTGTGCAAACAGCTTGTCCTTTTAAAGTAGGTGTTTAAATCTGCACTTGGTTTTAGTAAAACTTAGTCTATATTTAAGCCTGAAGAAGTTTCATTTTCTAGGGGTGGTGGAAGGAAGGTAAAGAATTCATTTAAGGGGTTTTTTTAGATAGGAGACACATAACACCATTTCAGATGTCTGTGTCTCATTCAGGGCAATTAAGGATTTCATGTCATCTGATATTCTCTTTGAGAAGCACAGGAATTGGTTACGAGTTGGTACCCTTGTTAGATTTAAACTCTATTTCATTTTAACCCCAGGGAATTAGTCTGGGTTGAAGTGCATGCATGCATGAATTAAATCACAGCAACATTGCTACGTCTCTTTTTAGCGCAGAGCTCTCAAAGCTCTTAATCATGTGTTCATTTCTCAGACCTGCCCTGTGATATGGGTACAGTGGCTGTATCACTTCCAGGACTGCAAAATCCGTGTGCAATAAGGCACACCTCTTCCTTTCTTCTTCTGCGAGGGCTGTTACCTTGAGCAGGCTGATACCTCCACTGTGCAGCCTCCAGTTTGATGTGCTTTGTTTATAGCTCAAGCAGAGGGGTTCGAGTGAGGCTGTTGCCTAATAAAGGACGTTTTTAGCTGGTTGAGCAGTAGTAATTCCTGTTTAAATGCTTACAATCCCATTGATTTAATCTGGCACAGTTTCAGCAGGCTAGACGGGTGAATGTCTGCTGCTCAGAGTCATCAGTGGCCTTAGGGCTTTCTCCAGTGAGGTGTGAGATGTGGATTTGAGAGACAAAGAGCTTCAACTCCGGCTCATCTGTTCGATCCAGCCTTGTGTAAGAGGTGAAGGCTATGTTTGCAAAGGGGACAACCTTGCTCAGTTCTCCAAATGAAAGGCTGAGATACTACCAGGTAAAGATCCCAGGCTGTACAGCTCAGCTGCATCCATCCCGAGCGGAGCATCAGCTATTTTTTTGTAGCACCTTCATAGGCCATAGGCACGAGAAAAAGCACAAAGCAGCCTAGGAGAGGGTGAATGACTCTGCAGAGCTCAGGACTGAAATTAATTGACATCCCTCTCCTGTCTCTGGTAGGGACCTTAACAGGCCAGCTTGAGTCCCTCAGCAAAAGCTGCGGCCCTTTACATGACAGAGCTGGCTGCTAAAATCTGGAGAGACGAACAGCATGACAGCCGTGGTAGGTCACCTCCTGCAGAAAGGATAACAAAATATTTGTGTATCTCAGGCAGATGGAGGGACAAGCAGCAGAAGCGCATGGGGAAGCAGGTACGTTTGCAATTACCCGGAGAGGCAGCTCACCTTCACAGACCAGCAGAGCTGGCTTAATGTGGCAACAGCAGCTATTGCACCAGTTGAAGGAACAGCAAAGCTGCCATGGCAACGTCTTCTCCTCAGGGGATCACGGGCGGAACTCTGGCCAAGCCAGACCGAATTTCTCCTGTGCTTTCCACTGGAAAAGCACCCCTCCAGCTGGCTACAAAAGACAAAATCCAGCCCATAAGCTGAAATAGAGTAAATATTAATTGAACTGTTACAGCTCTTAAGATCTCACAAGCAGTAGGAACAGCTGTCAGGTTGGGAGACACCTCCTCCGGTGCATGGCATAGGCTAGCCACAGTGTGTCAAGGATGTTGATGGTGAGACTGGCTGAAACCACAACCTCAGGGAGTGACTCTAGTGACCCAGTCCAAAACCATTTCCCACCCAGGTGACTCAGAGATGAAAAGAGCCACAGAGCACCAGAGATGGACAATTTCTCTACAGGTTTCTACCTGGTGAATGCCTTTCCTCCCATGTAGTCCGTGAAACACCACAGGAAAAAGGTTCAGCAAATTCCTTGGTGGAAGTTCAAAAAGTGCAGAAAAAGTCTTTGGATTTTTTCCCCCCAAAGTTGGTGCTCAGCCTTTTTCTTTTTAATGAAGCCATCATGCTCTGCTCAGTTTCATGGGTTCTCCCCTTTCTCTAAAAAAGCTATGTCTGTTTTCATTAATCATTAATTGTTTTGGCTGGAACACAGACCTTCAGTGTAGACAGTCGTGGTAGAACACAGCAGGAAAATGAAGCGATCTTTTCTCTTGTTTGATGCTGCCTCTCAAGGAACTGCAGGTATTGATTGATGCTTCTCGTGTTTCAGATATTCTCTGTGATGGGAAAAAAGTCATATTCTTCTAAAGTGTCAGTTGTATTACATATCAGAAAATATATCTCTTTAATGAACTCAAAGCATCACTTTTATATTTTTTTTGAAGTGTCTCTTTCTGTGTTGTCATATAAAAATAGATAGATGGTATGCATCACATATTTTTTTCTCTTAATGTGATTGAGTTATGGCAGTAAAAATTTTCCTTCCCCCCCCTGAATTCACACAATAAAGTATATCACAGCTGTAGACACATGGGAACATATTGGATGACTGTACCTTAAGTGATTGTTCCTCATGTATCCATAAACATGAATAAATATGATAGTCATGGCTGTCAATGATCCTTTGTTTCAACAAGTTGGCCATGATTAAGCATTGTATAAACATAATTGAGAAAATGAATGTCTCTTGAATATCCCTGGAAGTTTTGAATCCTTCAAATTGCAATTACTTAGCTTGTGGCTAATTTTATAAAAGATGTAAAAGAGGGTTATGAGTATTTTATATGGGTCTTAATCTCAGTCCTTCAAAGCAGGGTCTGCAAAGAGCAGGCTGTTTTTTTAATAATTTGGGAATAAGTTACTAATGATTTTGCTAATCAATATGCAGTGTGAAGTACCACTCACTCCTTGAATAAAACAAAATATATGTTTTAAAGTTTCACTTGTGTAGATTTTAAGTCAGAATTTGCAGAAATGTTATTCATATTTGCCAAGGAAAACTAGCTTTAAGCCAAGGCAAAAATGGGAAATAAATATTTGGAAAATATTTTGAAGAATGATTGACTTAAGGAACCAGAGCAACAACTGGAAGAAAAAAGAGCAGAGAGTACTCCTGGAAATTCTGGGAGCCTATATGATTTCAAAAGTGAAACTTGTGCTGTGTCAGTGCTGATTTCTTTATTTACCTTTAGAGACCACAAATTTAAAAAAAAAAATTTGGAGACAAATGACTCCGTGCCTCAGATGTCTCATTTGAGTAATGGGTGTAAAGATACATTTGTACTTTGTGATGTCCTTTGAGATTCTTTGGAAACTGTGCTACATGAAGACGAAATATTCCTCTAGCATATAGATATATATATTTGTGTGTGGGAACAGGGAATGGACGCCCACATTGCTGCGGAACTGAGAGGAGAGGAATAATTTAGCAAAGGAAAAAAAAAAAAGATCCAGAATTCTGGGCAAAAAGTCATTGGATGTGATGGATGAAGGTTTATCGGCTCTTTATAGTCACAGATAAGTAATGAGGTTGAACTGCTGCGATATTGTCTGGAAATAGAATAGATGACATTTTTAATAGGCTCAAATTGACTCTTAATAGTTCAGACCATCTGCTGGAACTGTGGAATAATAAAACTAGTACTTTTATTATGACCTTCATCTAAAGCACAGTAAATACTCTGGGAAAGTATGTGGACATTTCTAAATCTGTGTTTTGGTTGGACAGTTTGGATAGAAGAGGTTTGCACTGGGTTTGAGGGTCAGGCTCTGGCCTGGTTGTTATAAAAGCAGGGAGATTCCAGCTCTGTCTTGCAGGTGCTTAACAATTTCATCATCCACTTAAGCCAGTTCCTTAAAAGCTAAATGTGCTAAAGTACATATAAGCAAAAATGCAATACTAATACTAATGATGATGATGATGATGATAATAATAATAATAATGCAATTACAAGTAGTAGGAGTAATATTTGGTAGTATTTGGACTCTGATCAGAGTTCTTAGGTCAGTATATCATCCAAATGATAGATGGCGACCATTTACAAGAGCATAGTCTGCTCTGGACAGGCACAGTGATAATAAAATGTGTTAAAGGGCCAAGTTCCTTGGGAGGAATATTCAGTTTGAAGCAGGAAAAACAATGCACACCCATTGCAATAAATATGAGCTGAAGAGAGATCTGTAAAGCAGAGACAACAGAACTGAAGACCAGGAGAGATGTTTATATTCTGGGATATCTCCTGTTCATGTCCATTATGAAATAGCTTAAAATTGGCAGGAACCTTTCGTTACTAGGTGCATTTGGAAGCTGATCATAGAAACATTATCTGCATGATATGATTAGCTTTATCTAGCATCTATATATAGCTGTGGGGGCTTTTTATACGGAGATGTTTTCAATGATATTCTTTCATTTTGGCCGTATTAGATGGAGCTCATGAAAATAAAAACCTGGATTATCCTTTCTGTTACTGTGCAGTGCAATGTGCAATAGGCTCCTCATCCATGATAATATAACTAATGGCAATTGAATAAAGAGAATAAACACTTGTGCCAAATGGCTATTTCTAGCATGTTTAGTGTTCACACCACCCCTTCCTTGCTTTTTTTTTGGTTTTTTTTTAGTGATTGAGTAACTGCCCTCCTCACTGTCCGGTTTCTATCTGCAAATGCGGGGGGTTGTTTGAAATTTGGTGTGGTTACTGATAAGTAGAGGTACCTCTTACCTACTGATAAGTAGAGGTAAATTTACGTGAACTCCATCCAGATTTATTTCAGATGATGACTGAAACTTGCTGGCAGTTCATATTGTAATTTATGTTAAAATATATATTGTAATGCCACGGAGCCCATGTCAGAGACCTTTTCTCTTGGATACCTTTTCTCTTGGAGGTAGTGTAAAGAGAACAAAAAGGTGTTTCTTGGATATTGGAAACCAAGTACTGAAGATAAAATTTTGCTTCTCCAATACATTCATGTCCCCTTGCAGTAGAAGAGAAACAAGGTGTGATTAAAGGTGTCAAAGTGCTAATTGAAATCCAGTGCTTAAAAGACATTGTTATAATTCAGGTAAGAGGACATCTGTTCCCACTTATTCTCCAGGCCTGAGTCAGTTACTTGCCTTCTCTGCCCTTTAGTTTCTCTGCTTCTGAAGGATTTGTGGCAACATTCATTTTAAGAGATGCTGAGACAATAATTTATTAATATTTGCAGTCTTCTTTTGGGTCCCCGGGAGGCTGGGACATGCAAAGACATTGGTCTTATTAAAGTATGTCCTAGCTAAACACAAAAATGAAGCAGAGTTCCTGCTAGGTGGGTGGAAGTTTGTACAAAGGTCTTAAATTTTGAAAGAGGAGAAAGGCTGGACCACTCGGTCTTCAGACTTGGCAATCTGAAACTGCATCAACACTTCCAGAGACAAAATACAGCAATCTCTTCAAGACAGCAAAGAGAAACAAAATATTAACCAAGGGCAAATTGGAACCAGCAGTGTTTTTTCCACTGATAATGGTTAATCACTAAAACCAGGGGCCAGTGGAAGTGAAGAATTCTTCATCTTTTTATGTCTTCAAGACTGAAGGCCTTTCTGGAGGAAACATTTTAGACAAAAATTATTGGGCTTAACAGAAGAGGAGGTGGGTAAAAATTAAAGCTCTATGACACATAAAAGACACATGATCTACTAGTCCCTCTACATGTGTGATTCATTTCACACAGCTTTAGATGTCTGAAGTCAGACGCCTAAGTTTGAACTGGTCGCCCTGGGGTCCCTTTTTAGTCAACAGTAAGAAACAGGTATCTCCAGGGAGCAATCCTTTTGACCTGCCTTGGATGCCTGTTTGAGTGTGATGCAAGTTGTCCTCTGGGGTACCTGTTCCTCCTCACTGACTATCGAGGAAGCCTATGGCAATTTGTTCACATTCCAGCACCTCATTTTTAGATGCCCTAGGAAAGACCTGTCTCTATGTGGGACACCGAGGAGTTGTGGAACAGCAGCCCTTAATTTATAGGGCAGAGGCCTGTTTTGTGGTAGTACTTGCCTTGCATCCTTTATGAGGCAGTTTCTGGGTGACCTGTATTCCTCTGTTGTTGAAGCATTCTGGTTTTGCATTTTGAGAGGATGACCTGAGAACATCCCTGTCATTTCTTCGGGGGCACGGATGCAGGTAAGGGTGGGCCAAATGCTGTGTTACTCTGGTACAAAGCCCCAGCAGTCTCACAGATTTTAGTGGAATTACCATGCTTTACATCTTAAGAATAAAAGCAGAAATGAGCCATTTAGAAAGGATTAATCCAGCTGCCGCAGCAATTTGGTTCTTTCTGTTCGTGAGATGATAAAGGGCAGCTCTGGAAAGAATGCTATATATCACAGAGCATTTTTAAAGCAAAGACTCTTGAGAAAATCCTTGTTGAGCATGTGGAGACAGTGTTAAAAACACTTTCATCTTTCATTTCTTCCTCTCCTGTAGTCTTCCTGGCACCACTCCAAATTCACTTCATCACTTGGTGTTACTTGGTTTAGACCTGTGCCTCTTGCATATCCCGCTAATAGTGGATTCCTGTGTAGTGTATCCAAATTCCTCAAGTCTAGCCCTGTCACTCAAGATGAAGAACCTGTCATCACGCTGGAGGTGTGCTCCAAGCTGCTTGGAGCTATGCTCAGCCCACATCTGAGGAGAGCAACTGCGGTGCTCAACATAGGAGCTTAACCATCCTAAACACCCCCCCTTATCAAGGGAACGAGCGAGAGCCCCTGGCAGCCTCCACAGCACAGGGAAGTCTGTTCTCTCTTTCTGCGGACCACAGGGAGGAGATGTGTCCTGGATGTTCCAGCCACGTCTGCAATGCAAGAGGGCCTCAGCTGGTGGTGTTGGCTGATCTTGGATCACATATTAGCTAGGAAGATTTGCAGCGCATCAGTGAGTAGACATAGGATTCCCAAGGCAGAGCGATTTTATCAATCTTTATATAATTGCAGAGAAGTCAGGTGTGACCATGCAGCAAGTCTCGGTCCCTGCCAGTTGTCCCTGTTCTCAGTCTACCTTCTCCTGGTCTGCTTTCTTCCTGGATAGTTGCTCCTAAGTGTCCACCAGCTGCTGCTGTCCACCTCAGCAATGGCAGAGAGAGCTTGGCATATCTCAGTGGTTTGGATTAATCTGTGTTTCAGGAGCTCTGTGAAGCAGAGGGGCTGTGTGGACATGTGTGGCTGCAGACGCCGTGCCCAGATTGGGTCTCTGCACCACCGATCCCAGGGACAGCGACATGCAGCCTCTGTCACTGTGCACGCACAGCCTGATGTGCAGAGCAGGGATGGTGCAACCAGATGGCACGAGAAGGATCAGGACTGTCATAATCAGGCAGCTCTTTTTTGAGTCCTCGCCCGTGCAATTTGTAGGCTCCCATGATACTGTACCACAGGCTGTTCAGCCATTCCCCGCGCCGCAGAGAAATCCGATCCCTTCCAATTACGGGGGACGTGATACTCTTGCCACATCCAGCTATTTCTGACATGGTGGTATGTGCGTTGCCTCAGCCAGTGGTGAGGTTTCTGCCTGCTGCAGCAGCGCTCCCAGGGTGCCCACGTTAATAGGGTGGGTGAGGTGAGTGTTAACCTGTTGCTTCCCTTGGAGGCACAGAACTTGTGGTGGGGGTTTTCTGTGCAAAGGCTGCCTGGGGGAAACTCGCTGCACGCTGACCTCAGCCGTGGATGCAGAGGAAACTTTACACTTTTGGAGCTCGTGCATGCTTTCAGCTTGTAAAAATTCACCGTCACATTAAGAAGAAGCCCTTTAGTGCAGTTTTCTCTCCTGTGTGACACACTCCTGCTAGTGCCAAGAGGAGCTGCACTGGCACCACAGGTACAGAGAAGGCCTAGGGAGTCTCTCCAGCAGGAAATAAACAGCTCAAGCTTTTAGGATGATCTTTGAAACCTTGGCTCTGAAGTGGCATTTGTTTTTCCTACTTTGTCAGAGGTCACTATGGTCTGATAGACTGTGTGCAGTGCAGAAATCTCTTTATAACTATAAATGTTATAATGTAAAGGTTTTTGGTTGGGTTTTTTTTCCCCTGAAAAGTCTTGATTTTTTTGGTTTTTTGTTTGTTTTTAAACTGGGATCATTCATGTTTCTAGTCACTGAGACTGTACCCTTCTTCCAACAAAAGGGACAATTGGAAAAAGTTGATGAGACCCATTAGCTGCTTTGAGGATATGAAAAAATCAATACATTCAAGGAGCAGTTCAAGAAGTTGATATCTTTGAATCATAGAATCACTGGATTTTTTAGACTGACCCTTAAGATCATCAAGTTCAACCACAAACCTAACACTGCCTGGTCCCTGAGACCCACATCTGCACGTTTTGGAGGTACCATCATCCACACGGAGATGTGCACCACCACTCAGGCTTCCTCGCCACTTCAGATGCTCTCTCATTGCTCACAGCTCCTCTGACTCAGGAGTATCATCCCTACTGTGGGGAACCTCTTCTAAGAGGTAATAATAGCCTTTATCCCATGATGGTGCATCTGTCTGTGAACTGCAGAGGTATCTCAGGAGACAGAGCATTTTCCATAGTCTTGGAGATGCTTAACAGAATTCTCAGCTGACTGCCTTATGTCCAGGGCCTCTGCTGCACCTGGGAGGCAGAGCTGGGGCAGTGTCAGAGAATTTGATTTCACCACTAAATGAATGGGGTCATACTCAGAAAGTTAATGTTTATTGTAAGCATGTGAGGATCTAAACCTTTTTGTGTTATTCATGATGAGAGCTTGAATGCAATAAAAACTGGCCTTCATTCACTCAGGAAATCTTCCTAGATACTAGCGCTGAGTAAATGAGCTGTTTTTAACTCTTGAGGTTTATTGAACATTAGAACATAGGAACTGTTACACCAAAGTCTTATAATTGTCTTATTACAAGTTTCCAATTACTGACTGTAGCCAACACCAGATGCTTCAAAGGAGCATGCAAGAAACCACGTAGTAGACAATAATAGTAAACATAATTTGCTTATAAGAAAAATAGCTTTTATCCACTGTCTGTGCTCAGTGTTTGGCTTATACCCTGAGACATGATAGTTTATATCTCATTACACATATATATTTTAAAGTGACAGCAATTTTAGCAATTTTCAAAATAAGGGGGTGGAATTTGCGAGGTCTGAATGAGATTTCAGGGTTATCCCCTCATAGGAACATTGACACACACCAAACTATGTCATCATTTTCGTAATTTCCAAGAGCACCTCCATTTCCATACCTAAATACCACCAAAGACCTTAAAACTTATGAGGTTACTGAGATCTAGGAACTAAAACTGTTACAAAAGGGTAAGGGGAGGTTACATGAAAAATCAGATTTGTATCTTTAATAGGAGCAATTATTAAAAGAAGTGGTTATGATAGAGAGAAGTTAAACCAGTGCAAGGGAACACAATGTGCTGTTGTCTTTTTTGGATTGTGTACTCCAGGCACTTGGCAGTGCTTGTGTGTGAACTGATGGGTGTGCAATCAATTTGGCTGTTTTCCCCATGCAGCCCCTTTGGTGCAAACCCTCCACTTATTTGCATGGATCCTTCACTCAGCGCAGAGAGATGTGCACCAGAAACAGAAAGACAAAAATCCCCCAGGCTGCCACTTCAGATCGTACTATTCTCTGTTATTATTTTAAAAAGAGGAACGCAGAAGTACAAACAGAAAGTCCTTGTTCTGCACATCTTCCTGCAGACGACTCAAGAAGCCGCCTTTTGTCCTTCCTTTGCAGAGAGCGAGTTAGGAAATGAATGACATCTGAAGACAAGAGCTGGGTTGCTCACCNGCTCCCAGCTCCCTCCCCGTCAGCTGCTGTGGCTCTTCATCGTGTTTAACCGCTCCCAGCTTTCAGAATATATTGGTTTCCGTTCTCAGACCTTCTTTGTCTTCTCTTGCAGCTGTTTGTTTCGCAGTGTGGTCAGTGTTCGTGGAGGAGACCAAAACCCACTTCTAAACTCTCGTCTCCTCTCTTCCCCCTCCGTGCTCTGCGAAGGTCGCGGAGCAGCCAGGGGTTCTGTGCTCACGCTGGGAGGTACCAGTAGGGAGAAAGGGAAACCATTAATAAAGGGTGAGTGGAGCAAACTGCAGAGTGGCAGCAGGCTCTGGTCCTACACCCAGTCAGAGGGCAGGAGATTCAAACCAAGCCTGGAAGATCTTTTGACGTGGTGTGTTTAGGGAGGTGGTGGATAAATGGTGTGACATGATCAAAGCACCCCTTAGAAATGGGAAGGGACAGAGCCAGGCTTCAAGACACTCTGTTTGGTTTGGGGGTTCTCTTGCCTGACTTTAACGAGCAGGTATCCAGTTTGAGGGAGAAAAACAGTCTTTCCATAAAGCCTGTAGTATCATACTTCTGTGAATGAGCACTCAGGTACCATGTGTGAGGGGATACCCACAGTTTTCAGTAGTGGTATACCAGAGAGGTAATATTTGTCTGTATATCACAGAATCACAGAATCATTTAGGTTGGAAAAAACCCCCAAGATCATTGAGTCCAACCTTCAAGTCCTATTCTGGGCAAGGACCTGCAAGTTCAAAATACAAATAAACTTCAATAAAATAAGATTTTGCATGACAATATTCATAGCTGGTCAAAAACAAGTTTAAGAGCTTAGGCTAAGCACAAAGTACAGGCAAGCCCTAATTTAGAGTTTCCCAGATTAGATTTCTTCCCACTCCTGCATAGTGTGTGCACCTAGAGAAAGGACACGGCACAGCAGCTGCCAGGATAGTATCAAATAAAAAATGTTTCTGCACCAGCGTGACTTGAGTGTAGTTTCTCTTGGAATATTCCATTGTAAATCCACCAGCCCCTACAGAATACGTTGGTGGAGAGTTAAATATCTGTTTCCTACACCCATTAGTTTCTGCATGAAACAAAAGTGACTTTATAGATTTATTTTTTCTTCTTTTCCGATGGAAACTCCTTAGTGGGAGTGGCCTTGTGCACTGCATTTCAGGTGAGAAATGTGCTTGTAGTCGTCCTTTGAAATTGCAGTTACTAAATATCCCATGGAATTATTTATATATTTAATCTGAAGTATTGCTAGAGTGTTCTTCCATTTTAAGAATGGTTTCTAAATGGTGTCTAGCAGTTCACGCTCCAAGACAGGAAATTTATATATGGAACAAAGCAGTAAGTGCTTCTTGTAGTTTATAAGGTGCTACAAACTCTAATAAAAATAGAAGAGAAATGTTAAATATTCATTATACTATTACAACCCTTCTGGGAGATGGCAAAAGGCACCAAAATTATTTCATTCAGTAGTGTTTTAGATTTATGCATGTAGTCTATTGTTTCAACAATGTCAGAAGCTGTGTAGCAGCTCTGGTTCATCTGCAGTAGTAACTTAATATTGTAAATCTTTACAGGAAAGAAAGAAATATAAGTCCGTATATGCTCATTTCAGGCTCTTGTAGGATTTAAAAAAAAAAAATAAAAGGAAAAAGCAAGTAGAAGTTAAGAGGGAGAATAACACCATAGGTATTTATAAAATACTGCCTCTCTTGGCCTTGGTCTATAGTTTCCACTTTCAGGCTGTACTGCTCCCATCCAAATGTTTTATATTCTATATGATCTACAATAAAGAGTTATGCCATCAAAAAACATGACACTACACATGCCAAGAGTCCAGGTACTCCCATTAGAATAAGTGTGACAGCAAAAGACATGAAATATGGGCACCTGATGAACTGGCTCAACCTCTTGAATATTCCTAGGAAGCAAACAAAGGGAAAACAAAGCTGCCTCCCCCCTCTAAATAAAACTAAAATCTCTATCAGTAGTCCTGGGAGATAAAGTCTTGTCCTAAAAACAGCTCCCACTGTAACCCAGTCCATGAATCACAGCACTTAAGCCTGAAGAGTCACATTCCATGTTGACACAGACCTTCAGTAGTCCCATTAAATGTAATGGGGTTGCACAAGATGTAAATCACTGTAAAATATGAACCCTGATCTAATTTCTTTCCCTGAGATGAATTACTTCAAAGCCATTGTTTCTGATTTCCTCCTTCTCTAAAATCCTAGCGCAACAGAATTTTTGAGAGGAAGTTGTTTTAACTATCAGTACTTCTGAAAGAAAAGCTGCTGTTGGCTCTGTGGTGCGCTTTGAAATTTGACTTTAAAACACAGGAAGAGATTTTTGGTTTGAGACTTTGTGTCAGCTGCAGGGTTTATTGGACAACATACTCGTGGCTGGGCTTATTTTAGCAGTGAACTAAACAGGCAAGTCCAATTTATGTGTCCATATATTGGAGCATACTGGGAAAAAATGTATGTATTGTGGTGAAGACCTAGTGGTCCGTTGCATTATTTCCGTGGTAATTAGGAGGCAAATGACCCTTCTGATGACAAAATTGAATTATGCTTGTGAATATTTAGTAGGGACCATTGTACCTATTGCAAGAGGGTGACTTGAGTGGCCTGAAAGGTCTTTCCAAATGTAATATTTATGACTTGGTGAGTGGTGGATTTCAAGCCACTACCAAAAAAGGATAACACCAATAGTTGGAACAACCTGTACACATGTCTCTGTATGACAAGTAGAAATTAAATACAGTAAATCTACTTGTCTCTGCCTTCTCATCTACTTCATCTACTGTTCCTAGGGAAACATCCTTGTACCCAGTACCGAATACAAAAAAATGAAACAAACAAATAAACAAACCAAGTTTCAGAACTTGACCATCTCATTTGTATATTGCAATGAGTAACATTCTGCCTGGTACAAAAGAGATTTTTTTAACCATATTACACTGTGACAGAGCTTATGTTTTTTAAATGAATCACAAATATGGGGGTTTTGTAACACCACATAAAGGGTTAACTACATAGTGCCTACAAAGTGTGTTTAAAGGTACTATGGTAGGGGCTTTTTTTATGCAGAATGTTGCCCTTGAAGACATTCAATGCTGGACTCTCACATTTTTCCTTACTGAGCCCCTCAATAAATGATCACATGGAAATTCACACACTCAATGTTATGGGGATGGTGGGTCAGAAATCCCTGCGCTACTCAAAAAATACTAAATGTCCTTAGAACTGTTTAAAACGATCCCAAAATAGTTCATCTATAACAGAGGTGGATAATCAGAATATGGGTGGTGGGTGGTGATGGCTTACAGATTTCATCAGTATGTATTTGGGATGACTTGCATAACTGATTCATGGCCTCATCACCCATGATTAATGTGCTATAAAGTTACAGGAATTAAAACCTCTCACTGGCACTTGGTGAAGCTGGGGCCTTGCAGAAAAGAGCAGTATGTGAGCATGTAATTAAAGCCTGTACCATTAATCTGTTTGCAGAAATGGACTGAGTTGAGGCCACGCTCACAAACTCACCAAGTCATGAGATCTTTCAGGTTCTTGTCTTTGCTAGTGTAGTGTTTTTATGACAGGTTTTTAAGTCATTTGTTATATATATCTATTATAATGTTCTGTAAACCAGTGTGATTACTTAAAAGTTCACATGCATAAAAATTTGGGGAAATAATGATAGGTAGTGCACAGTTCCTCCTGCACGCTGGTTTTCTCTTCTTATATAAGTGATATTACTTCAGCTACTTTTATAATGTTATTGCCCTTTCCTTTAGTGCTTGGATGGAAGGTGTTAAAGCAGTTAATTCAGTTAAAGGTGTGTATCTCTGCTGTATTCAGTCTGAAGAGACCCAGACTTAGCCTGACCCCTGTTGTGGTGGGCACAGTGAGAGACAGGTCTTGCTCCCCAGAGCTTATAGGCTAAAGAAAAAACAGAGGTGTGCAGCAAGAGAAGGGAGGGATTATTATTTCTGTCCTTTTTGGACAGAAAGCCATAGGATTTGGGACAACATTCTGCAAAGTTTTATCTTCTTCTGAGAACAGTTTTTATCCTTATAGTCCAGCCACGGCCCATGGATATCCAGAGCACAAATTAGGTTTTTCATTGGCCTAATCATCATCGTAAGTGTCTCTTTTTCTCTCTTACCAACTACTGAAATGCCTCTGGGTGACCATTGACTGTGTTCCTGGATCAGGCATTGTGACTAGGGAGTGAGCCCAGGTCCTATTAAATCCATGTCTAAATGCCTAAGTAGGAGATACCTCTTCTGGTGTTTTGGCTGGTAATGATAAAGTTCCTTGCTCAAAGTCAAAGAGGGTACAAGAGAATAAGAGCAAACAAGAGGTTTTCTAAATATGTATCCTAGTGTCTTAATCACAAAATCTTCTTTCCCCTGAATAAGCTTTTCCTTATCCTTTGGGCTTGATTTTCCAGTAGGTTAAATAAGCTCCTTTATCAATACTTAAACAGGGCTTGCCAGTAGTAGATCCACTCTGACAGAGAGCAACAGTTCACTTATTCTTAATGGAGATTCCTTCATTTTCGCTTGACAGGGAGGGGAATAGCTAACATGCAACTGTTTTAAACTTTTAAGCATTTAAAGTATTGCAAGCACATGAGAGTAGGTGGGGAGGGGACAATGGCAGTGAGAAGAAAGCTGCACGCTGGCTCACAGTCAAGAGCCCCTTCTCTGATTTCAGATAGATCCAGAGGACTGCCCTACCATAGTTGGAAGAAAGGCTAATCCCTGGGATCATTATATTCACAATCCTGCCTTGTGATCTTTATAAATCTCCCTCTGAACACAGAGGATGAGCATCCTAGTGGGATTGTCAAAACGCTTTTCTGTATGAATGCTGGGTTCAAAAGGAAACAGAGCACTGTGAAGTGCCCATGAAGAAGCAACCATCTGAAGGTTTGCCTTATGAAAGATTAATTTGCATCCTAGAGTTTTGGTTTTGTTTTGTTTTGTTGTTTTTTTTTCCCTTCACAAAGGCTGTTTTAATGGTTCATGTTTTAAACGCACACTGTTTAATTATTTATGCATCTTGAGCCTTATTCTCTGTGTTTGGAACTTTTGCCGTGGCACTAACCTTTTTGTTTCACACTGCTGAAAGCTCACACTGCACTGTGTACAAAACAGCATCTAAAGGTCCCCTGGAGAATGCACACTGCAGGTGTGTAAGGGCTGTTTAAGCGTGTGTGTGAGATGAGTTATTTGCTTGATTGCTTTCGGTGGTGAGTCAGGGAGTGTGGCAAACCCAGAAGCATCCCTGTGATGTGGTTTCAGACCCCAAAACTAAATTTTGTCCTGAGATAATTTTTAATTGTGCCTTCAAAAGAAGTATCTTCAGATGGGTTTGCTAGTGCACATACAAAAAAAATTATGTATAGGTAGGAATGGTTTAAAAACACTTGAAGTCAAATAAAAGAATAAGGAGAGAAGAATCACACGGATGCCCCATCCCTGGAAGCGTCCAAGACCAGGTTGGATGGGGCTTGGAGCAACCTGGGATAGTGGAAGGTGTGCCTGCCCATGGCAGGGTGGTGGAAGGAGATGAGCTTTAAGGTTCCTTCCAACCCAAACCAGTCTGTGATTCTGTGATCCTGTGATTCTTTGATTCTTGCTACAGGCTTGATAATGCAAATATAGATAATATCCTCGAGTAATGTGCCTACATTTCTAACGCGAGGAAGTTCAGGAATGGGACTGTTGTAAGTTCTTATCTCTGCTTGAGATTTTGTGAATGTGAACTCATGCACACACTGAAGTGCAGGTCCAGAAGTTCAGTGTAGTTAGTGAAAACCACCCTTGCTCAGCATCCTTGGTTTTCCCCCTTCTGACCATGAGGGGTTTCTCAAACCTGTGTCAGACTGGCCTTGATGCAGTAAAATTCTGTAATGGGCTTAAAATAAAATTCTCTGGGAATACTGTTGAAACTTGGGAGGGAAGAATGGGAAAGATGTAGATAGAAAACCTTTATGTCTCTCTTCCTATCCTTACACAATTACTCCCTGCAGCATTTTCTCCATTCTCTATTAATTTTTCTAGTCTTAGCTGTTCAAAAAGTGGGTTTCCTGTTGCATCTGTGGGCTGCCCTATAGCTTAATACATCTTGTTGTCAGCAGGTTCTGATATTAAGTGTGAACTTCCTTTCATTTCATCCTTTTTCTCCTATTTGTGTTGCGTAGAGCCAGCCAGCTCTTCAGCTGTTGATAGCACAGACCTGGGGCTGGGAAGGAGAATTTTGTTCAGCATTTTGGCATTCAGTGGGCTCTGTTTTACTGTGGAGATTGCTCTGATGTTATTGATTTCACCTGCACTTGAATATAAAGATTAACTTAAAGAAGGATAGATGCCTTTAGAGTTCAGTGTTGGCCTCCTGGGGAGGGAAAATTTCTAGATCAAGCCAAAATTTACTTTATCTGAGAGTATATTGCAATCAGACATTGTCCCTTTTCCATCTGCAAAGCAATCTGCAGAATCTGGGCAAGTTTTCTCCAAGGGAGATGTCACGGCCTATTGCGAAATAACTCTTCATTTTCCAAAACACTCTTGTAGCTCAATCTTTTCCCATACATGGAGTCTCCTCTCTACAGCACACAGCAGTAATGATACCCATGCTGTATATAGTGTTTGTGGGAGATTTTAAAGGTTTTTTTCTTTCCTTTTTTTTTTCCCATTTTTTTTTTTTTTTCTTTTTTTAAACTTCTTCTTTTACGAGAAAATGGGATCAGGCACTTTGAAAGCGCTGGTGTTTATTCCGGGAGAAATCCATCCGAGACAAGTGAACCGTCAACACCTACTTCTCAATAAACAACTGTCAGGGTTTTGAGTAAATGAGGGCTGCGTGTGTGGGTGTGTGTGTGTGTCTGTTGGTTATTTAATTGCTCCATGAGTCTCCTCGTATCCCTAGTAACCTCTGTGTTTTCATTTGAGTTACACCAAAGCTCCGCGGTGATATTCCCCAAACCGACGCTGGTCCCGAGGCAGGATTGTTAGAAAGCAGCCAGGCTTTGTTTGCCGCTCGTGTTACTGTAGCGTGGGCAGAAAATCTAAACAGGCACCTATGACCCGTCCTCTGTGCTGCAGAAAGGATTTTGTGCTGCTCTGATGCCTCTGAGGCTCCCTCGCTAGCACCTGCGTTAAGCCTTACTCTCCTGAATGGGCTGCACTTTAAATCTTTACTATCGGGATAAACCGGTTGGAAGAGAAAAATTTCGCTCTTTTCTTCAGTTCACTAACAAAAAAAAAGGGCACTGTAGCCTCAGCTCTTGCTGCTTGCCCAACAAACAAGCTGGCGTAGTACACACTTCAGATAAACTTTGCATCTTGTCCGCTGCTGACCTAACCTGCCAGTGGGGGAGAGACTTCTCATCTGTGTCCTGAGGTTGCTGCCCTAATAGGAGTGGAAATCAGATCACTGGAGCTTAAACTAGGTGACCTGCTCCCCTTATTTCATTGGAAAGGTGTTCCTTTTTTTTTTTTTTTAGCAGTTAGACAGGGTCTTCAGAGGAGGTGGGGAGCTAAGGTGGTCAAAATTTAATGAGTTTCATCCAAAGTTTTTTTTCTTTTCATGTTTTCCAGTCTGTTTTCCTTTGAGGGAATTGTGCAGACACCCTCACTTCAGCAGGGCCTCCTCCAGAGTGGGAAAACACGCTCTGAAACATCTTCTTTTCTAAAATCATGACTTATATAATTCTAGTAGAAGGCTATGCCAAGTTTGTGGTTCAGTGTTGCCCAATAATCACACTGAGGAAAACTGTCCCTGGACTCATCAAAGACCAGGGAACGCTGAAGTCAGAGGCAGATACAAGAGCACAACAATGATCTCCAAAATCCTAAATCAGTTAGACTATGCTTAGACCAGGTCTACAGTCCTAAGAATTTTTCCTGGTAAAATAGATAGAAGTGAGAAGAATGATAAATTGGTGATGGAAAGAAAGAAGAGGGCACATTGGTCCTCTAAAGGATGCCCAAGCAAGGGCCAACACTTGGTCCAGCACCATTGTGGTCAAAATCCTTGTGTGGGGAGACTACTGCTCCCCATGCCCAGATGTCTGCATCAGGCACTGAGCTCTTCCTAGAACTTTTGATAGTGATAGGTTGTTTTTTTCCCCTCTGCTGAGCCCATAAGCCTGGAGAAGAGGGACCAAGACTCGAAGATATGTCTACAGCAGACAATACCTCAAACCACATTTAATCTCAGCGGAGGAAAGCCTTTCTAATCTCACAGACCTCATCTGCACTTTGCTTAGAGGACTGAGTAATGAACTGCTCATTAAAGGTGTGGTGATGGGATGAGGCCTCTCTGGAAGCACCACAAATAGGTCAGGGATGCTCTTGTGGGAATTAACCTACTGAAGAAGCAGAAGGAAAGGGTGCCCAGAGGCATGTGGTGGTGCTGCTCTGTGGGCAGCAGGAAGCAGTTTCAGTTGCATTTTTCCTGTGGTCACTGTCCTACCCTGTGGTTAACAGAATATCCATTACTTGAGATTATTTCTGATGAGTAAACTTCAAAACTCTGAGTAAAGGTTTGAACAAGTAGATAGAAGTGTGGTCATCCTAACAGCATGACCAGCTTGAATCCTGGTAACAGATTTGTTTTTCTTCCAAGTGCTTGTTTGTAGACTGTGGCATTTTCAGAGGGACTACAAGGAAATGTGACACCTTGCAAAAAAAGATTGGGTTTAAATTCAATTGTGTGCAAAGCTTTGTTCCTTGGATTAGTTTTCGAAGCACTTCCTTGTCTAGTACAGCGAAAAAAGGCACAGAGACTGAGGTCTATCCAATATTATCTCTGTTCTTCCATGATTTGTCTCAAGAAAGGAAAAGAGAAGTTTTTCATTCAAGACCAATTCAAATTAAGACTTTGTGATATTATAAGTTGATGGTGAGGAACAAAAGATTCTCAGATTTTTCAGATAGGAGAGATAACATTAGGCAACCCCATAATAAATCACAATTTTAATTAAAGTATGTTTTCAAAGAACTTCAAGGATGTCTATGCAAAAAAAAAAAAATTTGGAAAACTTCAAATCTTTGCCATAAACAGATTGGGCCTCAGTACATGTTATTGTTCAGGAAATGCTTCCTAAAGACTTCTTAAAAAATGTAGTTCAGATCATTTGAGACAGAGCAGCAGGAAAGGGATTAAAATTTTATTACAAGACACTGAGGCCAGTTAGGCTATCTGCATCCTACCTCCCATCAGGTGTCTAGTTTGGGTGCCTAAAGTAGCTTCTCAGGTGACCTAGATAGCCAGCAGAGTGAGTTAGCATGCCTGATGTCCTCTCTGGAGGCCTCATGGGCTGTACAGGGAAGCCAGCCAAGCTCCTAGACCAGGTGTTGGTGACACTTTGGTGGCCAGAGCCACACTGAGAATTCTCTGTTCCAACTGATGAGCTGCACCAAGCTTTTCTACAGATGGGGCTGGAGGGCCAATTCCTTCAACATTTTGACAAGTGCCATTCCAAATCTGACCGCAGTCAGGTATCATTCCATACCTGACCAGGGTGCTCTGAATTGCAGCTTGGCAACAAACAACTCAGTCATGTGGAGGAAACATAGATTTGAACACCAGCCTGAATTTCTTATTTTTCCTCCAACTCTAGGATTCACTTTCTGTGTTTCCTGAGTTAAAACTCTGTTTCTGGAGGGAAGGAGCCTTGAAAGCATGAAGTCTTTGCTTTAATCGCAGCCTTCCCTCTGTCTTGCTCAAAGCAGAGCCCTGGTGAGCAGCAGACAGCCCTGCTGAGCTGAAGCCTCGGTCTGAAGTGTCCCCTCCTTTTCAGGCAGGAGATGCACAACAAGTCTGCAAGGGAAGAAAACCTAATTATATTGCACGTGTTCTAATTTAAGTTGCTGTGAGTTGCTGAGAGTTTGAGCAGAAGAAACACAAGGTCACTTCTTGCCTGCCACAACATCTTCCGCTTGGTGAGACGAGGATAGACCCGAGAGCGTTTCCTGGTGTAATTACCTGAAGGGTGGGTGACTGGGGATCTTCCCCGGGTTTCATTCTGTGAGACTAAAACCCCTTCTTTAAAATTAAACACCCACCAACACACTCGCTCACACGCATACACCATGGCAGGTAGAGCGCTGCAGGTGGGCTGCGGCAGCAGGTGCATGGATAATCCATTTTAGTATCTCCACAAAGCTGCAAGTCTTTAAAAAGAACACTCTCACGGGTTTGCAGCACAGAAATCATAGTCCTGTAGGTATGAGACTTCCTGGAATCCCAGCTGAAAAGCCATGAGAAGGTGCTGCTGTGCTGAAACACAGACCCATGTCAGTCCTCCTCTGGCAAACAGGTATTCCAGCTGTGTCTGTAACAGGCATTTTGGATGGCATGTTCAGACTCATGTAGCAGGGCTTCAGTCTGTTTGCACTCCAGCCAGACATTCATTTATCCAAAGTCGTGTTCATCCAGACTGTAAAATGCCTTGGAAACATGAACTTGTGGCCTTGGTCATGGGAATCTTCATGGCCATCAGCAAAAATGAGTGTGAAGGAAACTCACTAAGTTGTCCTGTTTACACTGGTCAAGGAATATGAAATACCTTGTGCAAATCACTGAGCCTTAGTATTTCCATATTTAGTGAAATAATGACTGACTGCTACTTCCTTCATGAAGTGCATTCAGATTTAGTTTAGATAGACTTCAGATACCAACCAGGTACTTTTACCTTGTGTGAATGATGCAGTGATGTTATAAGCTTTTGTTACTTGTTTACTCCTTGGTTTATAGCTCTCTGCCTCACACGAACGTACGAACTACACTGACTTTCCTCACTGAAGTAGTATTTTTACAAAGTGTAGATCCATGGTTCTGGATAGAGAATGGCATGCAAATCAATAGAAACAAATGCATGTTCTGGATATATTTAGTAGTAGATGACACCAGATGGGAATATAGATGATGAGGAAACTAAAAACTTAATTTTTAATATCTACTGCTGCAGTCCATCCACCTGAGTCTTTGTCAGTCAATTTTTTTTTTTTGCCATACTTCTTGTACCAAAACCTAGCACAGCACTGCCTTCTCTTTAAATATTCCCATTGTCAGTAAAAGTAAATGTAAAATATGTTACATGTGGGGAAAGGAGTGTCAGGAAGCTTTATTTCTCTTCTCTCTTCATCTCTGGAGATATTACACATGCAAGAAATCTGGCACCCTCAATTATGCCTTACCTATTCCATAAGGAAAAAAAAGGGAGGGGGGGCGCAAAAAAATTTACTGTTATAAATCTCATGACCTCTAGTCAGGGAAAAAGTGAATTCTCAGATATCCATAACAAGCTGAGAAGCCTGCAGCAGCAGAAATTACAAGTGCTGCACACTGAACTAAATTCTCTGGCACTTTAAAGTGCACATTTCCCAGCTTTGCCCTTTCCACAGTATTCCACAGGGGCCACCCACAGCAACTGCTGATAAGGTCGTGTGCAGGATGGGTGATGAATCTGCCCTGATTTCACAAGGTTGTTGTGTCTGGTACTAGAAAATAGATATCTGTGTATCCTTGAGAGAAATCCTTAAAGGGTGATTACGCAGAGCTGTGTGTATTGTCTAGCGGAAAACAAAACAAAGGGGGAAAAACAGAGAAAAAAGACAGTAACTACTGAGTATTAGGTAAATACTTAGAATGAAAGAGGGGTTTTTTTAAGGATTTTTAAAGCAGTCACCAAATAGTTTTTTCATCAGTGACTTCAACATATGCATCCTTTTTGTACAGTGGTTTGGGACTTAGCTTTTGCTCTTTTTTCTCCCCCCATACCCAAAAAAACTCCCCAAAACACCCTTCAGAACACCAACTGTGACATTTGGATTGAGGCAGAGGTCTCCAACTGTTCAGAGCTTTACATTTGGGCTCGTGTTTTGAGACTGTGATGCAGCATACAGAACAGCAGAGAAATTTAAACCAGAAAAGACCAAATCAATATGTTCCTCTATATTTAAAACTTGGGGGAAAAAAAGAAAAACGGCAGCCAATGCCTAAAACTGACTCCAGGGTTCTTCACTCTTCAAATCCAGGATGTTTTCATTTTGCAGTGTTTTACAGACATCTTTGAGGCTTAGATCCTGATCAGGTGATACTTTGTGCCTCCTTTTAAAGCTCAGAGCCAAATCTCAGCTATTTGGCTAGGACAGAGTCAGTCTGGAGGAATATTTCACACAGATTTGCCTCTCAAAAGTCCGGGCTCAGCCAGGTTAGAGGAATGGCAACAGAAATCACAGTGGGTTTCCCTGTGCCAGGTTGGTAGCCCGAGTGTGTTGAACTGGTGGATTTTGGCATCTCTCATCGTTGCAGAACCATGTGTGGTACAACACTGTCCATCTTTTTTCCAGAGGGAACCACATCTCACTGGGTTTGCCAAGACAGAAAAGGCCTTCCTAGTAAATCAGCTCTGTCCTACCCGTGGGACACACTGCTTTACTGCAGCAGGGAACACGGCGAGCGAAATGAATTGTTTAAAAATGTGAAATATTCTTTTTGGTCCAAGGATGAGGAGGAATTGTTGGGATGAATCCAGAACCAAGGTATGTCTAGGGATGGAAATGATTCCAGGGGAAGAGAGAAGAGACTCTGAACAGTGAGATTTATTGTGCTGGGATACAGACTCCCAGAAGAAGGGGCTGAAGACACATTGCTGGAATTGCTTTACACTAGGTTGGACAAAACACTGGAGGATAGAGAGGTTATATAGTCACAGATTTTTAAAGCTAGAAAGAACCACTTAGTCAAACCTCCTGCATGACTCATACCAGGGGATTTGCCTGAGTGTATTCCTGTTCCAAGTCCAAAAGCTGTCAGGAAAACACTCAGCCTTGTTTTAAAAGAAACTCCAAGTCCTAGAGAACCCATTGATTTCTGTGATAAGGGGTTCTCATGATTATTTACACACCCTCTTAAAGTGTGAAATGTGTTTCTCATGTCAGTTTTCCTAACTTCAAACCCTGTGTATCTGCTAAACTAAGGACCTTCTGTGGCACTGCTGTCCCCATGTATTTCTATTCCCTTTGAAGTGGATCTCAGATGCTTGTAGCACCAGGTTCACCTCTGCTTTAGTCAGCCTCCCTCTCTTCCTTTCAGCTCTTGGAAACACTCATACCCTGCCAACTCTTCCAATTCCAATCCTTCAAGAATAAGTACGTTTTGAAAAGAAAGAGGCACAGCTTTCCTCCCTTAGCAATGGGCAAGTGCACTTTGATATCTAAAATGAGTCCTGCTGCTTGTGAATTACCCCGTTTGCCAAGCTGCTTGGATAGGAGACTGTACCTTCAGTGCCAGTATTTTTATAGACTTACTCAACTCGAGCACGCAGTCAGCACTTAAGAGCAAGCAATAGCAGGGCTGGGAATGGTTTTGCTTCGTCAACATGTATAGAGCAAAGAAATGTACTTAGGTGAGTTACTAGAACAAAGGCAATTAAAAAGGCAGTGCTCTGAGGTGCTGGTGGAACTGCACCATGTCTCTATCTGGTCTGAGTGACCCCAGTCCCAAGGGGAGTGTGTGCATAGAAGTCACTGCATTTTTGCACAGGTTCAGGAGCGTAAGGGTTTCTCCAGAGCAGTTCTCTCAGTATAGGATAGGCCAGTCCTTACCTAGGTGCTCTCCTTATGCCAGTTCTGTTCTGAATGCCAATCCTAGGCCTGAATTTGTGTTAAAACCCTACGTATTCAGCCTCATAGGTGTGAGACTCAGGACTCAATTTTATACCTGATTTTTTGGGGGAGAAGCTAGAGAAGTTTAGGAGGTCATTTAAACACTAAGCTATGCTCAGGGTGTTTTGCAATCTTCCTTTCTAGACCACAGCTCCCTGCCCTTTCATTTTCTGGTCTGTGCTGCTGTAGATTTATATGTGTAGAAGACAAAGCTAAACTTGGTCAGGGCCTTAAAGTGATGCTGTTGTACCTTAATAAAACTATATTTAGCCTGGTGATATTGTGAAAACTCCTGAAAATATCTTGAAGGTATACAATCAAAGGACAATTAAATCTTGGGATCAGCTCCCAAATGGATTTGCACTGGAGATTCACACTTAATAAAATACAGAAAATTGCATTTTATTTTGGTACATAAATACTGGTAGTGGGGGACCGTGGCATTTAGAAGACAGAATCACTCCACCAGAAAACTCACTTCAGCAAAATGATGCAGTCCAGTTGAGCCCTTTTTATGATCTGAGAAATGACTGTTTTTATAGCACACTAAATAAAACCTGCTATTTGAGCTGAAGGTTTATTAGTAAAGGTGATTTTGTCATAGCTGGAGAGGGAGGTGAGGAAGAGGAGATGAGGGATGAACATCAAAGCAGAGATAGGTGTCATTCAGGAAAAACACAGCAATGTCCCAAAAATGCAGTGTCACTCATCATCACCTCACCTAACACCACCAGACAGACATTTTATGTCACCACTTTGTTGTTTTTGTTGCTCCAGTACATTATTACAAGCCTGATTAAATTCCCCTCCTGGGAAACACTTGGCTATTGGCGTGGTGAGGAACCTGCAAAAACATCTGTGTGGAAGAGTTATCTACAGGGAGCCAGATCCAGGGGATGGTAAAATTGGTTCTTATGGGAGAGCAGTCAGATTTAGCCAGGGCAGCTTGTGATTTTGCAGCTGCCCAAAATCACCCTTTCTATGGTCTTGAAAGAGGACTTGCAGCTGAGCATTATCATTCCGACAGCACGTGTGCAGTGCTGGGCATCCTTCTCCAAACCTGTCTTCCAGATTCTTTTTAAGGTCTTCGTTAAAGACCCTATGGATTAAAAATCCCCTGATTGAAGACTAAAATCCCAACAACAATGTCACAGGGGCATCATCTCTAGTCCAGAAACAGAGATGTCTGCCATGCTTTAGCCTCTTCAACGTGTGCAAGGATATTTCCCCTGCTATCATTTCCTGGGATTGCTACTGGTTCTAGGGAAAAGGGGAGAGGGGATCACTTTCTATCTGACAACAGTGGTGAAAAAAAAAAAATCACATGTTATGGGGAAACCGGAGCACAAATCTCCTGAAGCCCAACTCATCCTGTAGCCTTTTGCAAATGGGACAGGCTTCACTGCATGTCTGCCTGGGCTGTTACAAGGACTGCACTCGGTGTGCAAGGGAAGATGAGAGTGCTCCTGTCCCCTTCTGTCAGAAAGGCATTATTTTACTTCTGAAAATGAAGAAGAATCCCATTTTGCTCTCTGGTCCGAGACCAGCTTTTTGGGGAAGTCCACACCGTGTCCTGTCTCTGGGTGGTGCACCCCCACAGCACCTACTGGCTTTGCACAGAGTGCAGTGGCTTTTTGGTGTGTACCCAGTGCAGCCAGAACTTCCCCACGTATGACCTGTCTAGGCAGATTTTGCAAAGGGAACGAACCTCCCATGTTTTCCTGCAGGTCACTGGAGTTCATCTTTTCGTGGTGAATTTGCCAAAAGCACAGGCGATGCTCTCACTGAATTCATGGAACAGGACTCAGATCTTCATTCAGAGAAGTCGGGAAGACACTGTATATTTGACCTGTCCTGCAAATTTTCAAAGGGTTTATAACACAGCTGTTCCTGATAGATGTTCTGGCAGATTTCTGGATTTTTTGTCTAATGCTGTTGCACATGTAATGCTTCATGCTAGACCTTAGCTGCAATCAGGATGCTTTGAAAGAATTAATCTGGCGGTCAGTAACTGCTAAACGAAGTGCATGCTAAAAGAATGATGAGCTAACTGACTGCAGCTCACAGCTTTTATGAGCTTCCCTAAATGCCTGTTTTCAGGTGAATTCAGCATCTCCTTGACATTTAAGGACTCAATTTATAATCAAATTATTTAACTCTAGTGGAAAGAATCACTGGCCTCGATGGAAAAGCCATTTATATTTTTCCCATCCCTCGGAAGAAAAAAAGTATTCAAGGTAATGCTGCAATTCCTATATTAAATGAAGGATAAAAGAAACCTTTCAATGCAAATTAAGAACTGCAGGCTTTTAAAAATTATAGCAGAAACTTAAACTGCACAGCTCTTCACATCCTTATTTCCAATTTAGCAATCTCAGACATGCTGAGGGCGACTAAGACGGTGAAGGGCCTTGAGGGGAAGCCATTTGGGGATCAGCTGAGGTCACTTGGTCTGTTCAGATGGAGAAGAGGAGACTGAGGTCAGACCTCACCGTGGTTGCAGCTTCCTCATACAGGAAAGAGGAGGGGCAGACACTGATCTCTGCTCTGTGGTGACCAGTGACAGGACACCAGGGAATGGCCTGAGGCTGAGTCAGGGGAAGTTTAGGTTGGAATTCAGGAAAAGGTTCTTCACCCAGAGGGTGGCTGGGCACTGGAACATGCTCCCCAGGGAATGGCCACAACACCAAGCCTGGCAGATCTCAAGAAGTGCTTGGACAATGCTCTCAGGCACAGGGTGGGATTGTTGGGGATGATGTTGTGCAGGGACAGGAACTGGACTTGATGATCCTTGTGGGTCCCTTCCAATTTACTCTATTCTGTAATTCTGTGATTCTGGGATTAACATCCTAGGAAACACAAGTTTGTCAGAGGTTAAACACCCCTTACTGCTCCCATTTCTGCGGGTCCCAGTCTGTCTTGGGATCCTTCTGCTGTTTGATTTTGGCTGAGCCACTGTACACATATGCATTGCCCTCTGCAACTGGAAATTACAGAGCAAAGTGGAAAAGCAAGATGAGACAGAAACTTGGACAAGCAATGTCGTAGTTACGCACTGGTGAGAGTAGGTTGAGCTCCACAGAATTAACCATTCCTGAAGGGATGGAAGTGTGTTTTATATATGAATAATAAAGCCTTAATATCACTGCTGCAGTTAAGTTCATTAGCAAGAGTTTTCAACAACTGAAAGCACTCAGCTCAACAAAGGTGCCTTGCTCTGCAAGCCCTGGCTTTGTGGACGTAATGTCTGAAACATTTGCCTGAATCTTTGCACTGGCTTGAGGCCAGACAAGGACCAAACCAGGGTTATTTCAGCAGCTGAATGGGAAAAATGGTATGAGTCCCCTTGTAGTCCACCTTAGCTGGTGCCCAATTGTTCTCTCCCAGCTGCCAAACCCAAGGCTGCAAACAGTGTTATGGTTAAACACGATATTTAAACTGCATTGTTATGTCGGTGATGATGGGTTCTTTGTTGGAGATGACAGAAAAATCCCATTGTTTAGAGTTTTCCCAGACTCGGTGCTTAATACAAAGCTCTGAAAAGAGCAGGGTTGTTTAAACATTAGATAAAGAAAATATGTGCAGCCATGGGTCTATTCCACCAGCAAGGAGCAGATCAGCCTGCAGCGCCAAATCCTACCTTTATAAATTCAACATGTTGTTGCAATTTGACAAAATAAAATCCTCAATTCCTGTATGCGGAAAATAGAAGTGTCTAAAAAGCAGCAGAAGATTGAAACAGTGTGCGAATTATTCAGTTTAAAGCTGGTAGCAAAATGAATTTGGAATAACTTTGGAATTTCTGAATTATTTAGAAAATAAAGACGCTTTATCGGGAATGCATGAGAAATTACAACTCACAACCATGTGAGCATCTTTGGACTGTTCGAACATTTTTTGTTCGGTAATCTCTGCGTTGGTTTGTCTTTTCCTTGGATAAGTGCTTTAAACAAGGTGTCCTCAAAACAATCCTGATGGCAAAGCCTGAACTTCAGCTTCTCTGTGTTGACACAAGCACACAAACACACACCACGGTCTGGGATGTTTTGTTTGGTGAATGGACACGAAGAGGTGTTGCTTGGCTTTCAATTAACCCTCTTCCCACCCCATGCTGTGTCTTGCTCTCAAGGGCATCTTTGCGTTAACTCCTGCCTCTCTTTGTACGTCAAATGAACGACCAGGGGTTGGAACAAGATTATCTTTAAGGTCCCTTCTAACCCAAACCACTCTGTGATTCTGTGATCCACACTCCTGTGAGTGTGATGGGCCTTGTGCTCCTTGAGACCCAGGGAGCTCTAGAAGGAATAAACTCTGGGAGTGATAAATTTGCAACAGTACTCTGTAAAATCCCCTGTTTTGGAACGATAGCAATGATTTTTATGTTAGTATTTCTGATGTGTTTTCTACCCGTATTTTGCTTTTAATTAAAGCCCCTACATCAGTTTTGAACTAGATTCAGTGGAGTTCCTCAGAAGACACCGCTGTTTGTATTTTCAGCAGGTGTCATTTGCTGGTTTGTGTACCTCATCTACGGCTAGAGTCACTGAGAACCTGAGAAAATTCCTAAGACCATTTCAGAGGCTTGCAATTATGAACTGACTTGACTTGATCACAGGCTCCTCACACCTCATGTCAATGACTGTTCAACCTGTAAGTCATCAGGCCAAAGTTATATTCGCCTGAACCTGCTGTCTCCTCCACTTGGCATCTTTAATTTACAGAGTAATTCTATCCTGGGAAAGCTCAGTGCACTCACCAAAAGGCATGAAATATCTCCAACCTGTAGCTCTGATTAGAGCCTGCAAGTGAGCAGTTCACTGCCATCCCATTGGGACACAAGGGGAAATGCTCAATTTTGAGCAAAAGTATGAGCTGAGCCAGGATTATTTATTCATGTGTTAGAGCTAGAAATCTCATTTTTTTCTTTCTCTCAAAGGGTTTTTTCTCTAGTAACATGTGTTCATGCATGTCTAGGAAGCAGAAATTGAAGAGAAAGCTTTTTCAAGAGGAACAAATCACTTGGAGATTCTCCAGTTTTTAGGAACTCAGGACAAGAACAGAGACTGATTTTTCAGAAGGCAGGTGCCCGTTGCACTTTCAGTCAGTGCCAGCAGATTTATTCATTCAGCCTGGAAAATCTCAGGCTGACTGTTTGCTAGACACCAAAGTTCTGTTATAAGGGTTGTCTGAAGTACTTTTGGGTGTAAGCCCAAGTTAAACAGGTCTGAATTCAGGCCTGCCTTCCCTCTGAGCTGTCCGGGTACAAGGAAGGCCCACTTTGAATGGAGTATCTCTGCCACAGCAGACTGCTGTGCCTGAGCTGATATCCTCTCTGCATGTCTAGGAGACAGCACCTGGGCATCCAGCATCTTGCCGTCTCAGGAGGCAAGCAGAGCAAGTGCCCACACACATCACATCTTCACCCCGTGGATTTCCGATGAGACACCAGCTCTCAGGTGGCAAAATTGCTACCAAAAACGGCTTACAAGTTCCTAGACCACACAGAGGTATTTTATGGTGTTTTGATGAGATTTGCTCTTGCTGGAGAGGCAGGGGTGGCCCTGAGATAAAAGCAAGCACTTCCCAATACCCTGATTTTAAGTGACATTATGTGTTTAGGAAAGCCTTTCCTCTTTTTCTGTTGGTTATTTTTTTTAAATTTTGTTTCCAGCCCTATGAAGAAGATAACAAAGGATGGTATGTCCCCAGAGCACACTGATGTGTCACTGTGGATGCCAATCCCCACAGACGCTCCCGATGTTATTAATTTTTAAAACAAACTTGCTGATTGAGGTTCTGACTGCCTTTAAATTGTCTCTACAAGGAGACTGTGTACTAATTAACCCACAGAAACAATCAATGATGTACCTTTTTCAAGTTTCAGGGTGATTAGAATATGAAAATGAAGAGCACAATGGTGCAGATGTTTTAAAATCACAGCAGACAGCAATTAGTGACATGGGAACCAGCTGCTTATCTCTCCAGATAAAGCCTCTTAATAGGGAATTACACTTGAGGAGCCATTACACAGATGGATCTGCAAATGATTTAAAGAGGGGGCGTTGTAGTATTAACTTTGATTTGCAAGCCAGATTCTTGAAAAGCTTTATGTGTGTTACCTCCTCAAAAAGGTGCATTTGGAGCAGGGGGGGACCATCCCTTTAGCACTCGGATTTTTTTTTTTTTTTCAGGTGTTGGGTTTCTCTAAATGTATATTTTATCATAATTACTATTTTTTTAAGTTTTATTCTTTTTTTTATTTGGATTTTTTAAATAATCATTGTTATTATTTTACTAGGCCCTTGATTTTGTTGCTGCCATCTCCTCCAATTTTTGCATTTGGATTGGAAGCAGCATGTAGGTTTAGATGGAAGCTCAGTCAAGGGAATGAGGAGGCAGGCTGAAACATCCAGTAGTTAAATTAAAAGAGTCCCTGAGGGACGGAGTCTGCTGCTGGGTACTACATGCAGAGTAGGATGCTGGCCCTCATGGGACTGGTACAGTCTCATCCCCTCAGCTGCAAGGGCTGCATGCCAGAATAAAACTGTTATGGGGAGTAATCAGATCTGCAGGTGCAGGGTTGCACAGAACCAGAGGGACAGGTATAAACACACAGCATAAAACCACTTCTTGTCTATGACCAGGGATCACCAGTGTATGGGATCTATCCTGCTCATAGGTCCACCCACCACTGCCAAAGATAAAGCCTGAAACTCATGAGTTTGTCATTCAAATCATATTCTACTAATAAGAGGTTTAAAGTTTTATTCTTATAGTCTAGGGTTTAGCACGTGCTGGATCATGTTGCTCAAGCCTCTTTGCAGTTACAAAGGCTATCATCTGCTTTATGTGCATTTTATTTTCTTTAAAGGAAAGTTGGGATTTTTAACCTACTAAAAACGTCCAGTAAGCTGTATGTGAAGAGAAATATTGACCAAGTATGCTGAGTTGTAGTAAAATTACATAGGTTAATTTACACTTCTGCTTCCACAAAAGAAGGAGCAGACTCTCAGTGCAGAATAGTTGGCTGTGGGAGAAAATCCCATTTAATGAAAGGGCAAATGACAAGCAGAGGCCAGCACTGAAGACTGAAGCATTTTTAGGGTCTCATAAACCGAAAAGTAAATAAAGACAAATCCTTCTGTTTTCGTGATAAAAGCCCGCTATTCTTGATGCTGGTCTCAGCTGGCTGCCGTAGGAACTCTATTCAAGTCAACAGTCCCATGGAGCTGGAGTATATTGCATACTTACTGACAAATAAAGTAAAGAATTTGGGTGAAAGGTATCAAGATATAGGTGTCTTAAGATTCCCTCACCATCCTGACAGCTCTGGCATCCTCTGTCAGCTTAGCTGAGTCTTGACTTAGCTGAACTGGGCTTCACTGGCTTTTGGGGATGGTTTCCCTGCTCACACAGCAGGGAAAATTGAAGCCTAAAGATTAGGACCACTGGGATCAAACAGCAACCCAGATGGATACATGGGGAATAAAATACACTTGGCTGCATTACTTTCAACTTATTTAGTAATGCTTTTAGGTAAACAGTCCCCACATATCCATTGCAGCCACTGAAACCCAACCTGATGCAGCCAGATGGTCTCTAGTCACTGTGCTGCAGAAGAATTATTTTTGGGTGGTATGGATGTGTCTGTCAAGGTAGAGCCAATAAATGTTACGCTGGAAGAAGTTTCATGAGGAAACCCAGCAGACTGTAATGTGCTTGGGCAGATATATAGTTCTGATATCCCACTTAGGAAGTGGAGTCCCCTGATCCTGCAGACCGGTCATTTTTTGAAGGCCTGTTGAAATCGTAGTGCTTATCCGTGTGATTAAATGCCTCCAGAGTCGGCACCTTTGATGACATAGGCATATCTTTTTCAGGAATTTTAAGATCGATGTGGTGGTGGCCTGTGCTGCTGGAGCAATGACAGGACATCATTAGGGATGTGTTGGGAGTTGCATCATCACTATATAATGTGCAGGCCAAGGAAATGAGGCTGGAAGAGCCAAGCTGTATATCAGCATTCATCTCTGAGCTATAGCTGGCCTCTCCATTCTGAGCCCTTATTAACTGCCTTAAAATACAGATCAGAGATTATTGCTCCTTCTAGACTGTGGATCTCCGTGTGTGTGATAGACGTGGACGGACCAGGGTGTTGCCAGAGTGTGATGTTTTTGTTCCCTGCTGTAACGGTCTTTCTTATTTTTATCTTTTTTTTTTTTTTCTCCCCCTCCAAATGAAATGTTTCAGGTCATTTAATTTCACGGCTCAGCACTTGGGAAGTAACGTGGGTGTAAGAAGCTGGTTTGGCTGCAGCCAGCAGGCTGGGATCTGTTCAGAAACAGCCTGGCCCTGCCTCAGAGTGGGTACTGGGGCCCGAGAGAGGCCTCAGCCCAGCATTTCCAGGGCTTCTCCACATCACAGATCATGGTACCTAGGGAAGATGAAGTTTTATGTGAGGCTGGAATGAAGGGCAGCCATCTCCCCCTGGGACACAACCAGGGGATGGCCCACCCTTGTGCCATCCTTGTGCCAGGGCACCCAGCCTAGTGTCTGGGCAGCAGGAGAAGCCCAAGTGGCTCAGGCAAAATGGATCTCAGGGAGTTTGGGATCAGTTTAAAATAATTAAACTAAAACAAACTGTAAAGCACCAGTGCTGGTGCTGCTGGTTTCCTCTCTCTGGACTCATCCCAAGATGTGGGTGTGGGTGGGCCCCCTTTCCTGGAGAAGGGTGCCGCTGTAGGTTGTGTCCTCTGTGTGCTGCGGGGCTTGTGTGTGGGAGGCCACTGTGAGGAAGAGGAGGAGAAGGATTCATTCCCCAAGGGCTGTTTATGCTTTCGGCTCTTTTCTCAGGCTGAAGAAACTGGGTGTCGCTCACCCACGACATCTGCAGCTCCACCGCAGCTGCATGCTTTCGTTCTCTCACTCCGCAGTTCCTGGAAATCTGTGTTTTCCCTGAGCATGGCTGGTCCATGTGCACGACAGCTGAACTATCCACAGGATTTAAGAGTCCCTGATTGCTGCTCAGACAATGGACCAGAACAACTTCATCCTTATTGCCTGTTCCAGGAAAGCCACGTGTCCATATTTATATGGACATGAAAGATAGCTCAGCATCAATTTGTCAATAACATGCATGTTTAGTGGCCACTAAATAATGCACCATGGACTCAGGGTTGTCTAGTCCTTTTCAAACCTCTCTCAGAAGCTGCTCAGAACTAGGGACATCTCATTTCCCAACTCAGAGCCCTCTTATGCCCTTTTGCCAGCTTGACCCAAAATTTCTGTGGCAAACACCCTGAAGTGAGACCTAATGGGCTACTGATAGAAACTTGATTGTAACAGGGTGTTTGCAGGATACAAGATGTGTAGCAGTTATTTTCTACTGTTCTTTCCTCGGCTATGTTTTTATTTTAAGTCTCTTTGTGTATTTGACTTTCACAACAGTGCCAGCAGTTTGTACACCTAGTACTACTTGCAGTACTAGGTGTACAAAAGCAGCTCCACAGTCTGACCCAGAGCTTTACAAAATAAAAGCTGCAAAATAACAAAAAAAAAAAAAAAAAAAAAA
>VXAZ01005431.1:508055-528069 GCA_013399875.1 Gymnorhina tibicen | reverse complement strand
AGATAGATACTTTTGCTTTAAAAGGAAAAAGCTACAGCTGTAGTAAACATTTTTTTTTAGCTGGAGGCCCACCAAGAGAAAAACAGTAGATTTTCTTTTGCTCTGTAAGAGTCTTCAGCGTACTTCTGCCCTTGCTGTAACCTCTGCGGCTTGAAGAGCTCCTGTCAGATTAGAAATCATGTTGAAAATATCTCTCACCAACATTGCAAATAGCAAAGTTTTAAAATGGAAAGGGAGTAATGCAAATCTTGAACCTGCCAAGTGTGCCTCACACACTTGACGCTATGCATATGATTTTAAGCACTAAATATGCGGGGATGGCTTTCCATGTGGAAATTCAAGTAAATCTTTGCAGAATCTGCCTTCATAGGGAAGTGGACCCATGGGTTTTCCTCTTGTTTGTTACAACTTCCAAGATAATTTTTCAGTTTTCTTGTTTACAATAATGAGTTTAATTGCTGCTGTTGAGCTTCAAGTTCTGTGAGTGATTATCTTTCAGGAAAAAGGCATTCTCACCAGGAGGTTGAGTTGCATCATTCATCCATTGAAAGGGAATATTTCACTTGTGTTTTAAATTAAAAATCAATAGAATATGTTCCCTTAGCAATTTTGCATTTATAGAAATATTTCCACTGTTTTTAGAGTAGGGAAACCAAACAAAACTTGTTTACTGTGCATGAAATCTAAATGTAAATTTGGCTCAAGTATAGGAATATTTTATAAAGGCTCCTAACTCTTACAAAGCCATTGTTGTTATTCACTGCATAACTAAAGAGCTGCAACCAGTGGGTATGAACGGACCGATAAACTAATTTTTTTTTTTTCCTGTTTATTTTCTGCTCCCTTCCAGGTTTATGACAGGCCACAAAAACATTCTGCTCTGCACTATGATACGGGCCTCCAACAAGACTTCACCAATGACACCTTAAAATCAAAACACCAGCAGAAAAGTAGCAACCAGCACCACATTGACTGGTCAGCGAGCTCCGACGCCGGACCCGCTTCGCAGAGTTGCTTCACCAACACAGAGCCCAACAGAGAAGCAATGAGTGCCACCAAGGTCTCTGCTCTGGAGCCAGGAGTTTCCTACGGCAAATCCCAGGCCAAGAAGTCCTGCAGCAGCAGCACGTGGGGGCAGCTGTCAGTCAGTAGTAAAGAGCTGGCGATTTGCAGCGCGGTCCCGTCACCCAGCGGCATCAGCACGGCTGCCCAGCCGAGCAGTGCCTCTGAGTGCAACGCGCTTTTGCCTCTCGGAGATCAAGACGGAGGCGTGCAGCTGGAGGCCCCCGATCAGCCCGCTGGAAGTACGAAGAAGAAGTCCAGCAAAAAGGACTTGATGAGCCAAACCATCCAAACCACAGACATCGAGTGGGTAAAGAGTGCTCAGAAAGCATTTGACAGCAAATCCCATGACAACGTGGAAGGGAAAAAGGAGTCTTACTCGATGGACAGCATGCTGGATACATCACCCTCGAAGCAGAATCCCATTTCTGCTGGCAGTTGTGAAAGTGACACCAATCACGTACGAATTACTATCCCGATAAAGTCTCCTACAACAGATGCATCTGGCCACAAAAGGAAAAAGAGGCAATCCATAAAATCCTCCATAGAGAAAACTATCCAGGAGAAAAGCCTGCCTTCTGTGCTTGCTTTGAGCAGTGAAATGGCAAACAGGACCAGCTCTCAACCAGAGGGGAATAAAAAAGATCTTCGAGCCACAAAGACAGGAAAAGTCATTGAAAATGAGTCCCCCTTAGTAGCTATTGACAGTGGTGTGTTCACAGACAAAGCATCCCCCAACAATGCTGCCCGACTCAGAAAACCTCTACCTGTGACATCCACTCTCCTACCCACCAATCTTTCCACAGCTGGCAAATTACCTGATGTCCAGCACCCCAAACATGCAGCTAAGCGTCGATGGACCTGCAGCAAACCTAAATCTATTCTTCGGGAGACGTCCCTGACGACATCTGAGAAGCTGATGGTGGAGCCTCCTTCAGCCTATCCCATCACACCATCCAGCCCTCTTTATACCAATACAGACAGTCTTACTGTGATCACACCTGTCAAGAAAAAAAGAGGACGACCAAAGAAACAGCCTTTGCTCACTGTTGAAACCATTCATGAGGGAACCTCCACCAGCCCAGTGAGTCCAATCAATCGTGAATTTCCAGGAACAAAGAAAAGGAAGAGGAGAAGGAATCTGCCCAAGTTGGCCCAGATAGTTCCAGGAGAGGACAAGTCCATCAGTGAACTCAAGTTTCACAAAAGAGTCGCAAAGCTTGGGGTCTTAGATAAGAAGATCATCAAGACCATTAATAAAATGAAAACCCTCAAGAGGAAGAACATTCTTAATCAGATCTTGTCCTCCTGCTCCAGCAGCATAGCTCTGAAAACAAAAGTCCAGCCACCATCTAGTGCTGGCCCAACCACCATTGATGCCAGACTAGGGAAGCAGATCAATGTTAGCAAGAGGGGGACTATCTACATTGGTAAAAAACGGGGCAGAAAGCCAAGGGCAGAGCTGCAGCCTCAGCCAGAAGAACCTAAGACAGCCATCAAGCACTCAAGGCCTGTTTCCAGCCAGCCAGAAAACCCAGCAGTGCCTTCCAACCTGCAGTCACTTGTGGCATCGTCACCAGCAGCTATTCATCCGCTTTCAACACAATTAGTGGGGATAAACGGCAACCTCAGCCCTGCAAGCACTGAAACTAATTTTTCAGAGTTAAAAACTATGCCAAATCTTCAACCTATCAGTGCTCTTCCTACAAAAACCCAGAAAGGAATGCACAGTGGAACTTGGAAGCTGTCTCCACCCAGGCTAATGGCTAATTCACCTTCTCACCTCTGTGAAATAGGTTCTCTGAAAGAAGTCACACTGTCGCCAGTGAGCGAGTCTCACAGCGAAGAAACCATACCAAGCGACAGTGGGATAGGTACAGACAACAACAGCACCTCTGACCAAGCCGAGAAAAGCTCAGAATCCCGCCGGAGATATTCCTTTGATTTCTGCACCCTGGACAATCCAGAGGCTATCCCATCTGACACCAGCACAAAGAACAGGCATGGTCACCGGCAGAAGCATCTCATTGTGGATAACTTTCTCTCTCATGAGAGTATTAAAAAGCCAAAGCACAAGAGGAAAAGGAAAAGCCTGCAGAACAGAGATGACCTCCAGTTTCTGGCAGACCTTGAGGAACTCATCAATAAGTTTCAAGTGTTCAGGATTTCCCATAGAAGTTATACATTTTATCATGAAAATCCATATCCCAGCATCTTCAGGATTAATTTTGATCACTACTACCCTGTGCCATATATCCAGTATGACCCATTGCTCTATCTTCGCAGGACCTCTGATATGAAGTCTAAGAAGCATGGTAGACCTGCCAAAACCAATGACACCATGACAAAGGTGCCTTTTTTACAAGGGTTTGGTTACCCTATTCCCAGTGGGAGTTACTATGCACCCTATGGAATGCCTTACACATCAATGCCTATGATGAATCTTGGTTACTATGGTCAGTATCCAGCTCCTCTGTACCTGTCTCACACGCTTGGAGCGGCTTCCCCATTTATGAGACCTACCGTGCCCCCACCCCAATTCCATGCAAGCTCTCATATGAAGATGTCCACCACTGCCAAACACAAAGCAAAACATGGAGTGCACCTACAAACCCCTGTGGGAATGGGCCTTGGAGACATGCAGTCCTCTTTGGCTCCTCCGAAGGTTGGAGGAACAAGCCTTTCAAGTGGCCGACTTCACAAAAGGAAACACAAACATAAGCACAAGCATAAGGATGAGCGGATACTGGGGACTCACGAAGATCTGAGTGGTCTCTTTGCTAGCAAGTCCACTGGCTTCTCCAGCCACGCCATCAACGAGAGGCTGAGCGGCTCAGACAAAGACCTGTCCTTGCTCAACGAGAAGAGCAAGCATAAGGAGAAGCAGAAACACCAGCATTGTGAAACCGGGCACAAAGGCTCAAAGAGTAACTTTGAAGTGGATACGTTGTCTACGCTATCACTTTCTGATGCCCAGCAGTGGTCACAGAGTAAAGATAAAAGTGACTCAAGCAGTGATCCCATTGACTCTTGCACAAAGAGATACTCTGGTAATACTGAGAGTAATGGAAGGTCAGAGTCCCTGGACATGTTTGGTGAAATGAATTCCTCAAGTGAGAAGCGGGACAATGATGCAAGTGGGAATAAAAGAAGAAGCTTTGAAGGCTTTGGAACTTACAGGGAAAAGGACATTCAGCCCTTCAAGACAAATAGGAAGGACAGAAGTACTTTTGATTCTTCAGCCTCTTCAGGTAAGCTTTGTTTTATTCTAATTTACCTTACTGCACTTAAATGTCAATGCTGAACAAGGAGGGACTCACCATTTACAGCAAATACATTTATGAGTCAATAACTTCTCTGGCTTTCGTAACTGACTGTCATTCTTCATCCAAATCTGGGGGAGATCAACAAGAAAGTTGGCCACATCTTAAGCCCTAAGCTTTAAAAGTCTTTGAGTTGTTTCACAGCACTTGTATCAATATTTGTCCTGCCTTCACCTATCTCTCATGGCTTGTTGAACTTCTTCCTAAAACCTCACCATTGCATTCTGCAACAGCAGCAATTATAATACCTGTTGACAAGGTGGGCATCCCTCTGATCAGTGTCTAACACCACATGATCAAAGGCACTGTCCAGCCTTTGGGAGAAGGGCAGAGAATCTCTGCTCCAGCACATAAAGTAACCAAAACCCATTTGTTGGTGGGATGGACCAGACAGGTGGAAACTTGTGAAGCTGTGTCAGTGTCCCATTAGTGTGGTCTACCGCTGATCCAGAGGCACCCACCATGGTGATGGCTGGGCTGAATATCTGGAGATCCTGGGTACAGTCCTAGTGTAAATCTGTCACTTCCAGTCAGCAGGTGTCATGTAAAATAATTATCCTGAGCTTTGAGTGGCTGTGGGAAGGGACCGGTGTCATGGAAACAATAAACCCTCGCCAATTGACTCTGAAGAGTTTTAGGTCTCATGACTTGGAAATATAAGCTGAGTAGATGAAGAGGGAGGAAGCTCCTTTCGGCTGCTGAGGACATCTGGTCCTCTCCTGCAGAGTGGGGAAAAAGGGAATCTGAATCTTGTCTGAGAGACTGAATTGTACTTTACAAAAGGGAGCTGCTTTTGTGATGACACAGAGGCAGGTGTTTTGCTGCATTATAAATGAAATTAGCTTGGGAGCAAGCCCAGTGTTCCTACCATCGGATATTTATCACAATGCAGATTTCACACTTCGTTCCGGAAAGGGGTGAGCTTTGCTGAACCAACCAGCCAGTGGTAGATGAGATTCTGATGCATTAAAAAAGAGCTTCAAAGAATGTAGTTGATGGAAAAAAGAGCTTCAAAGAATGTAGTTGCTGGCCTTCAAAATTAAAAGAGAATTAACTGAGAACACAGAGGGAGCGGAGAATTTGTATAACCTGCCAATGTAAGGCTCTAAGGTTTTTTACAGACTTGTAAGTGATCGAGTTCCAAAGACTGCTCATGCTTAAGCCACTTAAACATTTCCAATTCCTTCACCAAGACCAGAATCTGGACTATAGCAGTGAAAGGCAGTCTGCAATGACAGATTACCCCATGAAAACATTCCCATCCATGATATCGTATTATATTAGATCAGTTGTGACATCAAAAAATGATACATCCAAAAGCATGGAAAAACAGGTTCAAATCAGTCTCTGAAGGTAAGAGTTGCAACATGCCTGACAAAGAACAAAAATATTCTCCACCAAGTGTTGCAGTGGCTATTTCATTAAGGAAGTTGTGTCCTGGCACATAGGATTAAAAGTCTTGAAAATGTTTAACAAGTTTATTTTTCAATATTTTTTTTTAATGGAAATTCACAGTTTTCACAGTTTGATAACAGTCTTTCCATTTGTAGCCTTTTTGCTTTTTGAACGGAAGATGTTTGCTAAATCTGTAATTTTCAATATAATATATTTCACTAAGGCCTAGCAAACTCTCAAAATTCCCAACACTGTTGAAGTCAAAAGAGTTTCCAAAGTAGGGGCATGACCCCCACCAGGCTAACTTGAAGATGGAAGTAGTAAAAAAAAAGTCTATTTCGTGTTATTTTCCTTCAGTTTATTCCCCATGATGATAAAAGTATGAGACAGAGGGCTAGAACTTGCAGTAGGAGCTCCATTAGGTTTGCAGTTTAAACTTTTTAAAGTGGTTCTCATTTAAACTGAAATTATTATTTTTATTTATTTTTGCTCTTCATCATTACAGCCGCACAACATTCCCTATGACCTAAGCCATCAAATCTCAGATTATCAATTTATTTCTTCATTGTCATGCTATTATTTAGATTGAAAAATCATCAGCAGTTGCTAAGCAGAGACAGATAACCGGAGCCATACCTTGCGCTACAAGGAAAAATACTAAAACTAAACAGCTCTGCCAAGAAAGGCCTGGAGCCAAGACTGCTCATTAAAGCCTAGGACCATCTGTCTGCTTATGACTGCCTAAGATCTCAGCGCAGCTTTTTTTCCTCTCTGCCTTTGACCTTCACTGAGATTCCCAGCAGAGGTCTGCACTTGAGTCTAGCCATAACTATTTAACCAGTTCCCACAGAGGGAGGATTACACTCTTCCATGATAACCCTGACCTTCTTCCTCCTAACTCACCTTGCATTTCCCTGAGGAGGTTAAACAGGGATTGACTAATCAGAAAAATACTTTTTTAGAAAGATTTTTTTTAGAAAAATAAATGGTAAAAGAAAAAGTAAAACCCTATGAGAACATATATGTCTGTTCCAGGAGGCAACTTCCTTAGCCTGATTGCTCTTTCCTTTCAGTATTTGCCATCTTTCACAAGTTAAAAATAATATATAACAGAGATAAGAGGAGAGATCCTGAATATTCTGATGAAAGCTGAAAATAGATTTATATCACAATTTCAGTGTTATCCTTACTGCATGGGTATTTTGGTGTACTCAGTACTGCCATTTGCAACTTCATTGCGTGCTCTGGAGATAAAATACGTAGCAAAACCTACCCACACTCAGTAGATACATCTGTGATGAGAGGGATGAGAGGGATGAGAGAACCATTTATTGTTCTTTGGTGTCTGGGGCCCTGCAGTTTGTTTCAGTGTGGCATGCAGCTGCAGGTACAATTGTACTGTTCTTAATTTGCGTTTTTGTCTGTGTTTTGACAATACTTGGCTGTTTCTAAAAGGTTTGGTGTTCCTTGGTGATAAGTAGTGATCCTGCACATGGTAGCAAAGAGTCCTCTTGTACGATCTCGGAGCTTAGGTATGATTGTACTATCCAGAAAGATACACGACATAAAGGGAAGAGCTGTCCTTCTTACCTTTTGGAGAAGCTGTTTGAAGTCCTGGTGCAAGAAGGGTGCCTAGCACAGGCTGCCCAGGGAAATTATGGATGCCCCATTCCTGGAAATGTTCATGTACCAGGCTGGGGTTTGAGTACTTGGTCTAGTGGATGGTGTCCCAGCTCAACCTAGGGGTTGGGAAATAGATGACCTTTAAAGGTCCCTTCCAACCAAACTATTCCATGCTTCTGTGATTTGATGTAGAAGTCTGAGCCCAAAGTGAAGGGTGCCATTGAGAGAGCATCACCAGTCACTTTGGTTGGTCACAACGAATGTCCATTTCTTGTCCTGCACCAACCTGGACTATCACTGGCCATTCCTTAGTGGAGACCTTGTGGGCTTTGGCTCAGTGTACATCTTTTGGGACCACTTTGGGTTAAATTTGCAGTGTGAGTGCATGTGGCTAATTTCCCTGTGGCCTGACTGTTTCCACACCATTGTTCTGGAGAAGCTGGTGTCCCTTCCATAATAGCAAGTTAATAACTCTTCCCACACACTCCTCATGACCTGTTGCTTCCTGATTCCTTTTCCTGAAATTGCTATTTTTGCCAAATTTCTTGTGCTCATCTAACCCGCCTGCATTTAGAAAGACTAATTAATCAAAACTAATTACACACTGCTTTTCTAATTAGCTGAAGACTATTCCAATGGCATTAGCCTGGCCTACAGGCAAGAATACAGCAGAAAGTGTTTCAGATCCTGCCTTGCCACAGACATGATGTCACTTGGGCACATCCTAGACTGAACTGTCAAGTTGTGTGCAGCAAGCACTGGCTGAGTTGACTCCCTCCTTCCCAGTGTCAGAGATACAACTCAAACACTTTTGAAACAGTCTTGGAGTCCCTCTGGCACTGTGTGACCTGAGGCACTGTGCACAGCTGGATGGCTGAGCCTTTCATCTGCTTTCCAGGAGTTAGGAATGCCCCAGGTGAGGGACCCAGGGAGAGGTCACAGATTGGTGCTGCAGCTGGGCTGGGGAGACTGAGAGTAGAGCTGTGTTTAAAGAGGCCCTCGTGGCAAACGCCACATCTCCTTGTCATGTGTTTCCCTGTTTCATGAGGCTGGAGAAGAGGCTTCCATTGCTGATCAGCAGTCTCAATGGCATAGCTTGTGCCTGAGAAAAAAAGCAAGACTGGCTGCCTCTTCCCTTTTTCCTTAGGTGGAATAAAGAGGAAAAGCACATTTAACCTTTTAAGGCGCAGAGATAAGACAGCAATCAGCACGTACAACCCGTCAGATTACGCCCTAGCTACAATCACTGCAGGCCAGGATGTAGCCAGAGGTGAAGCAGAGGTTGAGAGTTGCTATGTGCAGGACTGCATTTCTGCTTTTCTTTGTAGTGAGGCTAATCAAGGTCTGTGCTACCTTACTGTCACAGAATTTCTGCCGCCTGTTTTTTTTTTGAACAATGATTACATAAACAAAGGTTGTCTTGCTTGCGTATTGGGCACCATGGCTCAAAGATCAGCTAGGAAGTACATTGGTTTTATCAGATATAGCACAGACACCGTGCATAGTAAATTTACAGGAATATAAAGTTAATCATATGCAGCTATTAGGAAAGCAGTAATCATCAGTCTCTGCATGCTGGATGGCTAGCATGACAAACATGCTTTACAAATTAATGCTTAACTTACCTGCAAGCCTCCCAGGCCTTCCCCTCTCAATGTCCAACAGTGCTACAAGCCGAATTTCTTCTGACTTGACCTTTCCTCCTCATTTGGTTTGTATGGTGCTGGTTTTACTCTTGAAGGAGCAGTATCAGCTTTAGCCTTGATCAGGCACAGTTTTACTCTGAGAAGGGATTGGTATTTCAAAAGTGGGTAAGCATATTTGTTCTTGACGTATGTGGCACATGTAGGTAAATGGTGGTAGCCAACTACCTTATTAATTAAACTTTGCTGATTTTTCATATAACAATACTTTGCACAAGTAATTTATTATTTTACATAAGTCTGGAATCACAGTGTTGGTTCGTTATTCTTCACTGAACACATTATTTCAGTGATAGTGGAAACAGTAGGACTACACTCTTGGACCCACTGTTTTGGGTCCATAGACCACTGGGACCACTGTTTTGGGACCACTCTTTTGGGTCAGCTTATGGCAAGAAGGAAGTGGAGGTGCTGGAGCATCCAGAGAAAGGTAACAGACCTGGAGAAGTGTCTGGAACACAACTCTGATGAGGAGGGGCTGAGGGAGCTGGGAAAGGGGCTCAGCCTTGAGAAAAGGAGTCTCAGGGGGGACCTTCTGGGTCTCCACAAATCCCTGACTGGAGCGTGCAGCCAGGTGGGGGTTGGTCTCCTCTCATGTAACAAGAAATAGGAAAAGAGGAAATGGCCTCAAGGTGCTCCAGGGCAGGTTTAGATTAGATGTTAGGGAAAATTTCTCCATTGAGAATGTTGTCAAGCATTGGAACTGGCTGCCCAGGGAAGCAGTGGAGTCATTTTCTCTGGAAGTGTCCAAAAAATGTGTAAAAGTCGTGGTTAGAGATATGATTTAGCGATGGGCCTTGTCAGCGTTGGGGGAATGATTGGACTCGGTGATCTTAGAGGTTTTCTGCAGCTTTAATGATTCTGTGTTTCTATGGTCATCATGTATGGTGAACACTCTCTCATCTGACCTCCTTAAAGATGTAAACTGAATGCTTATACTGGCTGAGTCTTGCACATACACTCAGGTGTAAAGGATGCACCTTTACACACTGAAACAAGACAGAAGAAGTGAATATGAGGTGATGAATGGAGTTGAATAGATATACAGCAAAACATGTAAATAGGTCACCTGGCTTTCTTCAATAGCAAAGATTTGATTCAACAGGGTCTGTGTTTTGTATGGCATTGATTTGTACGGGATTAATTAATCAATTCACAGACTGGTGCATGGTCCAGGATTTGCAGACCCATCTTCCACATTGTAGTTTTCTCACGTTAACTGCAGAAAAAATGTCTTAATTGCAGTTAACCTCAGTGTTTGACTGGGTAAAGGGGATAAAAGCAGTTTCGTGCCGTACAGTGCCACAGTGAGCTCTGATACTCACAGACGCCCAGTGAACGCAGCGTTAGACCCATGGCAGTGCTTGAAGTGGATGGGAGAAGAGCCAGGTAAGAACTTCACTGACTGAGGATGTATAGAGTATTAGTCACCTTCCTTTTCCCCAGCTCTGCCTCTGCTGTGGTTTTCTCAGACACCCCAGGCTCCTACATAGCTTCCAGAAACTGCAAAAGTTTTCCAAGCCCTGGTGTTAGCACGGGGTTGTTCCCTCCCACTGTGTCCTGTGGTGAGGGATAGGAGCTGTACAGTTACAGGGTGAGTGTTTGTGCCATCTGGCCCATAAAAGTTACCATCAGAGCTTTAAAAAAGACCCATTATTTGTAAATACAGTTACATCCATCAAAACAGCTGTTTAGGCCCCTGAATGTTTAGGAAACCAAATAAACCAAAACTACTGAAACTAATTCCAAAAACATTATCTGGCCCATTTAGAATAAATGTCCCTCTTGTTTTCCACTAAGTTTTCTATCAGTCCTGTGGAGACGAGACTAAGCCAGCATGACTGTTGCTCCTTTCTGCCTATGGTGTATCCTAAAGGGACACGCTGCTGATGGGGAAAGTGAAGCAAAGCTCTCCTTGAAAGTGTTTTGACTAAGGCTATTGAAATACAGTGAGTTTTGTCATTGTTGTTGTTGTGTTAACGCTACCTCTTGATTTACTGTGTTGCTGCCAATGTCTGTACTGACCAAGGAGAGAAGAAACAGGAGGGAAGCTGGACTGGGAGAAGAAGCAGGACCATTTATCACCCAACCTAACTTTTATTTCCTCTCTTAATGATTGTATGTTTATTGCGCTGCCTGAGGCTCAGTACAAAGTCTTTTAGACCAGCGATGAATTAATCAAATTAAATGCTGTGACCCTTTTGCTTTTTGGGAGTGTTACAAGCCTCCCAGCACCCTGCCTAATTTCTGCTTCTTACTTTGCTCTCCGTCCAACAGTCAAGCAGTTCTTCCTTCGCAACTTGGCGTCTCCCAGCTATTTATCTTCACTCTCTCTGGCCAATGCCAGAATGTCTTGTTTGAAGTTTTTATTCAGACCACTGCTAGTTTATGAAGTTGTGCAGATTCCACGTTGGGTGTGCAGCTGCTTCACGTCAGACACAATTGGCCTCTGCTGGGCTCTTGGCTTTAAAAGGCAATAAAGAATCACGGCCAGATTCTCATCTCGGCCCAGCATAAATCAAGCGTCTCCCCATTGAAATTAGCGAGGTTGACTTCAGGAGCGAAGTATCTACTGAGGCAAAAAGAGAGTGTTGGGCTGGAAAGTTCCATCCGCTGCTTCGGTGGCACGCCAGAGCAGGACACTGGGCACACCAGGGTCCTTGGGTCTGTGTTCAACCTGCCAGGTGCTGAAAACAGCCTTGGTTCAACATTTATAAGATTTTCTTAGCTTAGGGGAAGCGGGTCTGTTAAGACTTTGATGGTGCCAGCCTGGGTACTCGTGTAAGTGGCAGTTTAAGAAGAGTTAGAGGGAAAAGTGTGTCTTTTAGCTCTGGACTATACACAAGACTGCTTCTTGGCACTGATAATGTAGGTGCAAGACAAGAGGTCTGTTCAGATGCATGGAGGAGGTCAAACAAAACAATGGCAAAGCACCTTCGCTATAAACCTGCTGATCAGTGTGACTCGAAGCTGGGCACAGGAAAATCTGACCTTAAGGTATCTGTCAGTGAGAGGGATCCTAATGGACTCAGAGCAACCTCCATCCTGTCCTACTCAGCTGCAAAAGTGAGAGTTGGGGTCTATGACCTCCAGAACATGATCTGAGGCTGCTCCTCCATCCCCACCGCCTTCCAGGAGTTTTATATCCATGTATCACAGCAAGAGAAAACTTTAAAGGGCTCAGTCTGCCTGATTGCAATAATGATGTTGGACAACAAAAGTAAAAGGAATGTCCTGTTTTAAGGTCCCAACAAGATGGTAGTCAGAATAATTCCCGTATAGATCAAGGGCTGAGGGGAGGGGTGGGAAAGGAAAGCTTTTACTGTCCATGGAGGAGTCTTTACACAACCTCAATGGCTTGAAAAGACCCAAGGACACGTAATAATAATCATTAGTGATTTGTCATTGAGAACATGCACCTGGGCATAGATCCCCGTAGGCTTTTGCAGCTGCACTGAGTCTGCCCAAGCTTTCTCATGGCGCAGTGCAGATTTCAGGAGGCTTCAGGAGTATGTGCAGTGCAGAGTTAACTGTCAAGCAAGGGCAGGACTGGATGGCTCGAAGGGATTTGCTAATGAGCTATCAAGCTGTGGGTCACTGGTTGAAATTTAATCTGTAGGAACAGTGACAGAAAATCAAATCAAAGTGCTGACGTCAGAGTGATGCTGGAGCAGCAGTGAAAGCATTGTTGGTGCCTTATGCAGCACACAGAGGCAGCTTAAATAAACTGGGAGCAAACTGTGAGGAGCTTGTCGGGTTGATCCCAACTGCAAAATACAGCTCAGTCAATTTGTGTTACACCTCTCAGTAGCTCACTTGTCTTAGTCTGTTGTCATTCACAAGCAACTGCACTATCTTCTCAGAGAATCTGACCTGAACTCAGCCTTACATAGAACTGAAAACAGACTTGTGGGGACACCTGGGTAGAGTTTGCTCAGCAAAGAGCGCCACAGAATGTGAATCAGCAATGTACCACAAAGCTCAGTAGCTTGTGGTGCTGCTGATGGAGTTTTTATTGTGATTAGGTCCTACATTGAGGTCAGTAGTAATAACATTCCCATCCCCAGCTCCCAAGGAAACTTGATGGTTTCACCACAGCTTTCTGAGGGCTGGGGAGGGCCCATGTTACCGTAGGCTCTTACACCAGCTCTTATGGTTTTCATGGTTACCAGAGGGAAGGTTGAGGAAGGAAGGTACAGGAGCAGCAGATGCCCTCAGCAGTGGTAGTGGTACTGGGTATGTGGGTTACCATGTTGGCTCAGGAAGGCTTATTCTGGCGCTTCTCACCCTTCTGATGTTGTCCTCTTCACTGATTTTTTAGAGGGAATTCAGTGGTCCTTCCTCTGGTCCCAAGCAGCTGAGCTGAGGATACGGAATTTCTCCAGATGGCACAGATTTGCCATTACAGCTGCGTGTCTCTGGCCTTCCCCGCCTCCACTGTAGGCAGGAAAGGGAGCAATAGTCAGCATTGTTTTTCGTGCCAGCTATGATTAGTTGGCATAAAGAGCACTTAAGTAAGTTGACACAGCCTTTGAGTTGCTTGGTTTGCTAAAAAAAGGAAAGGAAAAAAAAATCCCTGGACTACTCCAGGGTGTCTTCGCTGCCTGAAGTCTCATCTGCACCAGTAAAAACTTGGGATGAGGTCAGTTGCAGAAAGCTTGTCATCCAGATATTTATTTAATTTTTATTAAAAAAAAAAAAGAAAAGTCTTGGAGAGCAACAAGTTAAAAAAAAAAAAAAAATTGTTAAACTCCAGATTCGTGCAGATTTCCTGTTTTGCTTCTTAACAAAACCTCAAAACCACTTTGAACGAGTTTCCCACCTCAGCTGAGGGTGGAGTTGTGTACGCCCCACACGTGGCCTCCAGAAGCACACCCGGGGAGAGCAGCACACCTCCCCTGGCACGGTGGGGACGAGTTTACTGCTCGCAGGGCAGTCAACACGTGTGCCTGTGCTTGGCTGCCCACAGGAGCTTCTGCCTCAGCCAGCTACGCTGGAAAACTCTAACTTTCCTGTTTCCAGTAGAACAGACTGAACAGTGGAGATGTGTCAGGCAAAAACTGGAAGCGGTCGATAAAGGGATGCCTCCCCGAGATATTACGCAGATATCGGCTGCTGTCAGTACGCTGCTGTAATTTCATTGATTTGATCTACTGAGACAACATCTCGGTAAATAAGAGGAGCAGGGAAATATATTGTGCTGAAATTAATGGTTTGCTGCCCGATCTCCTCTTAAATGAATTCACTGCAATCTGAGGCAATGTGTGTGTTTTGCAAACCCAGCATTCCTTGGCTCCTACACTGCATCATGACATTACTTTAGGCGGTGAGGAAGATCTTATTTGTGATATAGTAGTGTAGCCTGGGAACTCTGGATAGAGTTATGGCATTTGGGCGTGTGATTCTAAGTAACAATAAGCAGTGCTTAACATTTCCTCCCACATGAGAAGCGCACCCATTAAAAGTTTAGCCAAGTCAGCTGTGCAAGTTCTTGCACAAAAAGACAAACTGCTAAAGAGCTAATAGGAGCCACTCTTATGTTAAAGAGTGGGTAGAGCATGCATTACCCAAATTCCCCTTCTCTTGCTGCTAATCAGTGAAGAGTCTTGCTGAGATCAAAGAAACTCCTAGCAGGTAAGAATGGTAATAAATCAGGCTCAAGCCTAGGTTCAGAACTCATGAGTCGTTTTCTCAGCTCTGTTCCTGAGATACTGCATAGCTTGAAGGAGTCAGTGAATGTGATTTAGACCATTCATGAATCAACTTAAGTCCCTGTAAAAATGACCTAGATGTGTCTAAGTCCCAGGGAATGGCTGTCTGTTTCATCTGAAGAGGAACTTAACCTCCCAGAGAAACTGATTGTTACATATGAATCTGGACAGTGTGTTTCAGACCTAAGAGTAACTTAAACACATAAGCATATGGTTTCATTTGTGTTCAGTGACTGACAGCCTGTGACAGTCCATCATGACTCACAGGTGGATAAGAAGATGCTGATATCTCCCAAGGTGTTGAAAAGGGCCCACCTCATTAAGCCACAATTTGACTAAACCGGTCAGTTTCAGGTGATATTGAGCTAGCACAGAACACTTCAGCAAGAGAAATTTGGAGCATGGTCGTACTCTTTATGTGGTCCAAAGCAGAGAGACAGTCTATGACTCTCAGCTGCTTGATGCGAGCTGGTTTGTGGTCACACAGCTAGGAGCTGGGAGCAGCTGGAGTGGGCAGACCAACCCACAGCACACAACACTTGATCCTGATCTCCACTGGACAACATCTCCCTGTAGACCTGGTGCAAAATTCTAGGTATTTCTGGGTTTGTAGGTTCAGGGTTTCGTGTTTGGGTTTTGTTCGTTTGTTTGTTTCCTTACACAGATGCCAAAATATTGGTTTTCTCTGCAGCCATCTGTTTCCTGTGTGCTCTGTGGAGTGACAGGAGGGCTGCTGGGGTTTGAGGCTTCAGGCTAGCACTGCAATACTGCACCAGGTAAAGAGCCAAAGCTGTGTGGTGCTTGTCCAGGCAGGGCCTGGAGCAGAACCTACAGCACACAGGTCTGCTTTGCCATGCCCAGCCTTCCTCTCAGATGGAACAAATGACTCCCTAATGGCCAGCTAATGACTGCACATGTGGAGAACCCGGGTACCAGGATACAGGAGACATGCCAGTCATGTCAGTCTGGCAGTGTAGAAGCACCCAGGCATTCCTAAGTGGCAGCTGAGTCTGGGTAACCAGCAAACGCCTTTTCCCCAGCCTAACTGAATTCATGCCATTTATCTGCTAGAGCTCTGAAACAGAGATTTACAAGCAAAAGACCTCCCCATTTACTGGGTTGATCTCTCTAGTTTCTGCATCCCACACTGCTGGTTGCTGAGTGGTTGACCTTAGTGTCCCTACTCCAGCTTTACCTGTCTCCTGGAATAGATGGGGCAACGGGAAGTGCTGGGGCCGGACCCCCTTGGGCTGGACAGCCTAGATCTCTATGTTTCTATTTTTGGGATAAGTGCTCAAACCATTAACATCTTGTGCTTCTCCCCACTTATCCCACAACCCAGGTGCTTGCTCTTCAGAGGGGAATTTATATTTTGATTCCCACATAAGCAGGTTTGCACACTGTTGAGCCTTGAATTAAGCAATTACCCGGTCACACTTGTGAGAACACTACTTCCTAGTGCTTGTGCCTAGAGTGGCTGCATGTAACCACGCTAAATCATCCTGTGAAGGGCCTACAGCTCTCCGTTCTGTTGATGGAGAAATGTGTGAACATCACTTGGGTCCTACTTCAGAGGCATCTGTCACTGCCTTGCCTGTACGGTTTGCACAGGCACCTGCCCTAAGAGATCTGAATCATTCTGCTGGAGCCAAGCACCTATTTTATTTCAGATGTTGCAATGAATAAATTGAGTGCCTAAAGCAGGCAGTCTCAATCTGGCCTTCAGGGTCTCCACGTTCACTGGCTGATATAATGAGATAATAGTCCTTGCCCAACTCATAGAGCTGTTGCAAGGTTTTTATTAATTAATGCTGGTAAAGCTTTGAAACATAGGGAATGAAATGGGGTTTACAAACCAAGTGTATTATTATGACTTGATGGCGTTTTCTACTTCACTTTCACACCGTACCTGAGCAGAGCACAGGGCGGCTGCATCCTCTGATTCATCATGAATCACGAAGAAGAATACTTAAGATGTGGATGGTATTGACGTATTTACACTAGTTAAAATGTTGCAGGGAAGAGGGTTTAATTCTCACTCCAAGAATGCTGTCCAAAGTGCTGGCAGCTCTCCTATTTTTTTTTAACTCTCGGTATTAAACAATCTCCAGTGGAATCCTCAGTCAGCTTGTACTCAATGTTTAAGCAAGGTGTGCCAGAACAGAGCTGGAGATGTGAGACTCCTACCAGGATTTGCAGAGGACCTAATTACTCCCCAGTGACAGTGTTGGCTAGCACAGGTTCTCATTCTCAGCACTGCAGTCCCCCAGGTAGCTTTTGGTCTTCCATTTCTCTAGCATGATTGATGTTAATTATAGCCATGCAGTTGCAGTGGTGGGCAAGGCACCCAGGAGAAGTTGGTATCCCCGAAGTCCTCCCTGTGCTTAGCATCAGATTAGCACACAAAACTCCTTGGGCTTAGTCCCTTGGCGGGTCACACCATTTCATCAAATTACAAAGTAGCTCATTAGGTTCCCAGTCATATTCCTCCTATATGTAAATTCTTAATGAAAAAATACTATAAACTTACTCACTAAGCACTTTGCCTCCACTGCTGTATGAAGCACAGGTAAAGGCTGCAGGGTAAAGACAGGAGATGGAGCATCTGCTGCTAAACTGTGTAACTCCAGATGATGTCACTAAACACACAAAGTATGCTGCCACTCCATTGGTCATCAGGAAGAGATGGGCTCAGGAGGAGGTGGCTGAAGGGCCATCCAGATGTCTGGAGTGATCCTACCAGTAGATCTCTTGCACCAAGGATACATCTTTTCATCTGCATAGCATGTTTTTGCCAGATTTTTATGCTCCTGATGGTGTGCAAGAGAAATCCTGGCATTGCTGCCTGGCCTTCATGCATCGCTCCTGGCAGCGTTCTATCCACTAAGCTGGACCCAATAAGGGACCCTTTTGTATTGACCCTTCACACAGATGGACACCCATTTTTCCAACACCTTTTTGTAACTAGAAAGCATCATCCTTTCTGTTACTATCTCAGAGAATCTGTGGCTGCCCCATTCCTGGAAGTGTCCAAGGCCATGCTGGATGGGTCTTGGAGCAATCTGGGGTGGTGGAAGATTGCTTCCATGGTCCATGATCTTTAAGGTCCCTTCCACCAAAAGTCATTCCATGAATCTGTGATTATCATCCTTATGCCTTATGACATTATCAAAGTGGAATTTACATTTGTAAATGCCCCAGGGGCAATGTCCAATTCAGGGAATAAGAGATGTGCTGAACACCAAGTAAAATTTTAAATTCTCTGGCAGTCAGTGGAGTCTCAGGTAAAATGGCCAGTTTTAGTCAAGTTCAGACAGGAGTGAATGTCACAAGAGTGTGTCTCCCAGTGAGAATTCACAAGCCACTGGAGTTTGTGCTCTTGTTACATATGCTGTTAAATATTCTGCCTAATTTGCACCTGGTGCTTTTCAGCAGTAAATCTCAGGCTAGTTTTACAACAGAGGTCAGTATCTTTACCCTCATTTCACGGGCGGATAAACCAAGGTGCAGGGAGGTCTAATGCCAGAAGATTGGTGTCAGAGCGAGAAACAGCTAATTGCAACAGACTTAAATGCATCATTGTCCATGGGTGTCATCATTCTTATTTATAATAATTCTTATTGCACCATCAACCACAGACCTGTGCAGACATATCAAAGACAGGAATAGAGCAGTACTGACCTCTTCTCTACAGATAAGGATGTGCTCTCCAGAGATTTTTTTTTTTTTTCCCCCACAGAAATGATAAATGACTTAAAGAAGAGCAGGTGCCATTTCTCCACCTGGGTGATTATGCCCAGAGGCAATAGAAGTAATTTTTAGGATATGGTTCTCCTCCTATTTACATCAAGCTAGTAGCAATACTTATTTTAACACAATTGCCAAGAGACTTTATTTTCAGATCTTGTCCACAGAGTATCATTCTGAAATCTTTGCCTTGTTCAAAAAAAGTGAAGACATTTCAATGGGAACATGAAATTCACTGGAAGAAGTATTGTTGCCTCACAAATATATATTGATAGCCTAAGAAGACAGTGATCCTTTCTTTCCTATAATGAGAAATGCTTCAAATCTATAAAGCATCCCTAATATTTTACTTTAAAAGACAAAATCATAAGTCGGGTTACCTTTCAGTAGGAAGTTTATAGGTTTTCCAGCTCTTAAGGGGCTCCTTTGGGAGTCTTATTTCATCCAAATGATATTGTTCTCTTGATGACTATCACACTCCTATAGGAAAATTTGTCAGTGGGGCATAATATTGGTTTAAAAGATCCTAGAAAACAATACAAAACTGAATAGGGGGAAAAAAAAAAGAAGAGAAAAAATGAAGGCAGAAGACACAGTTTATGAAATGCACACAAATAAGAAAAATCCAGCTGCCATGCAGACTGGTCAGTCACGGGTATTTCTATAAGCATATGACAACTTGGTGTGCTACACTTCTCTGTTTTATTTAATTACCATCTTTCAGATGAACCTAATAATTGCTGTACTGCATTTACCTCACTGGGTATCCCACCCAAAGAATATGGAAGACAAGACATGTAGAAATAAAAAAATGGCATGATGTGTCCATGGAAGGCATCTTTTCCTCCTTCCCCTGAATAACAGATTATTTTTTGTCCTTGTGAATCACTTTTTATATCCCTTTTGTTTCTCTCCCAGCATAATAATAAATACTCTTACTACCTACACTTTGGAAACTCATGGGGTATTTTCTACCTTCATAATACTTCTGCAGAATCCTTCCCCAGGAAGCAAAAGTTGAAATGTGACCATGCTATTAGGAACAAAAACACTAAAGAAGAGAGTCCTCATGGAAACTAATTTTAGAGTAATAGCAATGATTCATGAAGTATGGGGCTCAGCAGAGGAAAGGCCATGAGCACGGATGAGATTTTAATAAGGATGCATCTTCCTTTATACTAAGTTAAAGCTTGAGAAAAGTACCTTTATATTGTCTGAATGCCTTCAGCACTGGATGTTGCCAAAGGAGATGGAGTTTACAAACAAAATAAATTTAATCATTAATGGGCAGCCACAGCTCAGGAAGAGAGTGACAGTGATGTAGTGGTGTTCTTAAGTCCCACACACATTTTAGGGATTGGAAGACTATGCCTAGCACTAGGACAGATATCTGGAATTACTTTGGTTTCTTCTTTTTTTTTTTTTTTTTTGCTTCCCTTATTCCTGTTGT
>VXAZ01005431.1:489866-508047 GCA_013399875.1 Gymnorhina tibicen | reverse complement strand
TTTCTTTGTTTTCTTCTTTTTTTTTTTTTTTTTTTGCTTCCCTAATTCATGTTGTTCTAACTAAGATTATATATATATATTTATACTGAAGAAATAGATTTTCCGGACTGACTGCCAAGAACCCCATAAGAACCATCTAACAATGTGCAACTTATGAGTGCTTTTCTTCTCAGCAATAAGTGATATTTTTCAGGCTGAAGAATGACATCCCTTGGGATTTCATGTGCTGCTTTTTTTTTTCTTTTTGGCAGAGCTATTTTATTGCACAATGATAATATATTTATAGGGATTTTTAATTTAGAGTCTTAGAACAGGCCTTTGGTGGCTAGGGGAAGTCATGACAGTGAAAAAGATTTCTCTCTGAGAAACAATATCCCTTTTTTAACCATAACATCTGGCCAAAATTTGAATGGTGTCTTGAGGCTCTATCATGAAGACATTTGTGGATCACCTACTAAAGACCAGCCCTAAGGTGGTTTTGATAGTTTAGGAATCTGGAAGAAATCCCATTGGACAAGCTCGTGATGGCAATATTGTCACAAATCTTCATTTCAAATTTCATCAGTTAATACTTATGTAGATCAAGACACCCTTCCCTTAGACGTACTGCAAATTATACCACCAGGTTTGAACACATAAATTAATAGCTCATCATCTACTCCACTTGATTCTGAATTGCCTCCTGGTTTTGTCAGTGGAACTACGCTCCTTACTTCCAGTGTCCACTTATTCTTCACCTTTTCCTCTGAGCTAGGGAATTGTTCGGTTTGAAAGGAGAAGAAACCATGTTACAGTCCCATTCTTCATGAGAATTTCTGGATGTCACAAAAAGCAGTGTGTACCCACAGAGCTTTACACAACCTAATTAATGACCAGTTGACACTGTGCCTCTAATTGTCCGCAACTGGAAGCAAAAATGCCGCCTGTGAGCCAGAGCTGATTAATGCTATTCGTTCATGAATCTATTTTTTTTTTTTAAAAAAGGAGCCAAGGGAGAGCCACAACAGCCTTGAACTTTCGCAAGGACTGCCTCTGCTTTAGGGGAATTTTGATCTTGCCTGCTGTTTTGTTTGCTTAAAAAAGGGTGATGTCTAATCTTCAGGAACGTACCTCATCATCCAACCCACAAACTGTTGGCAAAATAATAAACCTACACAGAACGTACTGTTAGATCCTTTTTTTTAATTTCTTCCTTTCAGAGGTATAAATCACAGCTTTTGCTTTTGCAAATTAAAGTATAGACTTTGCACTGGGTAGTTGGCACTGTTTTCTTCTGGCCAAATGTTCCATTCTGGCTCCAAAGAAACTGTGGACATTGAGTTGGCTATAGTTCGTCTTTGAACTTGTTTGCAAGAATTCAGTCTTCAGAGGCCTCCAAAAAAAAGTAATACATAGTTTATTTATTAAATTGCAGTTTAACTCTTTTGTGCACTAAATTACAGGTGGCAATTCTCTCTCAGTTTTTGATTTGTTTTATTTTTCTGGCTGAGTTTCATGCACTGTTTACCTCTTCTAGTTTACATAAATGTTATCATCCTGCCATATAGGTCCAAAAAGTCTGTACCTCTCTGATTATCTTACACAGTCTGGAAAAGATCCTGAAAATGAAACAGTTCTTTTGCTAGCTGGTTGCACAACTAAGTTCAAAATAACTCAACTGTTATTTAGTAAATATACATATTTCCAGAAGTCTTCTCAGCTATGTATTTGCCTTTATGTCTTTGTAATGTAGTAGAGAAACAGACCTATTGCTGCATCTTTTGCTGTTAAGTTGCCCACGATGTATTTCTAAATAATTTTGAATGGAATACTAAATTCTAAATAGTATGGAATAGGCGTGCACCATGGTCTCTCTCTTTGGAGCAGTTTCTGGTTTTGTCTGTCAAACACAGTTTGAAGTTTTAGTCAGCTGGATGTTCAGCAAGAAATAAGTGATGGTTATAGGTGTGTGAAACATTTCAGGTCTTGTGTTAATCTTGGACTTTTCCGTATAGCATCCTTGAACTGCTTCCTTCTGCAGTGCTTCCTTTCCATTGATGCGATGCCATCTTTGGTACTCTAACAAAGGGCTATATAAATGTTTGGAACCCAGAACAGATGTTTTTGGGCAGCTTTCATTCAGTTTGCCAAGCTCAGGCATAAAACAAGATCCTGACCGCTTGTGGTTACTGTAGATGGGATGATTTTTTCAAAGGAAGAGTAAGCGTGCTGGGCTCAATGACTTCCTGTCTTCTGGCATCCTACCACATGTCTTCTTTACTATACCATAATGTTTCCCAAGTTTGCTTTTGTTTCATTCTCATAATTGGCTTTGTATATCCACTGACTGATCTGATTTTCCTATCAAGACAAGGCTGTTCACTCCAGATTTTCACTAGTGTAACTGAGAGGAAAATTTGGTCCGTATGCTCTGTAATAAGATATATCATCACTGTCAATATTTTTCTTCTTCCCATCACTCCCCTGCCATATGGCAACTTCACAGGAAAGAACTGAACTGCATATGTTCTAAGTAGAACTTCTTCATTCCCTGCAAAGTAGAGGTTGGTTTTAATATCATTCAGATTAAAAAATGGAGGAAGTCCTTTATCCTTTAGCATGAGATTTTCACTTAATTCTAGCCACCCAAAAGCTGGGCAACCTGTGGGAACTTGTTGTCTGAGCTCCTCCTACAGTCACTGGAGGGAGGAAGCAACTTTGAGAGGGTGACTCATCACATCCTAAGACTTGGGGGAAAATTTTATTTTCATGAACATGAGTGCAAATCTCTTCAATACCCACTGGTCTTAATGGTGTCAAACTGATGAATTGAGCTGCAGACCCAAAGGCATCTACCCATCTGTGCTGGTGGTTGGAGAGGGGACGGGATGATTTTCCTGAGCGGATGTTAGCCATCTCTCAGGTGTGTTTTGGCTTGTGGCTGGCAACTCTCTCCAGATAACAGCTGAGCATGACTCAGTGGGCATCGAGAGCCAGGGATGTGTCTTTCAGTCAGCAAGACACAGATGAGGTGATAATGTTTCAGGCAGGAACTTTGATCCTAGTAAAACAAGCCATTCCATTTGTTTTCAGGGGCAGTGTGTGCTGGCTCATTTTATTTACTGATTCAGATATAGCCCAAGAGGTGCAGTGTAGGCAGTGGGGAAAAAAAAAAAACATACAGGAAAATGAAAGGTGAACTTGAAAGTTCCTCATTGTCTGAAAATGGGACTTGTGTGTAAGTAGCAATCCAAGAGAAAAGAGCCACTGCTAGTGAGTCTTTTCTTATTTTGAAATTTCAAAGGCTCTTCTTGGTGTTGCTGCTAGAAAGTGACTGACAGTGACTGTGGAAAATAGTATTTGTAATGAAAGATTTCCAGGATCCACTATAGCTAAAGGGCTTTCTAAAATCAGTCACCTCACAGACCCACCTTGAAGCCATCATTTGGAAGCTGATGTCCAGAGGGTCTGCACCCAAGGAAACACCCTGTATCGCACAAGTGTTTCTGAACACTTTCTGAGATCTGCCTGCTGGATTTTAAGACTTGGGAGGACTCTGCCATAAACACTCTCAGTGTTCACCACAGAGGACCCAGATCAAGCAACAAGCAGTGCAAAAACTTTCAGCCATTTTCAGCCATTGCTATGATACCCAGGGACCATGGGATAAATTCAGATGAATAACCGTATTTCTAAGTTTCTTCCAGGGAGTGTGTGGGCGTTGCAGACATTTAACTGCCAGGCTATTCATTTTCCTGCACTAATAGTTTCCATACTAGCTGACTGACCAATCTCCCTGATGTGTCGCATCAGTTTTCTTATTAAATATGAACATAATGAATGTTAGGAATGAGCCTCAAAATCTCCTCATCTCCCAGTTTGGGTCTTGGTGCCAAGTGTCTGCCTGGCATCGTCTCCAGTATTCTGCAAACAACATCTGCATGAGCGTGCGGGTTGTGTAACTCGTAAAGTGAACGTAAGGGGCTGCCATGATCTGCTGAGCAGTGCTGATTAGAGCTGCTCTGCCAGAGGAAGGCTTTGCAGCATGTGGGATAGACAGCCAGGCTGTGCCCTTCCCGGGAGAGAAAAGGGGTACCGGAGACAGCAGTGCATCATCTACAAGAGTGACTCGGGGAAGATTTCCCTTTCCGCACACAGATCTCTTTGGCCCCAGATGTGATTAATGACTCATCTCTACTGAAATGATCACTGCCGTGATGAGTAGAAAATTAGTGATTTGGAGGCACTGACCCACCCCAGCAGCTGCCCTGGGGGGTGACCTGGGGACAAGCAATGTGCTGGAGTCGGGGGAATTGGGAGGATGCATAGGAGACGATCCCAACTCCTAACTGACAGCACATCCTGCTGCTGACCTGCTCAGACTCTGAGAAGTCCAGTAACATCTCTGTTAATGAAAGAAAGGTCCCAGGTGCTCCTCCTCCAGCCCATGAAGTCTGATGTGATGCTGTACAGGAAGGCAGTGCAGGCAGCAGGCTGGAGCCCTGTGACTCAAATTCCATTAGTTCTTTGGAGCATCCTGTCACCGCCTGGGAGGAAAAACTTGAACGTTAGAGTTGTAAAGAGAATTACACTTTGCTTCCCTCCCCCTGGCAACAAGTATATGCTATCAGCCGTTTTAGCAGAGGCCAGATGGACTTTTCCTGTCCTTCACACGGTTTAGTGCAGTCAACATAAAATAAATATTTTAAACCAGCACATGACAGTTTATTTTTGTAAAGAGGCTGAATTTTTTCATTTCTCATGCCAACACTTCCTTAATTTAATTTTTGAAATTTTTATCAAAACCACTGCAAAACCAGTAAGTAGGGTGTTTCTAGACAGGTACTAGGACTATCCTTGTTTGCTGTTTATGTTAACGTTGGGCTAAAGGCTGGCTCTTGTTCAATATCTGAAACTTTCCAAAGAAAACAGTCAGCAAAGCATAAATAACTAAACCACATATGCAAAAATGACACTGAAATATAATGTGGCGGGTCAAACTTTAGTTGGGTTAAGTCAGGCATTTAGAGTAATCCTTCTTTACCCCTCTTAAATATCACATAGGTAAGTCGTGACAGCTCACTCAGTGCCAGGAAAAGCTTGCATTATCCTCAAGGATGAATTCAGGACCTCAGGAAGCTACCAAGTCAAATGAAAAACAGAGACAACAGGCAATGGCTTAGCAGCTTAAGCCATATGCCACAGATCAGTCTAGCCATAATTTCAAATGCCAGAAGGATCATTACCAAGCTAATGCAGATCTATTGAGTGCTTGGCCATTTACTACAGGCAGAACAAGTCCTCTGAGTTAAATCCTAAGAAATTAGATCCTTTGGGGCTTAAATGGCTATTAAAAATCACAGGATATTTTCATAAGGGGTGGAGTTTATCAATCTTTTGCCCTTAACCAAATTAGTCCTTTCCTTCTACAAATACACTTGCAGTTCCTAATTGCAAAAGGAAGATGGGAGAGGAAGAGGGATTGAAACTCTCCTGTGATGTGCTCTGTCTTGCAAGAGCTGTACTCCTGTCATCACTGCAACTCAAAGGCACTGTGGATTTTTGCAACAAAAACCTCAGAATATTGTTCCTGGAGTTTCTGTACCAGTGGCTGGGCTACAACAGTGAATGCTGGTTCTGCATTTAGAACTAAACAGAGTTCACATCCATGCAAATTCTATTCTCTGGGTGTCCCAGGCACTCAGCATCCCACTCCAGCAGTGTCTGCTATGGCCCCAGGCTGCACTGACCTGGCCTCTAGCTCTCATGGAAGTTTTGCAGTCAGGGACGTCTTGTGAGCATAAACACTTGCACGTAGACATTGGGGTTTGTATCATCACCATTAGCCCACAGTAACAAGAGCTGGTCAGGAACCAAACCTCTCTGTAGTCTAATTATAAAACAAAAGATAAAGGGCAAAAGTTGTTGCAGGAGCAGTGGGACTGTACTGGTGAGTTTGACAGGAAGGGCACTGGCATGACTGAAAGTGTTTGTAGGTACTGCTACAGAAACAGAGAATTGGAAGGCAAGCAGTGAGATAACTCCGTGGGTGATTAGAGGAAACCTCATTGGAGTGTACAAAATGTCATGGGAGATAGCGCAGAAGTGTTTAATTTGAGAATGATGTGGAAGGCTGACAGAAAACGGTGTGACAGATTAATCACAGACAGCCACCATTTGCATAGAGAATGGGGGATGTTACCCTGCTGGAGGCTGAGAGAATTGGGTTTGTTCAGCTGGGAGAAGAACTGCGGCTTTGGGGTGACCTGATTGTGGCCTTCCAGTACCTGAAGGGAGCCTGCAAGAGAGACAGAGAGAGATGATTTGCAGAGGTCTGGAGAGACAGGACAAGGTGGAATGGCTTCAATTGACAGAGGGCAGGGTTAGAGTAGATGTTAGGAGGAAATTCTTTACAGTGAGGATGATGAGGCCCTGGCACAGGTTGCCCAGGGAAGCCATGGCTGCCCCATCTCTGGAAGTGTCCAAGGTCAGGTTGGACAGGATTTGGAGCAACCTGGGATAGTGGAAAGTGTCTCTGCTCATGGCAGGGGTTGGATGTAGGTGATATTAAAGGTCCTTTCCAACCCAAACCATTCCATCATTCTGTGATTCTTTGATTCTGTGATGGGATGCAAATATGAAGAGAAGGACTGGGATTCATGACCAGACTCAGACACTTGAATATGGGCAATATAGACAAAAGAAAACCAGGGTAATAGTCAAGGTATGACTGTGATTACCACAGTGCAGATGCTTCACTTCTGAAAGAATGCAGATCAGGATTGCCTGCTGGTGTATATTCACACACAAACCTCTTGGCTTGATGGAAAGATACTCAGTGAAATGTGATCCCTATCCTTAAAATCTGAGCATCCCCACATTATGATTTATTGGTGTTCTGTATTTCCATCTGTCACGGGTAGTCCTTCAGGATTTCCAGTGAGTGAGAGCTGCTGATGCTGGGAAGCAGGCACTGGTCCAGGCTGGAGTTCTTTAACATCCTTCTATGAAACTCTGGCAAGATTCAGAGATGCTAAGTGTCTTTCCCAGACTTGGATTATATCGAGCAATAGGAGCCAGATCTCCTAAATCACTGTTCTTTAGAAATCAGCTGATAACATTCTCATGACTTTGTTTTAATGATCTGTTATTTAAAATTGAATGATGTTGGAAAATTGCCAGAATACTTGAAAACAGCCAGCAAAGTTACATTTAATGGATCATATATTTTTAATTCATTTTCTATTTTAGATTTTTATCGAGACAGCTCACCCCAGTAAGGAAAAATTGCATTTTGCCTTTCTCTTTCAGTTTAAACTTGTGGTGAGGAACACAATGTTTGAATTCTTAGTTTGGAATAACTCTGCCTGAACAAATAATAAAACAGAAGAACAGATTTATCTGTCAGATAAAGACCTTGGAGCATTTTGTGAAGAATATTTGAAAGATCAAAACATTACAGGTTTCTCACCAATGCTGGGAATTGAAAAGTAAACAGAATTACCTAGAGATCTGATAGAAAGAAAATAAATTCTAAGGAAAAGAATCCTCTTAAATACATTGTTCTCTCTCCAGTGTTATATTAAACCAAGAATTACACTGGTGCTGAAAAAGTAATTTATACCAGTGCAAATCCAAATAGTTTCAACAAAGATGAAGGAAAGCTTTTATGTTTAAAGTACCATTACCAGTAAAAGGCTTCAGAGCATTTTCCATTTTTAATTACTTCAGCAGCATGCAGAGCAGCAAAGCGTAAGTTTGAAATACCTTGCATGGGTTCTGAAATGTCAAAACCTGATAACTGATATAATAGATGGTGCCTACATGGCTGAAAAGCCTAAGGAGGCAATCCTTTATTCCAGAGATTTCAGATTAAATCCCATACAGCCTGAAACTCAGCGAAAATTGCAATATAATGGATTTTCAGCCTGAAATGAGTTGGTTTGCAGTGAAGATCCTCTTGGAGATACAACCAAAGATTTGAATCAACATGACAGTTTCCTGTCCTTATGGAGCAGACTAGATGACTGGTTAAGATTAGATATATAACTTTTAGGTGGCTAGAATATGAGATAAATCCCACCCTCCCTTGCCTCTTTCTTCATCTCCTACACTGAGCACCATCCATCTTCACAACAGCACCACTGGAGGTACCCAGCAGAAATACTTCACGAGCTCAGCTGGCAGAGAAGTGGAGGGGAACTTCCACTGCTGCTACAACAGCAGCTGATGTTGAGTGTTCCGTCAGAGTCTGATTCCCTTCTTCAGCCACCACCCAAGCCTTTCATTCCTGCTGATCTTTATGCTGACTTTCACTTGTCTAGGGAAACCCACACTGGGTTTGGACTTGCAATGGTTTGACCCCTCAGGTATTCCCACCTGGAGGAAAGAAGAGTTTTCAGGACCAGGTTTGATCATGATGCTGTGGGAGAGGAGCATAGGATCATGGGTTTTATTTGATCATTCACAATAGCTGTACTGGCTTTGCAGGACAGCTTTAAGAAGCAGGTACTTTTTAACAGGTAAGAAGGCAAAATATTGTGTTAATCTCATGCTCTCGCATGTCTTAACCAGCAAATTAGCTGGAATTTGGTGGTTCCCTTACTTAGCAGATGAGACTTTCTCCGTTTGTGGCAGTATGGGAGGGAAACTAAGCTTTAAATAATGAGGGGCTATGAATCAAGACCCCCTAGCACACAACTATAACCTGTCATGGTGCTCCCCCATGGGAGAAGAGGTCAAGCAATATTTTGCTGCTGGGGTAGGTGGAGAAAACACTTCTGTGGGAGGATCAGACCCATCTGCCCTTGATCCAGCATGCTTATACAGCTGGGCTTGCATGATCTCTGCAGCCTCCCAGGTGAATTGCAGCCTTGTACTCACTTTAGAGCCATCTATTTCCCCCCACTGTGTATGTTCCTACCTAAAAATCCATAACTGGTCTTGCATCGAATCAATGCTCCCAGTCAACTTGTATCTAAACAAATTGAATGAAGCTGAGAGCTCTGTAGATCCTCTTATTTATCCCATGACAAGCAGAGAGACTCCCAGTTCTTCTGCTCCTGACAACTTTGTCAATAAAATCTGCGGATTGCACAATATAAAGTTGCTTTATAATTCATCTCCTTGACAATAACAGAACCTTTGAACAGGAATGCTTTATGTGGTTATCACAAGAACAGTGCTCAAATAGAGGCTGCATCAGTAAAGTGCAAAAATATCTTTTTTTTCCTCTTGTACTGTCACATTTCAAGTAATTTTTTTGATGTCATGAAAAAAGATCAGATTTTATTTTAAAGAAGACTTTCTATTTGACTGGCAATTAGATCATAAGTAGCAATCATAGGACTTATTAGATCATATATTCCACTCTCCTTCCATTACAGGATTGTTTTTCAGACCTGAGGTCTAATTTCATTATTTCAAAAGGACAAAACATCAGACTTGCAGAAAGTAATGTAATTGCTGCAGTATTTCCCTTCAAAGGACATTTTTAGGCAGTACCCACAAAACTGCTGTCGAATAAACACCAAGTGGAAATGTGGCGAGTGGGTTTGTGTTTGATTGAGTTGGAGGTGATATCAGCTCACCTATCTGCCCTAATTTACGAGGATGTAATAGGAGATGTTTTAAAATTATGACCCAGATTTTTAATATATACATCATTTATCCTGAATTTACAGTTATCCTGAATTTACAGTACGGCTAGAGATGTTTCAGTCTGTTATGTAAATACTCAGCCAGGTTTTAAAATAAAAGATAGAATTTTCAAAGCCAAGTGAAATGCTACTTTTGAAGTTTCATTCATTTTAGTAGAAAGGCGTGTGTCAAAATCCCGGCCTTAGGATTTAGGTGGGTGGATTGCATGTTTAAGCAGTGATCTCAATCTAACCTAAAAGAAGGAACCCAAAGTGGAATTAGACACACATTCTTTGTAGTCTACTTGTTTGTCTCTTGGAAAAATTCAACTGATTGTTTTGTTTCAAATTTGAACTTTAATTCTTAACTTTAGACTAATTGAAACAAAACTGACCCTGTAGGAACCATTTTCAAGACAGTTTTATGTAACAGGACAGAGTTCTCCATCTCCACTTAAACACTTGGCTAGAGGTTCAGGAAAATGAACAAATGTCTGGGAGTTAATGGCGCTGACACTGATACAGTGGCATGACAAAATTCACGTCAGTGCTCTTCAGGCAAGGACAATATGAGGCTTTACCAAAAATAAACTAACGAGAGAAATAATGTTTCCTCATTTTCTGGATGTGTGAGGAATGCTTGGAGGTGTCAGGTGACTTGACTGTTTTCTATGGATGTTTGCAAAAGATGGAAAAAAATCATTGATTCACTTCCAGTTTCTCTGGGTTTTTTTTAAGTATATCTACATTAGTGGAAGGGCTGAGATTTGTGGATTATTTGTACTCTGCCCCTGCAGCAGAGCCATTTGCACATGGTATAAAATATGCAACAGAGCCGCTGCACACTGGTGGGGTTTGTGTTTCAGTGAACCAGTCTGTGCTTCAAATGTGTCATTATCCTTCACATGGAAGTTTTGTTTTTACTCTTGAATCAGTTCACATTGTTAATGTGCTCATCAGCCAACTCAGGATATACAGACAGCTGCAAGGAATCTAATTAACATTTGACTACAGAAGAAGAAATTGCAATCTACCGTACTATTTAATCTGTCAGTGAGGGTCTGGGTTAGAAATGGCTTCAGGATTTCTCTGTAGCTTTTCCTCTGTTTTAATATAATAGAATCATAGCTATTAGAGGTGGAGAAAACCTATTAATTTAGCTTGGCCATCTAGCATTGATGCTACTTTTACCCTCTGGATGACCCTAAGAAAAGTTCTTCCTCTATGTTTGCCTCCATCAAGCACCTGCAGACTGTTATCCTCTGTACCTTCACTCATCATTTACTCAGGCTGCAGAAATTCATGTAATATTTCCCGGCAAATCAAAACTCCCAGCGTTCTTCCCGTGTTAGTTTCTCCTTAAACACCAAATGGTACTCCAGCATTATCTCCATCATGGTAAGCAGCGCTCTTACCATCTAGAAGGAAGTACCTGTGTCTTATATTAAAATCTATCTGCTATTTAGTTTAAGGTCATGATTAGCGTATTAGTGAAAGAGTCATTCAAAGCCACTCCACGATACTATTTTTTTTTGTAAGAGAAGAAAGAATAATGTAATTTCTGTGTGACAACTGTTTTCTAATGAACTGAAGATAGGGCTAAAGTAGTATGAAGCACAGAGCAGTTGAAAAGGAGAAGCCTTTTCAAATTAATCTGAATGTTCAGAGGGGTATTTTTCTAAACAAATAGAAACAACAAATTGTTTGGATCAGAGAGAGAGATTGTGTTGACAGCAGACATATGAATGATACTGTTTTTACAGATGGACTGGTGAGAATCAAATTGAAGCTATTGATCTGTATTTGTGTAGGATCCTGCTAAACAGAAAGCTTTGAGGGCTTTGCCATTAGCAGCATGGGTCATTTTACCAACTTGGAAAGGCAACACGCTCTGTTTCTATCGTACACACTCTATTGCTAGTGCAACAGAAGATGCCTAGACTTCAAAAATGTCAAGAGCCCTTCTGCAGAGATGGGGATAATCCTTTACAGATATAATTAAAAGCCTTTTCTCTTCCCTCAACAGGCGCAGGCAGAAAAGATAACTCTTCTGAGGCAATTCTCCAGCAGCCTGGAAAAAATCTAAGTTAACTTTTTAACTTCATTAGCTTTGCATCTTCTGTTCAGTGGAGACTGAACACAGACTGAAAAGAGTAGGATGTAAGTCCAACAGTCCAACAGTAAGTCCTCAGGTCTCAAATTGATTAGTGCCTTTGGAAGAGAGTAGAGAGAAGCACAGATCTTTCTTAAGCAGGGCAATTTTGGGCCTTCTCTCCCTAGAGCCTGTGTTGCAAGTTCTCATTAGTGCCGAATCTCCTTGGGAATCTGAGCTGGTGGAAGCAAGGAAAAAGCTTATTTATCATGATGGTTGCTGGTGGGACTGGGACCAGCACCACCTGATCAGCTGGGAGCACATAATTGTAGCCAGTGGGCAGTAGGAGACTGCAGCAAGTGTGAAAAGAAATACTGAGACTTTCTCTCTCTCTCTTTTTATTTCTTTCTTTTCTTTATTTCTTAAGTATATGATTCATGAAATTCATTTTTTGTGACAGGAAAGATGGTTTTATCAGCTGAAACATATTTCTTTCTTGTTTGCTTTGATATTATCAGACCTAAGTGGAAGGATCACGTTTCAATATGACATCCATGGATTAATGCTAGATAAGGGCGAAGTATTTGAACCTTTGTAATCAGATTCCCCCATATGCAGAGTAACATTTCTCTTATCGAGGAATGGAAAAGTAATTGAGGCATCTGATTTCAAAACTTGCAAATATATCCCATCTGCCTCCAAGTCACTATGAAGAAGAATGTGTTAACCTTAAACAAACTTTAGATCAATTTCATCCCTGTGCTTGCACTCTGTAAGGCTCTCATCTAGGAGTGCTGTAAGTTGCACTTAAGCAGTTTTTTCTTCATGTGTAGATAATCCTTATTAATTTTTGCTGTTTAAGTGGAGATGATGAGAATAAAAAAAGCCTACAGCTGTAATGTCTCCTCATGTATTGCAAAAGAAGGTCTATAGGAAATTAATTAACTCAGACAAAATAGAGTGAAATCCAAATTTATCTATTTTTTTTGTTAGTGGAAAAGAAAGTCATAAATTTTCAGTCTAGTAAAAATTAATTTCAGGAAGACAGGAACAGTCTACTGTAGTTACATTCCTAGCTCTCTGCTGTTGTCAACAGAGTTGCATTGCCAGAAAGGTCGGCAAAACACAGAGGAGCACTTATCCATATTTGCGGGTTTTTTCTACATTTCTGAAGCTGGGAGATGACTTTCTCTTGCCATCTGAGCTCAACCATGGAAAAGACAACTTTTAACACTGATATTTGGTGCAAATGACAGCTGTAGTGGAGTTGCCAATACAAAAATTTGCTGAAGCTCAGGAGAGATTTGGCTGTCACTGAAAACAACGCTAAATCTATATTAAAGCATGGATATGAAAAGGTTTTCATAATTCTATATTCACATGTATTATTTAATGGTTGTGAGTTAAAAATGGCCAGATTCTTGTTAATTAGTTTATCACCAGTGATAGGGTGTAATGGTGTTTTAAATAAAATCTGTGTAATAGCCAGGCTTGAACATACAGACCTTAATGCAATAAGCATCTTTATCCTAGAGCAACTTATAGTATGAAATGGCCTTAAATTAGGAATGAAATAGATTTCAAACCTTTTTAAACTGTAAAAGAGATATAATGAGGACATAATGTGGGTCAAAGTTGGTCCAAGAGCAGATAGAGATAGCCAAAACACTGTTTGTGGCTGTTTCAAATACCACAGGAGAGCTCTCAACAGCCATAAACAATTTTTGATTCAGAACTGGATGGAGCTTGTATGAGACCACACTTCCACACATTTAACTGCAAATTGTTTTTAAAAAAGCAAACAGCCCTTAACTACAGCGTGCTGCAGAACTCCATTAGAATGCCTTTTTAGCAAGGTTATGAATTTTCAGTAATTGCTGTGGTAATCCATATTTAGCATCTGCAGGATTACTTTTAATCAGCTTTGAGGATATGATTTGACACCGTTCTTTTTATGCTTCACCATTTTACTGGTTAGACTATGAAAAAAATTCCATCGTTTGCTGACTTAATTTAAAGCCAATAACAGTAAAACTGAGGATAAGAGGGAGGAGGGAGATTTGGTTGCCAGCAAAAGATGAGGGAAATGGCCATGTGTTGTTCTAAAAAAGGCACTCATTGGATCAATAATTGTGGTAATAAAGAGAGACCTTTTTCTGCTGTAGAAATTTCCCTCTGTAGATCTCAAGGCCTTTGTGCATTAAGAGCCAAGAGTAGCAAGCATTCTGCATATTTCTACATATTTTTATGTGGTTCTTAAAAACATCACCTCTGCACGTGTGTGTGCTGTATATATTATTTCTTTGCAGCTGCCTTCCTCCCAAATAACTTATTGTTTGTAATTATGTATTAGGACCAAATCACAACATTCTTTTTGCTCATGGGGCAGCTGATGCCTTTATCAGAGATACTCTCTCCAGGGGATTTTTTTGGGGTTTGCCTAGACAATGGATATACAGAGGTTGCATGGTCTAGTGGTGGACCTGGCAGGGCTGGATTAATGATTGGACTCAACCTTAGAAGGCCTTTCCAACCTTAATGATTCTATCATTCTATGATCAGAGAGTTTCCAACCAAGTCATCCTTGCCTTGTGCCTTGGTGGGTGGGTTTCACTCTGTTCCCTGGGCGGTGGAAAGCTGCCAATGTGACGCGGTCACAGCAGTGAAGTGAGTCCTCAAGGCTTGCTAAACACAAGGTCAACAAATCCCAGTTAGGATCAGGGAGAAACAGAGTACTTTCATGATGCTTGTTTTAAAAATCACAGTGTTTGATAAAATATAAGTAGTGCTTTAATCTGTTTACAAATCTATCCAAGATAAATTGCTAAGCGCAAATTCAAATGGCCCCCTCCAAGGCTCTCCTGTGTGTTTAGTGAAAAGATAATTGGGCTTAATGATTACAAGAAAAGTACTGGATGTAATATTTTCCGAAAAATATCTTTCCTTCTCTCTAGCAGGGACAGTAAATCCTTAACAGAGCAAATGTCCACAGTGTTCTACAGCCAGCCTTCCTCGACCCTTACATCAAGGTCTGAGAAAGCAGTTCAAAGAATTAGTGCCTGTTTCATGCTGTTCTTGTAACAGGATCATCTCCACTAGCAACAGGACTGGCAATATTCTCATTTTCCAGAGGCTGCTTTGTAGCCATTGGATGGGAACAACTTTATGATAACTGCAGCAGCCTGGAAGGGAGAATGTGAAGCTGATTTTTAGCTTAAGGCATCGAGTCCAGCAAGCTATCCGCATGCAATGCTCTGTGAATTGAAAATCTGTAAGTCTGAGGCAGGCTCTGATTTTAGTTCAAGGTCTCTGATTTTTATTAATGTTGTCAGTCTGTCAATTGGAGAGGTACAAATTATTTGAAAGATACATATTCAAGGAGTTCTTCAATGTGACCTTATATAAATTTCTTATAAGGTTTAGGAAATGTCCTCCAAATTTGAATGTCTCCTTTAATCCGCATTGTTCCCGAGGCTCTTTTTCTCCCCCACCAGCCTGTAAATGAAGAACATAGACTGTTTTTCCTTTTCTATTCCTTAATGTCGGTCAATTGACTGTACCAAAGTTAACAGGTATAGGACTCCAGTGCCTCTCAGATGCTCCTGTGGTAAGTGCTAGTACCAGGTCCTGGGTAAATACATAGACCTGTTCTTGTGTCAGGTGAAATGAACAATGCAGCAGCCATTAATTTCACTCGCAGCCAGGCTGTGCTTCAAACCAGACAATAAAAGGCTTCTGACTTGGCAAAACCCACTGAGAAAAATAAAATCCAGTTGTCCCACAGCCAGGACAAGAAGACAATTTAATGGGAATTGGAAATGTGCTGGATCTCACCTGTGAGGCCGGCAAGGCAGGGAGCCCTGCTGCCACCTCCCGTTGTGCCCGTGCCGTGTTCTCCTCGAGGGGACGACGTGCGGGACCACACCGGGGCACTGCCGGCACTGCGGGGCCCCGTGTGCCAGGAACACGGCCCGAAAGGCACACTGGTGACAGGGACACCTCGCTTCACCTGGGGCCTGGCGTGCCCAGTGCTGTTCCCCCCGTGTCAGTATTGTTGAGGTGGGCTGGAGTTGAGCCTAGCTGACAAGTCTGTCTTCATCACGGAACCATAGGCTGTCCAGAGCTGGAAGGGAACCACAACCATCGTGGAGTCCTACTCCTGCCCTGCCCCGGGAATCCCATCACGTGCTGAAAGCACTGTCCAAATGCTTCTGGAACTGTGGCAGGATTTGGGCTGTGACCACTTCCCGGGGAAGCCAGTGCCTGTGCACAATCACCCTCTGGGTGAAAAACCTTTTCCCAATACCCAGCCTAAACCTCCCCTAACTCAGCTTCAGGCCATTCCCTTGGGTCCAGTCACTGGTCATCAGAGAGAAGAATTTAGTGCTGCCCCTCATCTTCCCCTCACGAGGCAGTTGTAGTCAGCGATGAGATCTCCCCTCAGTTTTCTCATCTCCAGGCTGAACAGACCAAGTGACCTCAGCTGCTCCTTGTGTGGTTTCCCCTCAAGACCCTTCACATTTTCATGTCTCTCACAGTGCTCTCTTCTTGCAAGACCTTGAGGCTTCAGTGAGGGATGGAGGTCAGCTGGCACACAGGGGTGTGCAGGGTGGGAGGGGAAAGCTGGTGAATTTTTGCAGCAGGGCAGAGGAAGGCTGGCAGCCCTCAGCTCCACAGCAAAACAAAGAAATGTTTCTGAGGATGCTTGCAAGGCAAAGAGCAAGAGCTGGTTGTGCCTGGAGAGTCCCAGAGATGAGAGAGGTTAAAATATGTGAGTCTGCAGGCAGAGAGGTGAGCCAGAGGAGACATGTGGAAGACATAAAACCTGAAAGCTGTGAGACCATAGAATCACAGAATGGTTTGTGTTGAAAGAAATCTTAAAGATCATCCTGTTCCACTCCCACTGCCATGGGCAGGCACACCTTCCACTAGACCAGGTTTCTCCCAGCCCCATCCAACCTGACCTTGAACACTTCCAGGGGTGGGGCACACCAGTATGATGTAGTTCTGCAGTGTTTTAGAATGGTTCATCCGGGGAAAATGTTGAAATGTGAGATGATGGTCCAGGGAAAGGTACAGCAGGGAACAGGGCTGACATCTTTCTGAATGGGTCCTTGAAGACTCATGTGATTCTGGTGTCACCCACCACTGCAGTGGCACCAAGACTGTGTCTAGGATGGCACCCAGCAGCTTTACCGGGTGTAAGAGGGTGCTGAGGGTGCTTGGGAGGAAAAGTGGATCTGTTCATATAGAGAGAAGGAGAGAAGGGATGAGCTATGGTGGGGATGAAAGAAGTGAACAGCACTTGAGACAAAAAAATTAAACCTTTTAAAGGCCTTCAGGCTCCAGCAAGCAACCTAAGCACAAACTCAGCTTCAAGCATGTGAGTGGCATCAATAAAATCTGCAGGCTGAGTTCCCATTTCCAGTAAGCCCTGTTTTGGTAGGGTTGGCAGGCTAAAACCCTAACAGGGAAAAATACCACTCTTATAATTTAAAAGAGGACTTCATGTAAGTAAGAATGAAGTCCAAGTGAACTTGGTCTGTGCTGCTGGATTGGAGTGCAGGCTGGTCACAAAAATGTCTGTTGCTCAGATTCCAGTGCTCATTTTTCTCCAGGAAAACTGTGCATTTTTCATGCACAAGCCTGCATCTTCATTCAGCAGCACTGCAGGGCTGTGCTGAGCTATCTGCATTGATCTGGTAAATGAAAGGCCCCTTGCTGGCAGTGAAGCACAAACTCCCTGAGCCCTGAAGCAAATTGGAACAAGACAACTCAGACAAGCAGTGGCAGTGCCCTGTTACATGCAACTGTATGTTTATAACATAGATGTGTATGTGTATACAAGTATTTGGTCAGAAAACACCCAGTATCTACAGTCCCCCTTACTTTACGGTATTTTGGGTGACTATTTTTTTAATTTCAAATGTTTTCAAAACCAGAAAATTGGAGGTACTACAGACCAAATATATGCTTGCCTATGTATGTATAAAAATGTAACCTTCAGAAACCCTGAGAAGTGAATGACATCCTTAAACATAGACCAGTGGCCAAGAAAAATGTTTGTGTATGGAGCTGAGAAGTGTGCAGAATATAGTTTTTCATCGAATCATGGAAATCAGAGATAAAAAAGACCTATTAGATCATCCTGGCTATTCCCTTGGCACTGAGATACAGGAGAGCAGAAAAAGAAAGAAACAAACAGAAAAGAGCATTAAAGCTATGAAATGTCTGCTATGAAATGTCTATTTTTTCAGAAATCACAGTGCAAACAGAAGTCCTGCGACAGCCACTGCACATTATGTTGTTTGAGACCCGCCAAAAGTGATATAAAGAAAGAAAAAAGAATTTGGAGCTTTCTTTAAAATGCCTTGGGCTTTTCCTTTCTCACATAACAAGTTTTCCATAAACCGTAATGTTGAGACTTTTTTATCTTGTTTCCAGTGTTGAGTGATTAAAAAAAAAAAAAAAA
>VXAZ01005431.1:447743-489816 GCA_013399875.1 Gymnorhina tibicen | reverse complement strand
AAAAAAAGGGAAAAAAAAGAAAAAAAAGGGAGATAATTACCATGACACTGACACAGCATTTTATGTATTAAAGAATCCAGTGGTTCTCACAGAGACCTTGGTAAGGGTATGTCTATCTGTATTGATGAGTCCTTTAGCAGTGCCAGTGAACTGACCAAAGACACTTGCATTGCCCACGAGGAAGATGAAACAGAGGTGAAGTGAATACGAAGGCCAGCTGGTGAGTCAGTGGCCAAACCAGGGTGTAATTCAGGAGTTTTGTCCAATTTTTTTTGGTGTTTCAAGGTTGCACTCTTTCCCCCGTAGCTCTGGAGGGAGTAACTGAAGACACCAGCTCTTCGTACACCACTGAAGCAGAGCAATTCTGTCGGCTGGGCACACCTGTACTGGCTGCTAAAATCACTGCAGTCTTCCCTAATTAAGATTGGCATGGTCCTTGCTGCTCATAATACACCCTTGTAATGGATATAGCACTGAGCATTTTGAAGTGGCAGCTGAAAAGGTTTTAGCAGTGTCCACTTTGGATTAAGGGTCTACATTTTCTTGAAGGTCTTTTCTTTCTTGGCTAGTTTGGGTTGTTGGGTTTTTTTTTTTAAAAAATTGTTGGCAGTGCAACTATTGACTTTTAGAGAGAAGGATGAGGATTTTTTTGGTAACTGTAATGATTTTATCCCATTTGCCTTCATTTAATGTGGAAATGGAAAGCATATCTTTAATGCTAATTAGGCAGCACATTGCTTAGTCTTCCTGTCCTCGTGTAAATAACAATTAGTAATAATTTAGCAGTTGTACACTCTGGCATCTTCTAAACCATACCATTGTATACCATTCCAAATTCCTTTGCATTAATTAGGATCATGAGCTAATCAGCACTAATTAAGAAGAAAATAAGGATAATAACAAATGAAACAAAGCTAGTGATTTGTATCTGTTCAGTAGTTCTTCACAGTTTATCAAATAGTTGTAATGTGTAGGAACTTCTTCTAATTGAAACTAATTACGAGGTTTCCCCTGCTACTTTGAGCCTCATGTTTAAATCCCACAAAGCTCATTAAATAAGTAACAAAGCTGGAATCTAGCACATATTGTAACTTGGTTCACGTTAATTAGCACCACATTTTGGAGGCAGTAAGAGGCCGTTCAGCACCAAATGCTACCTAAAGGGACATTAGATAAGGACTTTTGCAGATGTAAGAGGCTGCACACAGACCTGAGCCAGGTATTATCAGATTCAGCTGAAATGTCACACACACGCCTCAAGACTGTGTGCTAAATATGGTACTTTTGCAATTCAGCCCATTCTGACCCTGTCTTAATGCCTGTTGTTATTTGGAGCAAGCATCTGGGGAAATGTAGGCACTTAAATATTACAATCATTACCTCTGAAGGTCACTCCTGTCTGTTGGTGACCGTGTCATGCAATAGCATGCATTTTCCACTGCTGTTTTGGGCGTCATCAGCACCATTTCACTTTCAGAAGCAGGAAGCAATCTCCATGCCAGCATCTTTGCCAATCCCAGGCCTGTTTAACAGACTGAAATTGCTGCACAACGTTTATGTGCTAATGACACTAAAAATACATGATGTTAGGTACGGTCTCCGTTCAGTCGCATGTAGTAATTTCAAGGTAGGCAGTCAGTGAGTGTTGAATACAGCAAAAGATATCCACAGACCTCTGGTTTTGCGTCTCTTCACTACAAATTCACCTCATCTTAAGCATTTTTCAGTACAATCTTATGAGACAGAGCCACACACTGATCTTACAAGAGATTGCTGCCTTGCTTCTGCACTGCCACTCTCCATCTTCATGGACAAAGACATGCATGACCTGATCTTATTGGAAAATCTCATATGCCCTCAAACCAAACTGAATTGGAACAAATCACGGTCTAGTTTGTGCTTACACGATATCCCTTTCCAGCTGACACTGTTTTGAGATCACTAATTAATTTACTAATTAATTAAAATACCCTACAAGTGGCACAGTAACTCTGACATCTTGGATTCATTGTTGGACCCTCTGGCTTTTCAGCTGTGTGTGCTCAGATTGTCAAGAGATCGCTGACCCCACCACCACCCCCTACCTGCTTTCCTCAGGGCTGTGAGTCATGGCCCAAAAGCCGTGCACAGGTACAGGACTGCCATTCTTAACACCCAGGCTTTCTTCTTGCCTGTGAAGATCATGCCTGGGTTGTCTGCAGACAGGACAGCTGAGGTTCGGGTCCAGCCGTAACTGAACATGAGAAGCGGATCCCATTTTGGACAAAACAAAAAATGTCCTCATGTAAATCAGGATGAAAGAAGTGCCAGTGCCCTTTCCCCCTGCTTCTACATTTCCAAACAATTTGTTTTCATTGAATGATTTCTATAATTTGAGGTTCTGTTTAAATGAGTAGTGAGGAAAAGACCACACAGGTTCATTGCAGTTTTCTCAGATGAAAAACGAGGCCACATATAAGTTACAAAACTCTGAAAAAAAGTGTGTGATCCAAAATTATTCAAAACGAAACTGTTCAAGCACTTCTTCAGGAAGCTGAGTCCAGTTATGGCAATATCCCCTTACCCTGTTATGTGTGAGAGCCAAGTAAGGTGTGAGCATTGATATGTTTCTCTGACATGATCAGTGAGTAGGACTTCCTCTTCTGAGAAGTCAAAGCCTCAGTTGCACTAGGGAAGATTTAGATTGGATATCAGGAACAATTTCTGCATTGAAAGGGTGGTCAAGCACTGGAACAGGCTGCTTGGGAAAGTGGTGGAGTCACCATCCCTGGAAGTGTGACATGTAGCTGTGGCCCTTGGGGACATGGGTTAGTGGTGGGCTTGGCAGTGCTGGGTTAATGGTTGGACTCGGTGATCTTAGGGGATCTTTTCCAATCTAAATGATTCTGAGATTCTATCTTTAGTGAAAGCCTTTGGTGCTTTCCTGGGTGTTGGAGAATGTGATGGGAGGTGTCTCCAAGGTTGAAAACTTGCCTCCTCCTAATGTCATCCTCCAGAACACAAAGGGAACACAGCTAATGTTACACTTCTGGGTGTTTTTGAGAGAGAAACAGAATAAAACATCTTCAACTGCTCATGTTTGCCTTTCCCTTTCAAGAACCTGGGGATTTATACAGAGAAAATTGTCTACAGCAAGCTCTCCCTCTCTCCACTGAGAAAACTGAAAGCTTCAGGTTACATCAAAATTACCATACAGTATTCTATTTCTTGTGACATGCCTTTAAAAGAAGAAAACAGGCCATGGTTTTCTTAGGAATATATCAAAAACAGCCTAATAACTGAAGCAGGTGGTCCTTCAGGAAACCTCCTAGAGCTTGCTGCTGGTCCAAGTACCATTGCGCACATTAGGTTTTTTCGTCTGAAAATAGAATGCTTTCCAATAAAAAATTTAAAAAATAATAAAATTTAAGTTTAATTTGGTGTTTCTGATAGAAAGCATGTATGTCTGAAAAGGAGTAACAGAGGTAATAAACTAAGTTTAAAGAAAAATGAAATACCTATTGCGTTCACAGCATATAGTCTTAACTAAAGGTGTCCATAAAGGAACAGGTAGGAGAAATTAGAGGAATTTGGGCTGTACAGTCCCTGTGGTCTGGAATGCAAGCAAAACGGGAGTCACCAGGACATTTTTTCTTCTAATAGAATTGTTTCTTTACACACCTTTCAATAACTCCTAATTATGATCTGTTAAGAAGTGTCTAAAACAACTGGGGAATGCGGATACTTCCACTTTTTTCAGAGGCCCTTTGAGGTTTGACTCACTAAAATGCTTAGACTGTTTTTCTGTCTTTGTCTGAAAAACGTAAAATAACAAAAATTAAGTGATTTGCCACACCTGTCTTCTGCGACAGTGACCCAGGCAGAAAGGTTTGTTAATGTTAAAATCGCTGAGGGAAAACCTGGCGCATCACAAAGGCAGCTTTGGTTTTTGCTCTGATCTGAGCTGGAAGGGGTTAAAATTACAGGGAGTCTTACCTCCAGAAATGGAGAGGGAGAAAAGGAGAAAGAAAAGGAAAGAGAAGTAATGCATAAAAAAAAATCCCTTTTTTTTTCTTTTGTGGAAAGCATTGGCTTCTGATTTCAATTATTTCTGAGTTGTAAACATTTTCAGGGACAAGGAATTCCTTTGCATACACATATTGCTATTTGCAAAAACCAGGCCCAGTCCAATGGAATTTTGTTTTTGTCTCAGCAGAGTCATTTTATTCATCTGCGAGATTTTATTTAATACTCTGGTATTAATGACAGCAAGAAATTAAACAGTTGTTTCACTCATTTTTCTTCTTTTCAGTGTGTGTCTTTCTTCCCACCGCCCCCCTCAGCCCCCGTATCTTTATAATTATGTTTTAAGACCGTAAATGTTTCCAAAGGTAGTGCCAGATTTAAAATACTGGTTGTTATTACAATGTGTGGGTGGCTTTACCCTCTCTATTTGCAGCCTCCAGCTTTTATCTGCCTTGCTTCAATCCTCCTGCTATAAGAGAGGCATCCAAAAAAAATCAACTCGTTTAGGGGAGAAGCAGCTTGACTCCTTTTATGATGATTATGATTATTTCAGACTGGAGTGCCTACCCTTTAGCAGGTAAAACACAAAAAAAAAAAAAAAAAAGGAGAAAAGAAGGGAAAAGCTTTGAAAGCTTAAATTTCGAGGCAATAAATCAATCAAGCATTCAGTCCCTGTCTCCCAGGCTCATTTTCCTCTCATCCCCCTGGTTGCAAGTATGTTACTCCATGGTGGTGATGAGAATCAGGGCCTCTTTCTGCACAAAGCATGTTTAAAGAAGAAAGATATTTTTGCAGCCTGCTGAGGCATATCCCAGGGCCTCTTTTCCTTTGTGCTGCCTACAGGGAGTGTGAGGCAAGAACCACACATTCAACAGGCTCAGGGTAGGGGAAGGGGATAGCAGAGAGTGTCTCGTCCTCCCCTGTTGTACATTTGTAGCTGGCATGGGTGGTACCTGTGCACAATTTCAAGTAAAAGGATGTAGCACTCTTGATAATTCATTTGCACTACACACTTCTGCTGATGCCACAGGTGATGAGCTGCAGCCCCTAAAATGCAGCACTGTGCAAGTGGACTCAAACCCAGAACCACTGGCCAAACCAGGCCAGCATGGGCTGAGAAAGGTGGATGAGGAAGGAATCAGTGCAGCAGTGATTCAATTGTGATTCAGTGCATTATTCAGCCAAAAGCATCTACTTAAGGTTGGGCTGAGTTGCCCCGTAAACTCTGTTGGCTATAATGTCTAGTTTCTGCTACTGATAAAGGACTTGCTCAGATATCAGTGTTTCCACTTGTAGACAACAACCGTGTTCAGTCTGATGGGTCCCAGTTTCTGGGAACAGGAAACAAAGGACGTTTCCAAGGCAGGTCTGTCCTCCCTGGGTGATAAATGAGTTGTGTTGGCAGGCTGCTCACCACAGCACTACAACTTTCTGAGCTGGTCCCCCTCGGACTGCCTTTGGGTGCTGGCAGTGTTCTGAGACTGCTCTGGGAGCTGGGAGGTTTGGGTGCCCCAGAGCGTGAGGATGGGTTAAACTCACATTTCCCGTTTTTCTGGGTAAATGCTGTCATATCAGCTGTGGGCTTCCTATGTGTCCATAGGGGAATGTGAGCTGACCAGATAGGCACCAAACAGGCTTGAAATGGGCAAAGGAGTTGGAGGATGGGTCCAAATGAAGTTTTTGTCTCCCTTTTTCTCCTGGTTAGCTAGTATTGGAGGGGGAGTGTCAACTCTCAAAGATGCGTTGCTTGGCAGGCAACCAGGTAACACAAACCGACCAGGCAGTCTGGGAGCCCCAACTCCCTCTTGGCATCTGAAGGTTGGGATCAGTATCACCGTATCAACACAGCTTTCCTGACCCATCCTCAGGGTTTTTCCTGGAGAAAGATCTCAGAGAAGGAGCCAAACATCACTGAAGCGTTGTCCTTGGTGCACCTCGCTGCTGGAGGGAAACTGAGGCATGGGGACAGAGCGATATGCTCCAGGAGCAGGGACACTCCAGAGCTTCAGCAAAACCCCTGCAGGAGTCAGAGGCTTCCTATTCTTTCTTTAGGCCTTAATGTAATTCTTTGTAGTCATTACAGTTCCCCCTATATCTGAATGAAGAGTGCCATAAAAGTTTAGAGCTATCTGTCTGCCTGCTCTCCTGATTATCTGTGCTCATATATGACTGCTATTGACTCATTACTGGCATGGCACTGATCTGAACTTTGAGTTTATTGTGCTGTGGGAACACAGTAGCTATTCAATAACGTAGTTATTTCAGCAGGCACCCCTTCTTCTATGAGATAAGAAGACAGTTGTATCTGTTTAGTGCTATCATAAAGTTGTGTTGCTTTCTCAATAAAAAGGAGCCTCTGCTTGCTGTTAAATGGAGAGACAGCAGCATAGCTTTTAATCCAGGGTTTGGATGAACCCAGCTTACGTTTAATGAACCGTTGGCTTGCACTTTGGATGTATCTGTTGATCCTTTAATCAGCAAAACTTTCCTGCTATCAGGAGATTTCCTGATACGTTACAAATTCTGAAAACAAGTCAACTGCAAAGTTGTAATCTCAGGTCCTTTTCTTCACCCTCCCATCCTCTGTAGGGCAACAAAATGTTTGTGTTGCTTCAATCCTTATTGCTTCAAAGCTCTTTGAAACATGGCAATATGGTTTGAACTCACAGCTATGCAGTCAAAGTCTGTCTTTGGCATTTTATCTTCAGCTGTTTGTGTTCCAACTAATTAGGCGTATCGTGCTGGACTGAGAATAATATATTAGATTTGTTATGAGTCTTCCTCTGTGCTGTAGTAGGTGGCAATTCTCCACCAGTGACTTGAAAGTGCAAGAGCTGTTTCTCCTAACTTTTACTGGGGAAGCAAATATTTAAGCTAAATACAATTGATTTTTTGCTACTACGGGTTATGGTTGGTTTTGATTACATTTTCTGTCTCAAAAGCAGATATCAAGCACTAAATCAGTATATTCTAAACACATGTGAGTAAATGCTCAAGTGAGAGCAAAAGTGTCTGGGAAAGTCTCTGTGCCACCCAGACCAGAGGAAGCGGGGTGGAAAGAAATTATGTGAAAGAAAAGGAAAAAGAAAAAGAAACCAACCGAGGAATCCATATTGTATCATTTAAGTCCTTTATACACAAAATAGTCTGGTATCCTGCTGAGATCCCTGACTTGAGTTTGGGCTCTGAACCTCCTACTAGTCTATTAAAAAGAGAAGGGATATTTGCAAAGACTGGGCAAAGGCATACAGCTGTGCTAAGGTTTAGAGATTCTCATAACTCAGGTTCTGGCTTAGCAGCATCTGTAAAATTAACAGCTTCGAGGTTGGTTCATTCACAGGAACGGGGAGTCTGCTGAACACATGGGGCCTTAGCATAATCTTAACACTTGTTTGTGGAGAGATCACACAGAGAGCTGCATATGGTTGGGTTTAAGCTGCTCCTGGGGTGCTGAGGGCATTTCTGATGAGCAGGGGTTGGTATTAAGATCAGTGTGGCTCAGGATATGGAGATGCTGTGAACTTTTTGGAGTGCCACAGCCTGTTTGTTCGGCTGGTTTTGAGATCCTGAGGGAGCTGGCCATCTGCAGCAGCCTCAGGCATTCTTCTGGTGCTGGCCTGTTTCTTTGTAGGTCTCCCATTAGCAGAAATCATATGGCTGGGAAAAAAAAAGAAGTCTTCAGCACTTTATGATTTCCAGAGGATAACTTTGCCAACTGCCTATGTGCTCATCATTGCAGATTCTGCCCTGAATTTGTGGTGAGAAATGGGAGAGTTGGTGACTTCCTCAGGATGAACTTGTGGAGGAGAGCAAAGCAACCCTTGGGATTTTTCATTTCTAGTTTGGGATTAGAGGGTACTATGTGTTGCTCTTTCTCCCCACCCGTTTATCTACCTGTCTGCTCTCACAGCCACATCCCTCCCATTGTCTGCTCACTGCGGTCATGCTGGTCCATTTTTGATCTATTTAAATTGCAACAATATCACAGCCACAGGCTGGGTCACGTTATTGTCAGCTCGATGGAGTAATACCTCTGCTTACTGGAAGGCGGCACAAAATTTCAGTGCTCCACAACTCCAGGAACTCAAATCCTGCGTGTTTGGAGGGAGCCACCATTTGCTCTCTCCCTTTGATGCTTTTCAGTGAATACTTTTTCTCACTCCACTTCAGTGAATCCCCAATGGTAAAAAGGATAGGATGGCACCTAATTCACACCTTAAAACCTGTTTTTTTTCCCCTATTGCACAAGGGCCAAGGACAATGTTTCTCTTCTGCCTTTCCCTTGTAGTTCATACATTTCAACTTAATCTTTCTCAAAACCACACAAACCTTGGAAGACAAAAGGAGGACAGAAAGAGTGACAAGAAGACCTCAACAAACTCTTCAGGGATGTTTTAATGGTTTTTTTCTCCGATTAATTTTTTCCCAGAAAATTGTCAGTGGGAAGGTTCAGGAGCCATCCTTAGCCCAGACAATTTGGGGCTTCTGTTGAGCAGGTGCAGAGCCAACATAGCCACCTCCAAACATGAATGCATTGCCTTTGGCAAATGTTTGTTGACCAGGTCAGCTGGCAGATCCATTAGTCATGTTGTGCTGGATGAATCATGGACTCTGGCCCTCAGTCCCATGAAATACGTCGGAATGTTGTGCACGTGTTGTCTCTCTAATCCCCCTTCCTTCTCAGCCTACACGCAGCCTTGGTGTCTTAATTTAAAATTTTTGTGGCATCACATTTATGCCTAAACACTTCCTTCTATCCCTGCTTCTAACAGAGGACAATAACATTTATTTGGTGAGAAAAGCATTTTTAAAATGTTATTTATTTCTATGGCCCCAAAGTAAATTAGGTGCTTAGCTGGTAGGTAGGAAGAGGCAAATTTCTGGAGAGAAGGTATCACGTAAGACCAAGATCAGATAGAAAATGGAACTGAACTGCCAATTCCTTTGTCAAGGTCTGTAAGGGAAATTAGAACCCTAATTCCTAAAGCCAGCAAAGCCAGTGTTGAAGGGAGCCACAGAGACTGAAAAGAGGTCAGTGAGTAATGCATGTTGGAGCCAGGACAAGGGAGTAACAGCACCGAGTGCCTGCAGAGAAAGACAAACAACAGTGGTAATGTGGGCAATACTGCTGAACTGGCTTCAGCACAAACCACCCTAAAAGGCTGCCACTCTGAATGGGGCTGTGCCAGAGCCAGACCATTCCTCCTGCTTCCTCCAGCATCTTCCCAGCCACAGGAGCACGTCTGCTGTCATTGCAGCAAGCTCCGCACAGCCTGAGGAGGACTTTGTACCATTATAATTAAAGCTCTTATTCTCATGCACAGAGCAGGGTTAGACAATCTAGGTCAACACGTAGGTACAGCCTGGAAGGGTGCTCATCACAGCTGTGAAGAGCTCTTTCCACAGCTAAGCCTTATTGTATGATGCAAAGGAGCAAAAAAGAAGTTATATAACATATTTACTTTACAGCAAAGTGTCATGTTCCATTCTACTTAGGGCACTTGTTTATCTGTCCCTGGAGGCAGTGGCAGAAGGACCAGGGATATGACCCCTCAGAAAGATTTCAGACACATATTTCAGGTAAACTCTGACCTGACACTAGCTTTTAATAACTCTTGATTTTTATATTATATACGTGTCTATATATGCACATACATTTATCCATCTATAGATATGCATATGCAAAAACAACCTTTCAAAAGTGCCTAGTGCCTCACTCAGACAGTTGAGGGTCCTTCAAAAACCCTTTTCTGCAGATGCTTGGCAGCTTGAAAGATCTCTTCTTTTAAATTAAGCACCCGTAGCACTGTCCCTCCCACATCAGAAGACAGTTTTTAAGCCCTCCCCTTCAGTATCCAAAACTAAATTAATCTAGCATCAGGAGAGGCTTGTAGAAGGAAAACCTATCAGACTTTGAAATAGTGTTCCCCAGGGAAGCTGTGGAAGCCCAGTCATTTAAGGATGAATGAACTGGCCTATTCTGGGACAGCTGGAAGGATGGGCCAGCTGAGCTAATATGGCTTTTCCATTTCTAATACATCTGACCTAAACTTGGACAGCCGAGACCCACCAACGCAGGCAGATGTGCTTTCAAGGAACACACCAGAAAATGAGGAACAGCATTTTTAGTAGGCAGACAAGTCATAACCACAGGATCCCTGGACATTCAGTTGTGGCTTTTTGTCTTCTTCCCTCTCCAATTTCTGTGCTAAGTCACTTTGCTCTCCAAAAGAGGAAAAGACTCAGGAGTCCTGCTCCTGAACTGATGTAATCTAGTTTGGGAACTTGGGAAACAGTTAAAGAAAGGAGGAGACTATGGAAGGAACACTGAAGGAAAAATGTACTGTAAGACAGTGTACGCCTTGTTACGGTTTGGGTTTTACATAAATGACAAATATCACTCTGAGAAGGAAAAATAAACTTTGAGTTGGAAACACAGGTATTAATGTTCAGACATAACTTGTTTTCTCCTCCCACATGCCATGGCCTATGGAGTCTAAGTAAATAAATTGTTACTTAATTTTCATAGTAATTGTTGAGGATGTGCATGATTGTAAGTGTGGGTACATATGTGTACATATAGCTATATATATATGTATACATATATTTATATATGTGTGTATATATATATTTACTATTTTTAATTTCGGTTTCTGTAACCCAAGTTCTTTGAGGAGTATCTGTTTCAACATTTCCATCATCCTCCCCCTCTGAAAGTTGGGCTTGGAGAATAAACTAAGTATACAAATTGTATTAGGTTAACTACTGCAATGAGATGAGATTCTTTCAGGGAAAAAAAAATAGGTGCTGTAGGATTGTTACAACAAGCAATTACACAGACATTCCCCCATCAAAAGCCACATCTTGAGCAGAGATCCAGTATCAGAGATTTGGCATAATAACCCTTCAATACAAGTCAGTCAATGATTGCAGGAATGATAAGGAATGAGGAAGATGTTGTTAGGAGAAAGCTACTTGTCTGTAGGCTGGAACCTGATTTATCCTTAGCAATGTGTAATGCTGGTCACAGCCTGTACTCTCTACCTCATTTCCTATAGGGCAAAAGAGCAAAGGGATGTGAAATGTGGAAAATGAACTGAAAGTCTCAGTAATTGCTCCCTTTGGAGACAAACGAAGACCAGTCAGTCCTGAAGTGTGGTTTCCCTCCAAGAAACAAGATCCAGGCTGAAGGATAAGGGTAGCCCCTGGAAAGTCCTTAGGGGAAAGTAATAAGGTGTTCATCTAAGAGTTTTTTAACTGTTTTAGTTCAAGGGGGTGATATCTGTCACGCTGGACAAGACCTGCCTGTACATCACTCAAAATCTGTAAAAGTCCATTTTTTGAGTTGTTGAGCTCAAAAATCATTGCGTATGTACCTTCTTTGTAACCACATGTTTGGGGTTGTCAGAACCCCATAAACATAAAACTTCAGCGTTGATTAACTTCAGCACTGATTCCTCCCACAGCCTCCCAATAAAACATTCACTGAGTCATCCTCTTTCTCCTGAATTATCATCTGAAGGCATGATCCCAATGTTCTAACAATACTGTAACACCCCAAAAGCTTCTAACGCTCTCAGACACCAGCAATTTGGGGAATGACTCAATTTTCCTCAATATTTACAAATATGAAATAGTTTCCATTGTGTTCAACTTGTTGTTTCATGTATTTTCAGGGAGCAGTAAGTTATTTTTACTCGTCCTCAACAGAAGAAACTCCTTCTGCCTTTTTGTTTTGTTTCATTTTGTTGGGGTTTTTTAATTTTTTTTTTTTTAAAGACATCTGACATACACTCATCACTCATTTCGTGAAGTTTACACTTTTAAGAAAATTATGTTGCAATGAAATTACAAGTTGTTATGGCTGCAGTAGCTGGCAGGATTTGTCTGTGTGGCTTCTCTCTTCCCATAGCCTTTCTGCATGCTGGTCAGAATAGGATGCTCAGATTACCACCCGGACTTCCCTTGCAATCTTTGTCCAGTTGTTTTTAATACAGTAAGATTCAGACAAAAAAGGAAATTCCCTCATGGCTCTTGCTTTGCATGTAGCCACAGCTCCTCTGTTTTAGACTGTGTTGTTTGTTTTTCTTGTGAGCTGGTTGAATGCCTCTTTCAGGGGAAAGTAAGGGCAACCATTTTCTACCACAAGCCCTCATCTGCATCTGCTGAGAGACATTCAACAGTTAGGAAGCTCAGGTCCCTAAGCAGCAATTAACATCTCCCTAGCCCATGAGGTGCTCTCCTTCAGGGCTCACCTGTTAGGTCTTCTACACAAGCCCAGGTTCTTTCTTGTTCTTTTTTTTTTTTTCTTTTTTTTAAAATTTTCTCTGTGTGTTTGTGTGTTTAATTTGCCACATGCTTAGTAAAGTGAAGCCCCGTAATTACCTGGAAAAAATGCCATGAGGGAGTGAGGGTTGTGACTCGTGTTGTTAGAGATTCAGTGGATCCTGCATCTTCCCCAGAGACTGTGCCAGGTCAGTGCTCTGGGTTGCCAGAATGACTCACTAAGAATAATGCACCATCTTCCATCTGGATCTCGTTCAGTGGCAGAGATTAAGGACTGTTTCATCTGGGATGAGAGAGGGCAATGACAAGTGGATAGGTCAGTAATTACAGTCCGTGGAGAGGAGTCAGTGGAATCTCCATCCTGAGATACGCATCTCCAAGCTGAGTCACAGGCTCTGACCGTGCCCATCAGGCACTTTCAATTAGTTGATATCAATCTACCTAAGTGTACCGGTGAAAACACAAATCCTTTCTGCTTAGGCTAGACGAGCTGCTGCCTTGGCTGGGAGAGAGGGCAGTCACCAGCTTTATCCCTGCCTGTCACAGACCACACCACCTTCTCCGAGCAAAAATATTGTTTTGGTGGTGGGATTGGCAGTGCTGGGTTAATGGTTGGAGCTGATGATCTTAGAGGGCTTTTCCAACCCTAATGATTGCCCGATTCTGTACTATGATCACAGACCATCCCAAACTTCCGCTGAGGAGGTGTGGTGTGTGCTGCCCAACTGTTGCGTACCTCACACCCTCAAATTAATGGCATATTAAAGTGATCTAAATAATTAAAACTTTTATTGAAGGAGGCAATGGAAATGCAGATTTTTGCTATGACGATGACGACCTGAAATACGGCTCAAGAGCATTTACTTTTCCAGTCTTATTTTTTAAGATCCCTCCCTGTCTTCCCTGTAGCCCACAAAACAGATTTGTTTGTGGCAAACATACAATAATGTGCTTATAGAGAACACAGAGGCTTAAGCAGCTTTCCTTGATGGCCTTTGATTCACTGAAATTTGCCCTGGGAAACATTGCAGGGGTGGCTGATCTACTCCATCCCTCCTCCTGGTGCTGTATATTTCCCATATCATATTCCTCAATATTCCTTCTGGCAGATGTGCCAAAAGGGCAGCAATAAAAGCCCATTTGTGCGGCCGAGAGTTCATCGCCCCTACTCTGAAACAGCGAAAAACCAACATTCAATAATTCTGCTTTGCAAGCCGTTGTTATTTTGATAACACTTCAAGCGAGCAGCAGAAATACCGAGCAGCCCCCGGGCAGGGGGAATTAGTCAGGACAGTGTCTTTCCTGCAACTGGAGGTCTCTGGAAAACAAGGGCGGGTTTGAAGCTGGATGCCTTGGGAATCAATAGATGATTGTTTGCATGTGGGGGCCACAAAGCGCTGCCGCAGTCGAGGGTCAGTTGGTCTTACAGTTACAAACTGCATTTTTCGGAGGCCTGCCACATGCCTGTTTCTATTTGCAGGCGGCAAATAACGCGCCACACAAGTGGTCTGCGAGCTCCTTGTTTTTCCTTAAAGGAAAATATATGTGCTGAGGGGAGAGGGAATTAGCAGGGAGCTGGCACTGCATTTCAAGGCCCGTGCTTTTGCTTCTAAACTGTGTTCACTGAAGTCCTGCATAGCCTTAATAAATACATTTCTCCAGCCAAACCTTTGAAGTCAGGCCTGGAGATTTAGCTTCACCACTCTCACTCCATTTAGTGGAAATCTTTCAGCTAAATACGCATTCATCAAATTGACAAAATAGATGTTTATGTTATATTATATTACATTATTTTGTTTTGTTTTGTGTTTGGACCAATCCAAAGCACACTGCAGTCAATTAAAACCCAGTCAAGGCTTTAGTGGACACTGTACCATGCTATCATGAAAAATGTCTTTATTAAACACATTCCAGTAGTCAGATGGGCTAATATTTAGACAACATTTCCTTACCTACCCTGAATTCCTCCCTGTCAACACAAGCAAGAACTTATACCGTGTGTTTTGGGTTGAGGGTTTGTTGGCTTTGTTTTTTGTTTTTTGGGGTTTTTTTCTTGTCAATATTATTTTTACAAAATAAAACTGTTGAGGTAGATGTTCTGATGTGGAAAAACATGTAACAACCAAGACATTTTCAGCAGCCTGCCAGGTAGTCAGCAATATGCAAGTGGGGATATGCAGATACAGGTTATAAGTGCCCTGTGTGGGAAGGGTAAAGTACCTCCCTTTTCCTTCTTTTCACTATATTTTATTTAGTGTATTTGAGGATCAGGTCATTAAAACAGTTATCAATGGCTGTTCCTTTCACCACATAGAATGAACTTCAGGGATGCTGAACGCCCTCAGTGTTGTCCTCCATGGATCAAATCCCTCATTTATCCTGCAGTCTCTGTGATACCATCTCGTGCCAGTGTCCCCCTGCTATGATGGTAATGTTCCCCTAAGACCACTAGAGAGGACCTCCAATTGCTCTTTGTGTCTCCAAATTCACTAGTTGGAAAGGGAAAGATTATTTAGGGAATGAAACATTCTCTCTTCATCCCAGAAGTACCACAGGTGTGTGTATATATATATATATACATATATGTAGGAACTCTGCCTTTAAGATACAGAGTTTGCCTCCCCATTAAAACTCAAGAGAAACCATGCTACAAAACCTGTGGGATTGCTTAGTCTCACCCACTAGAAACAGGGATCATGTTTCTCACCTCCAGGGGTTCTGGGTAACCACATCTGTTAATATATATTAAAAAAACCCTTTGCACTGCTCTAGCAAATGGCATTATGAGACACATGCAAAGCTGTCATTAACCTCTGGGATTTAGATCAAACAGCAGCTCAATCTGAACCACCACTAGATGCTGTTTCCCAAAACCAAACCCAGAGCACGGAAGCTTAGCAAAGCAAACCCCAGCTCCATCTCTCACCTCCCTATCTGTGCCCGGGCCCATGAGACCCTTTGGCAGAAGGAGCTCCCCAGGTGGGCTTGGGGGAGCTGTGCTGAGCCCCTCCCACACCCCTTTAATGCAGTGTGGTTCCTTCACGGCCCCTGCAAGCTTTCCCACTGCAGCTAAAAACATCAGAGAGGCAGGGAGAGACCTGTGAAAGCTCCGTGCTCCATCAGCCTTTCAGTGGCACGAAGAGGACACGCACTGAGGGCCTCTGCTGCTGCACCACACCCGCACTGCCCTCCTCGCTGTTCTCCCTGCCTTACCTATTCCATCTTTGTTATCATTTGAAGAAATTCCTTCATCGAAGTTGTGCGGCCCTATTTCCCAGGTCTGTTCTCTTCCTTTGTGCTAAATCTGCTTCCTCTGCAACTAACAGACTCCAGTAAGTCTTCGAAAAACAGTACTTAGATTTAATGGCATGCAAATAGAACACGTATAGAACGACTGAGGAAAGCTAGGGCTGTACTAATCTAATAAATTAGGCTATTATTGTTTCCCTGTCTGATCCAAAAACCAGCAAACAGCCTTTGCATATTTTCATCTAAGGGACACCATTTCTTCTTTAGAGCAAGCAATTTTATTTCATCTTCATATTGCATACTACTTTTGTCAGCCCTGTGGCCAAGATAAGGTGATTTCTGCACCTGTTACAGATAGGGGAAACTGAGGCAGGAGACAGTAGACCAACTGGCCAAAGTGTCTGTACTACATTAGTCATCAAAACTCTGTGATTTATCTCCTGGGTCGCCAAGGCTGCTGCTACTTGCTGCTCCCAAGCATTCCACCAGAAACTCTGCAAAAATTGCATCCCCAAAAATCAGGCTGCTTTCACAGTCTCGGGAATAAGTGATATATGGAATTGCTCTGCTTGCTTTCTCAAGGCTCTTTGCAAGCAGTGGTGTGTCTGTCCTGCATTCCATTACTGTGTTCAGCCTCTCAGCACCATCCAGAGCTGGAAGAAAGCAATAACATTGTTAATTCATTAGCTCAACTAATAATTGAATAGGAAGACGTGATGAATTGAAAACATCGACCCGAAGCTCGAAAATAGTCATCCCAGCCCCTGTGCTCCTCAGAGTTCCCTTAGTCCCAGTGCCAGAGTACACAACAGCCTTGCAAACCTTTCCCTTCCTCCCTGCTGCCAAGACCCAGGACCCTCCTCTGCACAGCATCATCTTGGGAAGAGCCGCACATTGCCTGAACAAGCAAGTCCGTGATGGACTTCGGGGGACTATTCAATCACCTCCTGTTTTTGCAACACCTAACTGACCTCCTTCCTAAAAATTTCTTTGCAAAAAAAAGAAAAAAAAAAAGGAAATCAATATTTAGTTTTACTAATTTTAAGCCGGTTGCTGTTTGTAAAATCAGTAGTGATAGAAATGGTTATCTGTGTACTGCTGCTGATAGTTTCCCCATGGGAGCTGCTTGGAGGCTGCTCTGCCGACACTTTTATTATCACAGAATTGAAACCTGTGGGGTACTGCCTGTTTCTCCAAGAAAGTGCTGAAGTAAAACAATACTGATGGTGCTAAGGACCTTGTCTGGAGCCCTTCAACACCTGGCAAGATCAATCTACAAGTCATGCCTCTCCTCTCCTAATAAAAATGGCTTTCTTGGAGGGAAAAAAAAAAATTAAAAAAAAAAAAAAAATTCGTCCCTAAAATATGTTATCTTTGAAAGACCAATCTTGCCTTTGCAAGACAGGCTGTAATTGAATCCCAGCTGAATGCGGCTGCAAGTGGGGTGAGGTGCCAGCGTCATGAACAGCATCTGGAAAACCACAGAGAGCCGCAGAGCGGAGTTGCATAAGCCGAGGAGCTCTTTAAAATATATGCATGCATCTCTGTGTGCGTGAGTGAGTGTGTGTGTGTGTGTGCGTGCGTGCAGGGGTATAAATAAAACAGAGAAAACCAAACAGAGGGTTCGAGGCCAGCGCAGCAGCCGCGCAGAAAATGGCGACTGAGGGAGCCCTCCCAACCCCTCTGGCTCCACGAGCATCCCTGCGACCGTGACCCTCCCGCATCTTTGTTCCTCGCCGTGCCCCGCTCCCGAGAGCCGGCCCGAGACTGTTTACTCCTTCCCTTCATCTCTCCGAGGGATATGATTCACACGTTTTCAGATTTATTTGAGCAAAATGCAATAAATATGCCGCTTCAATTTTAACTGCTGGAATGTATCCAGGGTTTTTAATGAATCTGGCCTGTGCGATTGAAGTGGTCCAGGATCTCAAAAGCTCTGGGCACTGTTAGATTATACACACAGACATCCACACACACATATCTCCCCCCACCTCCCCTTCCCTTGGGGCTCTGTGAGTCACATGCGACTGCAGGTTTTTCAGATTCGGCTCTGGTTAAAATTAGCAAAAGCCTTTATTATTCAAGAAGAGGAAGGATTCCTATCACAGCTGCTGAGAACTGCCATATTTTTCTTGTATTTGCTGCATCAACCTATTATAATTTAGCTTTATCTGTTATTCTTTGTTTCCCTAAAATATAGTAGCAGGGCTTGGTCTTGTCAACACTGAATTTTAATTACAAGTTCATGAAGATCTCTGCATTAATCTGTAGCTGGACCATCATGGATTTTTTTTCTGTGCAACTGGCATCTCTACAGTTTCAATCATTTGTAGCGATGTTTTGCAACAAGGTCTGCGCTGAGCAAGGCACTAGTTTTGCAGGCTTCAACAAAAGATGTATTTCAAGCAGCTGTAAACACCTTGTTTCGGTTATCAGAGCAGGTGACAAAAGGCTTTCACACCAAAATCTGAAGGCATGTAACTCAAGTGTGGATGTATAAAGTCAGCTACCAGATTCACTCAATTCGCAGGCTGCATGCATTTAAAAGGAAAACAAAACAAGGAAAACGGGTTATGCTGTAGTAAATATGGCCCATGTCAACTCAGCAGGAAGGTTTTGGCCAGATCCCAGGAGACACAGGACCAAAACTGCCACGACCCGTGGGAACAGGCCTGCTCTGGTAGAAATACAGTGTCACTGCTGGAGCTCCGCCATTCCTAGTGAGCCCAAACCGAAGTGGAGGCGCATTGCCAGGGCCACATGGAAAAACCAGAGGATGTCAATTCTCCTGTGCCTCCATCTGCGGGTAATTGGTTGAGCACTAAAATTCACAAGGAAAATTTTGTTTTAGAAAGATGATAAAGAGAACAAACAAAAGACAGGAAATTAAAATTTATGTAAACATAGTGGTTCCCAGAGCAACCATAAATGAGCCACATTGCATATATAGACGAAGGCATAAAAGTTAATACCATGTGCAGCAATACCATACACTACGTAGGTACCCCCTGGGACCATCTTACATTTGCTGCGGGACCCATCATTTTGAATGGTTTGACTTTTACGCTTTTAAAGCCTCAAACACAACGTTGCAGCAACGCCAGGTGGGAATAGGGCATTTGCTGTTTATTTGTTTGTCTGCGTGAAAAGAGAAAGGACCGTTTGAACAGAATGAGAGACAAGCCGTAGTTTTTCTCCCTTTGCACACCAGAGACAAAGGTTTCAGGCTTTGATCTCAGAGATATCTGAACAGTTTAGCTGGAGTATTCCTTCTCACTGATTTAGTACTTACAAAACGAGATGGCAGGAGCAGAGAGCAGCTCTCCTGTCGAGATAGGGCAGCGTCTGTGCAAAAAATGTATTATAGCACAACATAAAGCACAAGTCTTTTCCCTAAGTAAATGTGGGAGTGCAGAAGGGATCGGCTTAACCATGTAAAGTGTCAGTCCTGAAATGCCTAAACTGCTTGGAAACATGCCTTCAGCTTGCTCTTCTATTTTTTGCAAGTGGTTATCCTGAGTTTGATTCTCTGCTCCCTCATGCAGTTGTTGACATCAGTAACACGGGTGTAAAATGTCACCCGATCAGAAGGCAGCCAGCATTCACCTTGCATTTGTATTCATGACTATACAAGGAAGAGGGCAGCGCCAGGTCAGGCCCACTGAGATCCACAGAGATTACTTTGTCAATGTGGGATGTTTATGTTCTGATGGGGTGTTTTATAATCGAGTCTTAAAACTGTGCCGCAGCCTATTTGTTCTGGTTTCATGGCAGGGCACATCAGAACGTAGGAACTATTGTGGTTTTCCACGGTCACTGTTTTTAAAATTTCACTTGTTTGTTGGTTTTGGTTTTTTTTAAGACAAAGCATTGCATCTCCCACCCCTTCATCTTTGTGCTCAAAAGTTCCAAAACGCAAAGCATTTGATCTAGGATCAGAGTTGGGCTGCCAAGTCTGCTCACCCACTGGTGTGGGCATTAGTGCTTTCCCAAGCCATAGAGAAATCATTCCTGGGAGCAGGTGTCCCTCCTTTCTGTCTCACACCGGTCCCAGCTTCTTGCCACACTGAGGCGTCCACACACAGCCATTACAAGACCTCCTAAGGGCACTCCCTCCCTGTCCCCATCTGTGGTGGGTTGACCTTGGTCACCTGCCTTGCACCCACTCAGCTGTGCTGTCACTCCCACTTTTCAACAGGACACGGGGATTAAAACACAAATTGAAAAAAGCTTGTAAAGATGCCAATTGAAAGAGTTTACAGGCAAAATTTGCACTGGACGTTGCCCGTCAGCAAAGATGACGTGATGACTGTGTAAGATCTCCGGGGAAAATGTGAGCTGCATGAGGGAACAAATTCAGCACATGATCCAGGTGCACTGCTGCAGTAAAACCCAGGCTGGCACCCCTTGGCCATCAGCACCACCTACTGACACCTTCATCTGCTGGGCACCTCTGTCCTGCTCCATCCCGAAACTGCAAGGCCAAGCTGTGTGGTGCCTCCTGGAGATCTGAGCCATCTGTGTCTGCAGCCCTGTGCTCCAAAGGAGAGGCGTGATTGGCACCCATGTCAGCAATAACCCTGAAACGGAGTCTGTGTTAGGGAACTGGGCTGGGGAACAGGAGTGTGACTCATAAAATCACAGAATCATTTTGGTTGGAAAAGCCTTCCAAGACTATGAGTACAGCCATTCCCCCAGCACTGGCAAGGCCACCATTAACCCATGTCCCCAGATGCCACATCCACGTGGCTTTTAAACCCCTCCAGGGGTGGGGACTCCGTCACTGCCCTGGCCAGCCTGTGCCCGGGTGCCAGGTCTTGACAACGCTTTCAACGAAGAAGTTTTTCCCAGCATCCAGTCCCAGTCTCTCATGGAACTTGAGGGCATTTCCTCTTGTTCTGTCACCAAGCCGCGTGTCTTGCTGACTTGCTGTTAGGTGGTGGTGAGATTCTTTGCCTGCCACTCATATGTTGACTTCTGAAATTTCGTGTGGGTTTGAGCCAGCCAGTGTGGGTAACTCAGGGGCAGTTAACTGTGCTCAAGCACAGGCATCTAGCCCAAGTGGCATGACTTGACCTCTGGAGATGCCTGCTTCTCTCTGTTGATCATCTGAAATACTAAAATGACTTAGCGTAGGCATCACTGAGTGATTTGAAAACATTTTGTGTGTTTCTTTTTCCCATCCCATTTCTTGTTCTTCACTCTTTTTCTTCCTTTCTCTGTCTACTGATGTGGCTCATTTCTCATTTTTTATGTCTATTGAGACTTGCACAGTTGGGACCCCAGCCTTCAGTGAAGTCAAACGCTTCATCTAATTAATAGTAATAAAAAAGGAGAGTGATACACTCTTTGTACAAAAATTTAATTTTTTTTTCTAATTCCTGTTCAGTCGAAACAGCTCATTTCTCTTGAAACACAATTGAAATGCCATTAGTATTTTCATTAGCATGATGACTGATGATACAATGCAGGCAAGTAGATTTTGGGCCTAGGCTGATAAATGTTCATGACGTTTTTGTAAGTCTGTGCTAAACACTTCAGAAGTCACATGCCAAGTAGTTCCAGATCATTTTAAAAAACAGAAGACTTTTTTTCCCCCTCTTTAACTCCTGGAATGAGAAACAGCCGCACAGCGATACAGAAATAGCACAGCAAGCCCTGGAAATGCCCACCAGTTGCTCAACACTTTTTTTCTTCATTGAAACAGTTAATCTTCCTCAATGAAGATATTTTACTCATGCGTCTTTGGCATTTCATGGGGGATTTTTTTCTATCTCTGAGGATTCACAGCTCTAGATGAAATGGCTCTTTTGTTTGTGGGAAGGAGAGAAATTCCTGTGGAGAAACCCAGCTTAAGACAAAACCATAACTTAGGCTGCCTTGAGAGGCTCTTTTTTTTGACAGGTTGAGCTGGATTTAAGTGGTACATGTGCCTAAGTCATCACGATAGTTTTGCTTCCAGAGTATTTTCCCAACACTAAATTAATGATGAAGAATGTATAAACAAGAGGGGAGAGGAAATGTTAAGCTTAGTTAGTTGTCTCATCATTCTGAGACATATTGCCTTTTTTGCTTTGAGGTAGTTTCAAACACAGATGAAGCAAATTATGCACTTAGGAACGGCTTGTTCTTCTATCAGTTGGATGGGCTATATTTTTTTTCATTGATTTCTGCCATACAGACCAGAAATTGTAGAGTTGTATGCCATAAGTTCCTGTGTTTTGTTCTCACCTGCAATTTTAAATTGCTGATTTGACAGGATTTTTTTTTATTGTTATTATTAATTTTTATGCTCTCTTTACTGGAGATAGAAATATATATGCTCTCTTCTTTATTATGTGAAGGCAAAGACTCTTGCAATGGGGCAGAAAAAAATATTCCTAATTTTCAGCCTGGGTAACAAATCCATCCTAAAGGATCAGAGGGTGTTTCCATGGTTTGAATTTCCTTTCCATGCACCTTGATGCCTTGCATCACAGCCATTTTACCTCCTGCTCAGGGAAGAGTTGACAGGACATGTTTGTGCTGCTCCTTCAGAAGTGACAAGGGGATATTTACTGTGACGAGATAGTTACCTGCCCACAAGAGACTTTGGGACAAGCAAGAATGAAGGCTCAGGGCTCGATTCACTTGCCCACACGTAGTTGTCAACTGTCATTTAAGATGCCTAGAATATCCTGCCTGGCCTCCAGCTGCTCTTGCAGAAGGGCAGAGGTCTTGTCTCAAGCCCTTTATCATATCTGCCAGCCTCCCTCGGATGTTTCAAATACCTCAGGGCATTTCAAATACAACCAGGTGCCTGCACAGACTTCAGACTCCTGGCCCAGAGATGCACCAACCACGTTTGAGCCTCTCCTTCTGAGTGGGAGGAATTCACACTTGAGTGGTGATTTGGCCACAGAGCTTCAGAGGGAGGATGGTTCCTCTCACCCAAATCTGGATATCCACGGCATAAGATTGCTGCCTGAGTTAGATTTCTCAGCTTTCATTATGGTCAGTGAAAGTTTAGCTGACTGAGCCTGGAACATAAATAATCTTGCACTAAAGTGGGCCTCACTTTTTCAGCTGAAACGCCCACTCCACTCTTCTGACTGCATTAATTTCATCTTTGTAGCCTTAAATACATAGCTCTCATGCAGACACATGAGTTGCTGCCACCTAAAGTGAGATGAACCCGCTATTCCCTTTGTTATTAAAAGAAAACACTGTCAAGAGGGTGTTAAGTACAAATCCATAGATTTGTTTATGAAGAGAAAATTCAAAACACTGAATTTGATTGAGCTGTTTTCCTGGGCACTTGTTCCAGTAGGAAAAAACAAGGCCTGAGTGACTTTTTACACCCGAACTGCTAAATAAAGTCCCTTCAGATTTCTTCTTTCCAGAATTCTATATTTTCTGCAAAACTTTCAAGGCCAGTTTTTGCAAACAATTATCTGAAACTGAGACCTATCCTCGTGTCAATCTGTACTGGGACACAGAGTCCTGAAAAAGGAAAGTACACTATTAACCTAATTTTAGGCATAAAGGTTGGAGAGCCTGGGCTTGCCAGTTTCCTGACATTCATTGTTTTTTTCCATAGATCTGTGACCTGACCAAAGTCTCAGTCAGGGCCAGAATTTCAGCAGATTCTGTCTCTGTTCCATCTTTGCTTTTGCATGATAAAATTCTGCCAACCTGGGAAAGCAGTCGTAATTTAAAAAAAAAATAGTTGCTTGCATAATCTTTGCTTCATCATGATCCTCTCTCAGAGTGGATGCTTAAAGGGAACATATTCCTACGCTGATCCACCAGTCTGTATTTCGTCTGCCTGGTGCTATCAAATAAGCATATAAGGCTATGGGGAGAGCAGTTCACTGCTTGGAGAACTTAAAATACTCTGTTTTGGCTCCAGTGAATGTGAAAACTGAAGACAAACTTGCACCAAAGACACGAAAAAAAGCTCTCTGCAAATTCAGAGTGACTCAAGCATAGATGTGCAACCTTAAAGTTGATAGCATAACTCCAAATGTCAGTGGTTAAGAGCATTTAGGCTTTTCCATGTATGCTCTTTCTTCTGGTTCTTGTCAATCTGCTTTTCACACATGTCTGTAATAAGTGATTTCCCTCCTCCAGCTTCTTTCCAATCTATTCTTTGTCTCCTATTTCCATCTATTTCCCTATTTCATTCCACTCTGCACTCTTCACCTCTTTAACCTTTTCTTCATCAGTCATATCCCTTCTTGTGTCTCTGCTCCATAGAGGCACTCTCTGACCTTATTATACGTGGTCTCTCTGTCATCCTTCTTCCACTGTTATAGGAAGCAGTCTCCAGCAAGAATTTTAATGAAAAACACTCTCAGTAAAGTATTTCCTTCAGAATTTTCCTTTGAAAAAGAATGTAAAACTGAAGATTTTGCACTAAGGTTCATATCAGAACAACAGTGTGTCACTGGGTTTTCACTGGGTTTTTTTAACAGGATAAAAGCAAAAGGATGAACTTCAAGAAAAATTCTGATTTCCATATCTGACTGTCTTTTCTCCATTCATAGGAATACTGCGCTATTTAAATAAAACCAAACATTGTGCTGTATTTGATAACTTCCACATATTTTAGTAGTTTTCAAATGCTGCTAAACTTCTTTCTTTCTGAGTTTAATTGTCAATAATACTCATGAGCTTACCTATACATCTGTTTAAACTGATTTCATTTTTCATATTAAAGTCAATTACTGTAGTTTTCCTCATGAAAGGTAAGAAAACACCCCTTATCTATGGATCTGAAATAAAGAAGAAAAGAGAGAAGAAGAATGATAGATGCACTCCCAGTGTGCATTATTTTTCATCTCCTTTGCTGATAAAGCAATCACTCATTTAGTGATAAATCAACATTAAAGTGGGATGAATGGACTCAGATTTTAAAACAAAGCCAACATGAGACCCTCTAAAAATAAAAACTCCTCTGTTACAGTGGAGTTTTACCTCTTCTAGATTGCAGGGTCTGTGGAGACTCCTATTAAGTGCTGAGATTTCACTTCAAATGCATGTCATACTCAGAGTATTTCTGATTGTATGAACTGTGGCACAGCTTATTACAGATAAAGAAGAAAAATGAAATTGCTCTGCTGCCCTGCCCAGCAGGGAAAATGCTAACTTAGAAATCAGCAGCCTTGGATGCTTTTATCGGCCCTGTGACTTTCCGCCCATCCTCACCCAACCTGTCCCCAAGCACCTTTGTGGTTTCTTAGCCACCTTCACCCGCAGCTGCAGCGAGTAGAAAGCTGTGGACCCCTGGGGGGATCAGTTCAGATATTTCTGCGCTAAGTTCCACGGTGGAGGTGCTCATCTGGTTCTCTTCTTCTCCTGTCGTGTAACCAGAGGGATTTCTGTGTTCCAGCAACATCCTTGGCACAGTTTACTTCTCCAATACAGACATCACCACAGGACTGCTTAAGTTGGTGTAGTGCAAATATAACATTTATGTGAGCAAGAAAAATATATCAGCTGGGTTCATACATCAAACAGATATTTTCTTTTGCTGAATGCATACACACGGAGAATGAAGCCGTTTCTGGAGGAAAACCGTGTTTCCCTAGTAAAGGTCTCAGCTGAACTTGTTCAGCAAGATTTTTGCTAATTATTTTGATAACTTCTCTTAGTTTTCATCACTTTTTGTACTATGGATGTGCCTGAAAAATGACTCCCATCATTACACCAGTCCAGCCCTTGTGCATCCTTCATCCTTCCCCCGCTGGCAACTTGATTCTTCTGGCTATGCTTCATGCCAGCACTCTCCTACCAGAGCTGCCAGTGTCCCATTTAATCTGTGATAAATACAAACTGCTCCGAACCCTATTTCCCTAGGGGATATCAGCTTTATCTGCCACATTTAAAAATTATCATCCCTGTTGTTTAGAAAAACAACAACTCAAAATACCACCCTTGACTTTCCTCATCACTTACGGACTGAAATTTCCCCGTCTCTCTTTCCTCAGCTCTGTTCCTGAGAAAGAAATCCTGTCTTCTGTTTTCTTTCTCCCCAGTGAGCAAATCCTCATCCACTGTGACAGCTTATCTTGTAATGACTACTCATTCTAGGTCGTTCCTTGCTACTACCTGGAGATCTTTGCATTTCTGCCCCTCAGTGCACCTAATGGCTTTTCATGTTTTTAAAAAAAGTGCCCTTTGTCTCACTCTTCCACCGAACCATCCTCCCTCAAACAAAGCTTTCTCATTTCACCTCTTTCACAGATTTTAATTTTTGTCCTATCCCCTCTGCGAGAGGATTTAGTTCTTCATGACTGTGTATTAAACGGTTCATTAGCTGAGATATTTAATGGCAAATTTAATTTCTCCAACCCTGTCAGTCTCTGTCTGTCCCTCTTGATTCTGTCAGTCTCCAACAACTGTAAACTGTAATTTTTTGTTCAACTTAAAGTTTCAGTCTCTGAGCAGGAAAAGACTTTGATTCTGAACTCTTTACCTTAAAACTCTGTTCACAAGGCCTGGGAACTCAGAGCCTTTGGCTCTGAATTAGTCTGTTGACCCCAAGAGTTTTCCATTCATTAAATTTATTTATTGCTGTCACCTGCATATAACTACCGTGTTCTTCTACTTTGATCCAACTTCCACTAAAAATCCTAATTTCACGTGTTAATTACCTCCTGGCATTTAAAAAAAAAAAAAAAAAATAGTGGCTTCTTCCATGATAATTTGGAATCCCAGTCCCACTCTGTTTGAAGGGCTGGGGGCCTGGAAAGGGCACACAGTGGGGCTGGAGGGGACGGGGTAGGAGCACTTCTGCAGTCACCTTGAGAGACTGTCCTGTGCCTGGACTGTGGACTGCTCCCACCAGCTCCTTTAAATGTTCATCTTGGAATTCACAAAAAAATGAGCTTCCAGACACTCAACAGTGTGTCAGTGACTGGGGCTGCGTGTCCCTTATCTCTCTGTCTCCTGACCCACACTGGCATCATGCAGAGGAGGAGGAAAGGTCCTCCATTCTTCCTGTACCGGTACAGGAAAGAGGAAACCCAAAGCCAAACCAAAAGGCAAAGAGCAAGACTGCATCTGCCAGGAAGTCTAATTCACTGCAAATATGAAAAAGACAGGAGATTGGCCTTTTAAAATTCAAGTTGCAGTTGATCATCCTCTTAGGCTGCAAGCCCAGGAGAGTGGGCAGCAGGTTGAAAGTGGGGATTCTCCACCTCTGCTCTGCTGGGAGGAGACCCCACCTGCAGTGATGTGTCCAGCTCTGGAGCCCCCAACACAAGAAAGATATGGAACTGTTGGAAGAAGCCCAAAGAAGGCCATAAAGGTGCTCAGAAGGGTGGAGCACCTCTGCTCTGGAGCCAGGGTGGGACAGCCTGGGGTGTTCGCCTGGAGACGAGAAGGATCCGGGGATACCACAGAGTCCTTTTCAGCACCTAAAGGAACTCCAAGTGAGCTGGAGAAAGATTTTGAAAAGGGCCTATAGTGACAACACAGGGGTGGAATGGCCTCACACTGACAGAGTGCAGGGTAAGATTAGATATTAGGAAGAAATCACAGAATCACAGAATGAACTAGGTTGGAAAAGACCTTTGAGATCATCAAGTCCAATCCATGACCTAACCTAACACCTTGTCATCAACTAAACCATGGCACTGAGTGCCACATCCAGTGTTTTCTTAAACACGTCCAGGGACAGTGACTCCACCACCTCCCTGGGCAGATGATTCCATTGCTCAATCCCTCTTTCAGTGAAGACTTTTTTTCTGATGTCTAAATTCTTACCTCCATTCTATGGCTGGGCAATGGGGCTTTCAGACTCATCCTGCTGATCAGAAAAATAACACTTTCTTACCCTTTTCCCCTCGGGGTTTAATCCTTTCATTGATTAGTTACTTAGTTATCAAATACTGCATGTCACTGACTGCAGCTCCAGGTGGCCCTGGGAACTTGTTCCCGAATTGGAAGAGGATCTGAAGCCTCCCCAGACAATCCCACAGCTGCACAGAGCCACAGCAGTTGCTCTGCTCACTGAAGAGATGCCTTGCCAGGCTTCAGGTACTGCAGCAGTTGCCACTGTGCTGCCTGTCAGGAAACACAATTATCTTCATAAAGAAGTGAAGAGGAAGACTCACACTGCATTTCTTGAACACAGGCACAGGGATTCACCCAAGTAGAAAGGAATGGCAAGATGCATTTAACCTCATTAGTTTCAGTAGGGCTGACTTTGTGCAATCCATCAGTGTACAGATACATTAGGGGAACTAAACTATTTCCACATCTCATTTACATAATGGATGGGATGTGAAATGAGTCCTATGGAGGAGAAGTGCCCTGGAGGCACTAAAGTTTATCACAATATGTAAGAGTTCTTTTAGATCATTGCATTAAATTTCCACTAACAAGATAACAAATTAATTGTCTGTATTACTGTACTAACCCAAAGCGGAAAAGTGTATGATTTCAGCAGAGGAAGGCAGCTGTTTAAAACAGCTTGGTGGTTATAGAAGGAGGCAGAAGAGATTAGTGTGTCTCCCAGCATTTGTGTGCCATGATGTCAGCCCTCCTCCTGCCCCTTTAAGAAATCTGGCTCTTCTCTAATCTGATGTAGGACTTGAGCTTTATTAGTGAAGTGAGGGAGAATGAGTAAATCAACTGTATCAGACAAGCCTCAGGACATCTGGAAATTGATCATTCTGCAGAAATAAGCACTCTGTGTTTATTAGCTGGGAGTTCATCACTATCACTTCTCTTTATTCAATTCCTAAGAGATCTCAAAGCTATCATCATAGTATTAGCTCTTCTGACTGTGCTACTGGAGATAAAGATCAGAAGATCTATCTAATGATGGCTTTCTCAGTCTCCCTCTTTCTTTCTCTAGAGCTATTCTGATTAAAAAAAAAAAAAGTAGGAAAATAGCTGCAAAGAAATAAAGCAGACATCTTCTCTTAAATTTTTGCCTGTTGGCAATGCGAGTAATTTTTTTTGTATTATTATTCCACAGGAACTTGGTTTTATTCAGGGGGACACATTCTGCAGAATAGAAAATACCTCTTAAAAAGGTGGAATTGGAAGTTTTTAATGTGGTGGTGGAAAAGGAAGGAAGATAAAAGGACTTAAAGTCATAAAGCACTGCTTTACATTGAAAGTACAGTTATTTTAAATGATAATACACGTCAAATAGAAGCCAGGGAAATGACTTCCATAAGTTAGAAAGGTAATAATATTACTTTAAGAAGAATAATTACTTTCCTTAACTACATTTATCACATAGTAATTCAGTTCTCCCTTCTGGAATATGATGCAATGCCAAACTTTTGACTGATTTATTTGAAACCAGCCTTAAGAAAAGATTCACCTAGATATGAGGTTTCTTCTGGTTCTTTATTCCAAACTGAGGAGTTATCAAAATGTAAATACTATGACTAGCTGCATGTTTAGATGTGCATTCCTGTACAGCTGCATTGCGTAGCTTCATTGTGCAAAGACACTGGGAGAAAAAAAACACTTGTAAGAGTTTTCCAATAACAATGGTCAGACACGTAAACAATTTAAGTATAGCTTGGATTTCCAGAAATCTGTGGAGAGTACAAATCCAACCCAATGAACTCTCTAAAGGAAAATCTTCCCTAGCAGAAGCTTCGCTGAGATCAATTTTTTTCAGCTGATTTCTCCATTTTCCGATGGCAAATTAACATTTACTATCTCTTTTGGACTGGCACTTTTGAGTTCCAGCCTGGGTGCACGTTGTGCTGGATTCTGTACGCAGATTAAAGAGGAAAAGGTGCAAGTTGTCCAAGAGTCTTCCTGTGCAAGTACACGATGAGAGAAAACAGATGAATTCAATAAGCAGGGTGATCATGATTTAACAGTAAAGCAAGGCGGCTAAATTAATCCATTCGTACAGAGCCCAGCACGATGCAGTTGGACCACATTGCTTGAAAAGTTAGCGCTTAATTAACAATAACAACAATTACCAGGTCTTTAATATTAATGTATTAATATCAGCTAGAGATCATAAGTTGCTTAGCCAGTGAATGAAGAATGCCATAAATCTTTAAGGAAAGGCCAGTTTCAAGTCAATATTGTCTTGCCTCCTACACAGGCTTTCTGCCAGTGTGCCCTGGACTAGAATCGTGCTTCTCCTGAATCACCCTTTTGCTTATGATTACGGTGATTATTTCTTTATAATCATACCATCACTGTTTCAGGCTCTTGATAAATTCCTTCATGTTTGCCTCTGCTTTTGAAGCTGTCCTTTCCCCGTGCCCTTTCTCGTTATATGCGTAATGATTGATTTCCTCCCTGCTTTGCTACCCATTGTTCACTTGCATGTGCGTGTAGCATTGTCTGTGCTATCAGTGGGACTCATGGGAGTTAAGGTAGGGGTCTTTCATGGGATGAAAAGGGTTCTAATTTGGAAGAAATGTACAAAGATTAACAGACGGGTGATAAGTAAGGTCTGAATCAGGCCACAAGTGTACATCATAGAATCCTAGAATGGTTTGGATTGGAAGGGACCTTAAATACCATCTTGTTTCAACCCCCCTCCACGGGCAGGGACACCTTACACTAGCCCAGGTTGCTACAAGCCCTGTCCAACCCAGATACTAGATGGAGCAGCCACAGCTTCTCTGGGCAGCCTGTGCCAGGGCCTCCCCACCCTCAGAGGGAAGTATTTCTTTGTAACCTCTAAGACTCCCCTCTTTCAATTTAAATCAGTTCCCCTTTGTCCTATTACTCTCTGGCTATGCAAAAAGTCACTCTTCAGCTTTCTTTGAAGCTCCCTTCAAGTACTGGAAGGGACTCTCAGGTCTCCCCAGAGCCTTCTCTTCTCCAGTTGGAACAACTCTCATCTCTTCTCAGCCTGTCTCCATAGCAAAAGTGTCCCAGCCCCCAGAGCATCTTCTCTTTCTGGGGCAGTGACAATGGACAAAATATACTGGTTTAAGGAATATGTGTGTGAATTTTAAACTCTAACTTCCCTGTGATGGTGTTGCAAATGATTTATTTTCACCTGAAAATAAATCATAGATGGGCTGAACTAGGGCCTTCTCTCACCCGAGGCCTTCTGAACAGAGCACTCCAAATGAGAAGGAGAAGTCCAATGAGAGGTGATGGACTAGCAGGTCCACCCACTGAAGGACAGACCTTCCACTACTGCAACGTGCATCAAAGCCTTGTGAGCAACTTGCTGCACCTCTGTGTGTTTCCAGCAATGCCTCTGAGTCTCTGCATTCTGGTATCCATGAAAGAAAACTGATGGTCCTCACTTATTGACTGCTCCAGATCCATAAATTACTCTTCTGCCTCAATTTAGATGAGATTTTCAGTGAGGTGAGGGATACAGGCTGAAGAAACCAAGCTCCTAAAACAAGACACAGATGTCTGAACCCATGATTCACCAGTGATGAGCTGCAATTGGGCCATGTAGACTTTGAAGTAATTCATTACATTTGTATCTCTTCTGTAGGGGGAGGATTTTCCTCAATGATTTGTATGACCTTGCTAAACCCAGATAGGTGGTAATTGAGCAGCAACTACTTCTTCAGAAGAAACAGAATAAAAATATTGAAAATATTGACTCACCCCAAAGGCAGTAAGCAGCACTTTGGTCTTTGACCTTTAAGCATCCTAGGGTAGTCAATAACCTGGCTGTTAGATGCTGTGCCTGCCACTGATTTTGATTTGGGAGTAGTTTAACCTTGAACCAAGATCTAAGTAACCACGGCAACAGGAAGTTGGCCTCTCCATCCAGGGAGTGGGGATCCATAAATCAAGGTCCCTAATGCAAACACTGTGTGCAGGTAGAGATTTGAGAGGATAAGTGGTTTGTGGGGGATTACCTTTGAAAAAATGAATGACCGTCCCTTGATATGTTGAAACACAGCTTCACAGGCTTTTTTTTTTTTTTTTTATCAATAGAGGTCAACAGGTTACAGCTGCATGTTTTCATACGGCTCTTTATACAGGCCCTTCAGTTTAATTAGAACCAGATGTTGAATTTATGAGGTTGTTAGCATTATTATGAACCATATGCACGTGCATATATGTGTGTGTGTGTTGATACATGCACCCACATGTGCACGTTTCTTGTGCACCCACTACACTCATGAATAAATAATGTTGAGGCACAAACTCAAGCACCGTGGAGTGGTGAAACCTCAGGTGTGCATGCACACAGTTCCAAAGGGTAATTACCTAGTCAAATGTCTCACTTATTCTATGGGACACTGCTTTATTCAGTGTATAGAGCTCACCTAATGAACAGCTATTTGGGAGCTGGATTTTCCTTCTGTTATTCAGTGCGTGACATCATGTCTCATTTATTCCACATTTCTAAACCTTGGTATGAATAGATGAATGTTTCATGAATGTTGATAATTTTATTTTCACAGGACTGCTCTTGAGATAAGGGGTATATTATTGTTCTCATTTGCACTAGAGAAGCTGAGCAGAGAGAGATTGAAGTTTAATGGATACAATTTGAGATGCTTAATACTAGATTTGAGCCTCTGGAAAGATGTGTGGTCTAATAGGCAGAGACTGCTCTGTTTATTTCCACCAAGCTGTGACCTGTAATATCATCTCACTTATGACTATTTCTGCCCTTTCTTGCCTCCCTTAAATCCACAAGTTGATATCAGGTCACGGTTTCATCAGGACTTCTATCCCAAACTGGCACATTCTGTAACCCCATCTTTCAATCTCCCCTCACTGTAGCATTTCTGTGCCTGAATCTGATAGAGATCTCTTCCACAGTTTCTGAGACAACCCACAGATCTCCTGATATTTATTATTTTATGTGCCAGAAGCATAGGTTCATAGGGACGGTTCATAGCAACTTTAAATAGCAAATATAAAGAATTTTTGTTTGGTACCTGGAGAAGCTGAGCACAGACAATAGACACAAAAGTCTGGGAAAGGGCCTGGAGCACCAGGAGCAGCTGAAGGAACTGGGGGGGCTCAGCCTGGAGAAAAGGAGGCTCAGAGGGGACCTTCTCACTCTCTGTAACTTCCTGACAGGAGGGTGCAGCCAGGTGTGGGTCAGACTCTACTCCCAGGGAACAAGGGACAGAACAAGAGGAAAGCTGTGCCAAGGGAGGCTTAAACTGGATATTAACAAAAATTTCTTCGCAGAAAGGATTATCCAGTCCTGGCACAGGCTTCCCAGGGTAGTGTTGGAGCTCCAAGTCTGGAGGGATTTAAAAGCCGTGTGTATGTGACACTCGGGCACGTAGTGGCCTCGGTAGTGGTGGGGGAACAGTGGGATGGACGATCTTAGGAGCCTTTCCCAGGCTAGAGGATTCTATGATTGTAGGTGTCAGAGCACTTGTGGAAAGTCTTCAAGGAACCACCAGGTGCTATCCAGGTGCAGCCAGGGGTGGGAGAGGAGGTTCAGTCCTGCAGGGGATAAAGGCCTCCACCCCTGCTATGCAGGGAGGTTTGCTGCTGGCCTGGATCAGGAATATTGTGGAGACATGCAAAACCAGATTAGAGTGGCAAATAGAAGCAATAAAACCTGTCAGGAAATTGTCATGATTGACCAAGAAGCTCCTGAGTAATGTCAGATACAAAAAGGAAGCAAAAAAGACATGGAAGCAGGTGACCCAGAGAACTAGAGCTACAACATCCAAGCATGTAGGGATGGGCTTAGGAAGAAAAAGTCTTATCTGGAGTTGAACCTAGGGCAGAAGATCAACAAGAAATGTTTCTACAGACACCTAAGCAGCCAAAAATAGCCTATGGAAAATTTGGGCCCCTTGCTGAATGAAACAGGGACCTTGACTGAAAAAGATCAGCAGAAGACTGATTGTCTTTGGCCTTTTAGAATCCCAAACCCATGAGACTGGTGGTGAAAGAAAGCTTACTCCTGGAGGAGGATCTGATTAGGGAATAGTTAAACAAACTGGATATGCAAAAGTCCATGGGATTTGGCAGGATGTATCCAAAAGTGCTGAGGGATTTGGCTGGCATTGTGAGGCTACTCTTGGTTGTTTTTGAAAGGTTGGGGTGATCAGGAGAGGTTTTGGAGGACTAGAAGAGAGCAAATGTCAGTCTAATAAGGGCAAGAAGAAAAAGCAAGGAAGCAACGAGGCTGTTCAGTCTCTCCTCAATCCCCAGAATTTGGTGGAGTAAATAATTCTGACGAGCATTCCCAAACACATGAAGGAGGCAAAGGTGATCAGGAGTAGTTATCACAGATCTGTGAAGGGGAAATCATGCCTCACCAATCTGATGTTTCTTTTCTTGAGTTTAGCGAGAATTCTGGCACTGGGTTCTATCAGCTTCTCATAGGCAAAATCATGAAACACAGGAAGGGTAAATGTATGCTGTGATGGACTGAAAACTGGCTGGGCTCAGAGGGTTGTGATGAGCAGCACAAAACCCACACAGAGACCAGGTGTACCCCATGATATGGTGACTAAAAACTTTCAATATGTTAATTAATGAGCAGGGTGACAGGGTAGAGAACACCCTCAACAAATCTGGAGAATTTCTGAACTCAGAGGAGTGGCTGGTATGCCAGAGGAACATGGACATATAGGAGAGAGTCCAAAGGGAGGCCACAAAGATTATTAAGAGTCTGGGATATCAACTCTTATGAAGAAAGGCTCAGAGCGATTCAGGCTATTCAGACTGGAGAAGAGAAGGTTCACGGGGATATTTTCCATGTGTGTAAATGTCTGATGGGAAAGAGTAGAGAAGATGGAGCTAGACTATTCTCAGTGCTGCCCAGTGACAGGAGAAGAGTCAGTGGTCACAAGCTGAAACACAGGTTGTTCCTGAACAGTGTAGTTTTACTGAGGTGATGAACAGGTTGTAGGGAGAGGTCGTGGAGTTTCCCTCCTTGGAGATGTTCTTATCTGGCCAGATGTGGTCCAGGGTAACGTGCTCCGGCTGACCCTGCTTGAGCAGGGTGAAGTGGACAAGGTGGTCTCAAGAGGAGCTTTCCAGCCTCAGCTGCTCTGTGGTTTGTTGAATCTTCGCCTAATTTAGTTGCAAAAATCCAATGCATGTTGTCTGAGGCTCAGGTGCAGGTTGAGATCTGAAAAAAAGAAGGAGTTTATGAAGGATTATCTCTGATAAATCAATAGCTGCCCTAATCATGTTGAAGCCCAGTACCACAGAGACTGGGAGAGGTTTCCAAATTTCAATGCCAGCAGTTTAAATTCCACAGATTTACAAGCAAAAAAAATGGTTACAAACTGTAAGAGAGTTTGAGAAATACTGTTAGTGGAGGAATCTGCCAGCCCTAAGTGCATATTTCTGGAATATTTTACCTCTTGGCATTTTTTTAGCACTCATTCATTCTGCATTGTAAACTGTAGGTAGAAAAATATATAACAAAGGACACTTTCTTTTTTTAACTCACTTCCCTTTGATGAGCTGCAAGGCAAATTTAATTAGGAAGGGAATTCCTGAAAAATAAATGTAATGTGCTTTAGATGGGAATTGCATATTGAGGCTGTTCCTGATGCCTGCTCTTTACTCAGATGAAACACCCAGTAAGTCAGGTGTTTATAGCGGAGAAGTGTGTAACAATGTGTGGAGAATGAACTACACAGGAAACGATACATAGACATTCCCACTAAAGAGAGTTACGAAGGATGTCTGTCTTTATGTATACATCAGGGTTTTGCAGAAGAAGAAGTAGAAATGTGGAATTATTTTGTTGGTTTACCATTGTTTATAGAGACCACTGATGATACATCCTTCAGCAAAATAATCAGAAATGAATAATAACGATGACCCTTGCTAGTATCAAGACTGTAATACAGATGCACCCACAAGGAAATATGGAAATATGTCAGTGTAGCAAGGACAGCAACTGACTTCTCTTTTTTTCAGATATTCCCCAGACATGTTACTTTACTAACATTCATCCAAATTTTGTTTCCTTCCCCAGGAATTGCAGGTCCCCACTTAAAAGCAGACCAGACTTCACTGCATGGTAAAATGGAAAGTTCTGCCTGTAATGTGATGACCAGAAGGAAGCCAGCAGCTGTTGACAGTGTTGCAATGCCAAGTCCAGTATTATCTCTCCTACCTTCATCATCAGCAACATCTGAAGCAGGTAATGCTGTTTTCACTCCACCCGTTCCTTTTCTTCCCCATCTTCTTCCTTCTGGAACTGCACAATATGTGCACCTAATTCTCTCCCCTGGCTGAAGAAGTAGCTGCAAATGTGCATATCTAATGTGATAACCAGGCTGTAGTATTTCCAGCTCTTTCTTGCCATGATTGTGTATCTTGGCATACCGAATCTGCTCCATTCACATCCCACCACTCATGCAATAACAAGGACACAAGAAGCACCAGCCTGTACGGTCTAGCAGGACACTCTGAAGCAAGACTCCGGGGTTCCTTTCTCAGCCCTGTTGTTCCTTTATTTTAAGTGCTCCCATCCCTGTAGCATGAACAAACCGAATACACAGTGAATAGATGAGGAGAAGATGAGATTTCTTACTGCATATTTCAGTGATTTTAGTGTAATACTCGGTCTTGCGATTGCAAAATTGTCTGGGGCAGTGAGCAGTGATTTAAAATACCAGAATAAATAAGTCAGAATAGCGTGCTTTTCTATCAACTTATATTCTGTGCTTCTATTTTGAATCAGAGCAGAAAGGTGATATGTTCATACTGTTGGAAATTGAGCCAAGTCATTCACGCATCATCATGCCTTTTCTTGGGCATGGATAGAGAAGTTAATCTTGCATTTTGTCTTAATTTCCAGCGAATGGGGAATCCACAGTTCATTACCCTACACGCAGCCATTAGGAGTTTCATAGTCTTGTCAAACTTTTGATGCCACATTCACAAAAAACATATTTGTGTCACTGATGTACAGAATTATTGCATATTTAATCATTCAACTGAAAGTGCTGTTTCAATGCACTTATTTTTATTTCCCTTCTCACTTCTTCAATAAATAGTGAAAACAAGGGTTTCATGATGCAAAGTAGCCTCTGTAAAGATAAATTTTTATATTAAAAATTCAGGATTGTCTGTTTAGTCTTTAATACTTTCCTATATATAAACCAAGGACAGATTTTTAAAGCAGCAGAGGATGAAAGCACACAAATATTTTATGATCCGTTTCAAGATGAAAGTGTATGCTTGACTGCATAGTTCATTCTTTCCATTTTCAGAAGTCAAATTAAATTGTTCTTTTATCTGTAGCCCAGATGTTGAAATAATTTAGCTGAAAACTAAAAGAAACTGTGTTAATGGGAAAACAGGACAGTGCTATGGGTTTCCTGTAATTAATAGGAAGCTCTTTGAAAATTCCTCCCTTCAAACCAAGTCAACAAATTAAGCCCAGCTTTGAGCAGCCTCCTCTGTGTCATGTTCTTGCAAGTGGTCTCAGGCACCTCTGAAGGGATGGAGAATGACAGGCAGCAAGAAGGATTTTAGAGCTTCAGACATAACAGAGCCATCCAGAATAAAATTAGGGGGGCAGTGAAACACATCCAAGGGGTCTGATCTGCCTGGGTCACCTCCTTGTTCATCATCACTGTGCTGGACTGGGTTTTTCAGCCTCCTCTGTGCTACCTTGGAAATATATATTTTTGGTAGAAATGGCTCTCTTTGCTTCAGGAACTATTTCCAGCCTCAGATCATTCCTACATGGCCTCCCAGCATGGCCTGCAGCAATTTCAGGTGCGAAATGTGAGGCTGAGCCTCACCACACCTGTGGACCCTGGGGAAGGGGGAAACACCAAACCTCTATGTGCCTTATTTTAAACGTGTAAAACTGTGGTTTAAGACTGACACTGGTTCTTGGTTGTTTTGGGGCAGATAGGTGAGGTTGTTTGGAGAGTGGAGAAAGGGTGAAGGAAAAGTACAAAACTCATTTGGGCCTGGATTTTGCCTTCCTGGAGACAGCATGTGGGGAGGTGGAGGGAGGTCAATATGCCCAGGTGAAAACTCATCCCCCTGTGCTTCTCTGGTGCCTGGAGGCTGCCGCATGCTGCATCACCTCCGTGGGAGCATATTCACTTTTTCATGTGCCTGCCTGCAGACATAAAGTTACTGTTCCCCATGTCCTCTTCAATCCCTTCTCAATGAATTCCACCAAATAGGTCAGAAGTCTTCCTCCCAAAGCAAGATTCCCATGTGCAAACAGCAAAATACATGCAGAAACAGAAAAAAAAACCAAAACAAAATCTAAGACCAACACAGACCAGCTTGGGTCCACGGTTGGGCAGGGTCTGTCTGGATAAAATGGAAATGATTAATACTTAGCTTTGGCTTTCAGCAGAGCAGTATATCACATGGCAATATAGGAAAATATTTTATATTTTGATTGCTCACCAACAGCTTCCAGATGATTTGATAACACCTAATGGCTCTCACTTCAATAGTAGTTTACTCTGGCAGATCTCCCTGATATTTTATCACATGCACACCTCATCAAAGCTTCCCCCTGCAGACACATCAGACTCTTTCTGCATAGTCTTCCTACACCAAATGTAGAATCAGATGTCCCTGACATTCAGTAGTCAAAATAATGTTGGGTTTCCCAATATCTCATTTAAAAAGCCTGACTTGAAAGCCTGTGTACTTACTCAGTACATGCATTCTGACTACTGGCAGGCTGTGTAACAATTCAAATGCTTTCTAGAGCCTGCAAGTTCAGAGGCTTGCTAGGAAGAAAGCAAAAGAATTATTAGTAGCTTCTAACAAGCTCCCTGAGAAAGCTATAAACACCCCAAAGCATTTACGAAGGAAAAATTAGTGCAGTAAGCCAGCACAGAACAGCACAGAAGGTTTTTTTCCCCTAAATGCGAAAATGAGTTTCAGCACAAAAATGAACAGACTTGTGAGCTTGCAAAGTTTTACAAGGGAAAAAAAATAAACATGAAGGAAGACAGTGGTGTTCAGCTCGTACATTTACATGCTGGAGCAGAAACCTGCCCATATCATGTCTGCATATCAGTTAATTTGGGGGAATCGGGCAGTTTGGCAGAAAGCAGGTGCCAACCTTTGCTCCGCTTGGGTAGTTTCTACCCATAATCAGGCTCCACTCAGGACTTTCAGCCTGAGTGACCTCTGGAGTGCCTAAGACACTCACTGGGTTTCAGGATGGACAGGAGTGCTGTGTTGTTCTCACCCGGTACCAGGACACCAAAACAATGTGCAAGGTCATCTCGAATTGCCTCGAGTTCCCATTTTAGAATTTAGAATCTGAGGTCATCCCCTACCAACTGTACAGACCAGGTCTCCACTGACCACGTTCAGGTGGTAAGATCAAACTGCAGAAACAACTAGCTACAGATAAATCTCAGTAAAGGCATAAAATCTTTACAGGTACTTGGCTAATGCTGTATTTAAATTTTTTTTTTTCAGTTCCTTGGCTTACTTTCTTTCCAATGAAAATTGAGAGTAAAGACAAATCTCCTGGTGTCATCATGATACCTTGCAAGCTTTCCTGTATTTCTGCTAAATTTTCCATTGTCAATCACCAGCTGAAAAAATTTCAGCTTTACTTAAAAAAAAAAAAAAACACCTCAAATATTGGAATCCAAAAAAAAATATAAGACTTGAAAATGTGCCCTGACAATAGCAATAAAAGGCAAAAGGTGGACAGTGAATCTGAAGAGTGTGCCAAATGTTTGTTTTTAGATCTTCTGACCTGAAGCTACTCTCAGGATAGAGGAGGGACTCAAAGGATTTGAATGCTTAAGGCTGAAGTTATTGGGACTACTTATGTCAATCACCAGTGAGGACAGATGAGAATAATCATTTTCCGTGACAGGGACTTAACCTTTTTTGATCAAATTTCTGGGAAATAGCTTGCTGCCACTTGCCTTTAGGGAACTTGAATCCACAGTTTTTAGGGGTGACCTACTTGGGAGGAATTTTGTGCAACTAATTAGCTTCTCCTGAGCAACTTGGATATTTCATTTCCTTTCTCTTTTCCTTTGGTACCAAAATGACTGCATTCCTCTTTTCTTTTGTCCTTTGTGAACCACAAACTGCAAATGGGCTTTATTTTTCTTTTTGGTGTGGGGAGTGGGTTACATATGGAAAATGTATTTTGTTTTGTAATTAATGAAAACCAGACTTTGGGAAGTTGGCCATCCCAGGTCTTTATTTATAAGAGAGCATATGTCTGTGTTTTGTTTATGACTCACTCCTACTTCTTACATTGTAACTTGGGTTTGTTTATGCAAGCTCTTTGCTGAATCCAAGCAACATGGTGGTATAAGAGCCAATAATTTATGTTCTCCAAGAGGGGAGGCCAGTGAATGAGGTTTATATGCTGAATCTGTCACAGCCCATAGAGAGCAAGAGGTGATTCTACCACTTGACAGCTCCTGGTTATCTACAGAAAATGCTACAATAGCAACTTTATTTAAACTACTGCTGGAAGATTAGCCTGTTAGCCATGAAGGCAGAGATAACCCCCAAATGAACCTTTCTCAAAATCTTGCCTGCTCGGGAAACTTCAAGGATTTCAAACCCAAATGACTGCTTGACAGTCAGGTGTAAATTAAGTTTGCAAGTAGCTGTGGGATGAGGTTAATTTAGTGGGATGTTTTATTCCTTACCAAAAAGAAATTCTGGGCTCCATCATTTCTTTCCCAGCAGCGCAGAGCAGATATGTTAGGAGTGAAAGGGAGCACCAGTTATTGCAATAGCAGAATTAATACATTCTGTTTCCCTCACAAAGGGGTAGTTACTTCTAATCTGTGTGCAAATCCTGAACTCTGAACAGATGCCATGTTCAGGAAAGGACAATGAGACAATTTAGGCAAAACAAGCAAGGTCTCGTGTCCTAAGCAAAGGACCAGAAGCCAAGAAATTCTGGGTACTCTTTCCAGCTCTGACAATGACTCACAACGTGACCTTGGCAAGAGACTTAACTACTTTGGACTTCGTTCAGATCTAAAGTAAGTGATCTGAACCAGGAGTAAGCTTACTTTTGGGGCCATTAAAGTCAATTATATGACTGAGTAGTTTCAGCTAGTATCTGCAGAGATGATAGTACAGAAACCCAGGCAGGCCTAATGAATTTGCCACAGATGAAGTGACCCACACATCTTGTCTCTGCCCACTAGTTTCAGTAACAAACACTTTTCATACTAACTGGCGTTCATGACAAGAATTAAAGGCTGAATTGAAGACAACAGGATTATATCTTTCGGCTATAGAAGGTTTAATAGTTAAGGTGGGCCAATATGACAGCTATGCTAAGCTTCCTTCCCTCCTATTAAAGGTTGAAAAACGAGAATGAAGCAAACCCATGTGTAAACATTGCTGTAGCAAAAGTTTCGTTGCTTTTACTACAGAGAGAAATCTCTGAAGACTACTCATATCAAAGTTGCATTTTCATCTAGTCTTCATGATTCTGGAGGGGGTCAAAGGAGAGTTTCCAGTCACTGTTGTTTGACCTACCCCTGTTTCTCTCCTTGTCTCCCAACAGCCAGCTCACCACTGAAGAAAAGGTTCAAGCGCCGTGAAATTGAAGCGATCCAGTGCGAGGTGCGCAAGATGTGCAACTACACCAAGATCCTGTCCACAAAGAAGAACCTGGATCATGTGAACAAGATCCTGAAAGCCAAGCGGCTGCAGAGACAATCAAAGACAGGCAATAACTTCGTGAAGAAGAGGAGGGGGCGTCCTCGGAAGCAACCCCTTTCCTTTGACGAAGACTCCAGAGACCAAATGCCCGTTCTGGAAAAATGTGTTGACCTTCCGAGCAAAAGAGGTCAGAGACCAACACTCAACCCTTTAATATTGGAGCAAGCAGCCACTCAAGATACAATCATGGCCACCATCGAGGCTGTCATACACATGGCTCGAGAGACGCCACCCCTGCCACCTCCTCTGCCTCCTCCATCCCCTCCACTCCCTCTCCCTCTGCCCCGGGCTCCCCGGGTTGGAAAAAGGAAAAACAAGTCCCCGCAGGAGGAAGAAGAGGACGTGAAAGTGAAGCGGCACCGGAAAGGCAGAGGGAGCGAAAGTGAAGGCCTTCCCTAAGGCCAGTGCACCTCGTCAGGTGTTGGGTGCCCATAGTGGGGCACGCCAGGACTGGGGGACAGGAGGTGCACAGTCCGCCTCACCCCTTTGGCAGCACCAGACTGACCTGTCCCTTCAGCAGCCAGAACTCATTGCAGAGAGCTCTGCCAGCTGGGGCTCGCATCTTTCCTCTTCATCGCTTTGACCCAAGCCCCCCCCCAAGAAAAGAGGGGGGAAAGGCGCGGGAAAAGTGGGGGATACAGGGGAGGAGGATGTGTGTCAAAGTTGGAAAAAGCATGAACTCTGCCGAGTTTCCAAAACTAATCTGAATCTCAGCATTGCTGTTCTCATACCGTACCCGGAGGTGGGAAGTCATCCTCGCAGAGAGCTGAACGTTGTCACTAAGGGTGCATGCTCGACTCTGATTCTGTTTGGTGGGCCAGGTGAAACTAAGAGTAACTTTACCATAGTATAAGTCACTGTAAAACAAAAAGAAACAAAGAAAGAAACAAAGAAGAAAAACACCCAACAAAAAATAATGTCATTTTCTCAACTGTGAGATTGGTTATAATCTATTGGAATTTTTTTTTTTTTTTTT
>VXAZ01005431.1:394801-446322 GCA_013399875.1 Gymnorhina tibicen | reverse complement strand
ACAAAAGAGTCCCCACAAAAAAATATTGTGTTTCTATTCTGTTATTTATTTACAAGAATCATATCAAGACTATGGTGTTAGAGGAACACTGTAAACATACAACTCGTTATTTTTTAGAGACTGATTTTTCTTCTGTGATAGCACCTTAGCTTATTAAAACTGAATGCATATGGGGATAGGATTGCGTCGGGGAGCTGGAAGAGGGGATGTATTTTTTTTTTATTTTTTAAGACTGGAACAAATTTTGAGGTCCTAACTCCTTAAAACTGATAAGAAGGATCGCAGAATTTTGTTTCCAATTTGTTTTGCATCATTCATCATACCTATTTGTGCTTTTTGTTTTCCAATTAATGCAGCTNAGAAAACCCCACCAAAAAAAAACAAAACAACAAACCCAACAAAAGAGTCCCCACAAAAAAATATTGTGTTTCTATTCTGTTATTTATTTACAAGAATCATATCAAGACTATGGTGTTAGAGGAACACTGTAAACATACAACTCGTTATTTTTTAGAGACTGATTTTTCTTCTGTGATAGCACCTTAGCTTATTAAAACTGAATGCATATGGGGATAGGATTGCGTCGGGGAGCTGGAAGGGGGGATGGATTTTTTNGCATATGGGGATAGGATTGCGTCGGGGAGCTGGAAGAGGGGATGTATTTTTTTTTTATTTTTTAAGACTGGAACAAATTTTGAGGTCCTAACTCCTTAAAACTGATAAGAAGGATCGCAGAATTTTGTTTCCAATTTGTTTTGCATCATTCATCATACCTATTTGTGCTTTTTGTTTTCCAATTAATGCAGCTTAGAAATAAATTGGCTGGTTGCTCGTTCTGTTAAAACCAATTTTGCTTTTCAGCTCTCTCGAATTAGCACAGTGTTACTGACTGGAGTTGTAAGCCTGCAGAGAAAAAACCCCAAACCTCATTGAACTCCTCTCTTCTTCCTTAAAAAGCATTGGATTGAGGTTTAGTTAACTTATAAACCCTTTTTTCCCAATCTCCTTTGGGCCTGAAAGTAGGTGACAGTCACTTAAAATGACAGGAAAAAATAGTAAGTTTGGTATTCCAGGTAGCTGAAATTAAGCCAGACAGCAACTTATCCTTAGTTTTATCTCCACTGATGTCTTTGCTAGCATTGAAAGATATTTCAATGTGTAGTGAGTGAAAGAAAGGTCTGAAGGCAACAAATTCTGTCATTGAATGCCCATCATGGCTTCAAGAGGGTCAGAGCACTCATGAGGGCTGGATTTGGGCTGGACCTTTCTGGACACAGTGGGATAAAACTGCCCCAGGGAAGGATAATTGAGTGGCTGCTGCCTCCCATGCTCCTGAGCTTTGGGAAAAGAATGCTCTTATCCTTCCAAAAGTGCTATCCAAAAAGCTGCTAGAGGCACAGTGTTTAAGGAGAGCATCCACTTGGAGGGAACAACCCCACAGACTCTTCATTGAGCAAAAACATGAAGAGGTCCTATTTGTCCTGGAGAAACTAAGTTCAAGACTTGGTAGCTGAAAGCTGTCAGCATAGGATGGGCTCCATCCAGAAGCTCAGGGTTTGTTTTTCATGGCAAGAAGGCGCTGCTGGAGCGTGGTGCTGTGGTACAGCCTCGGCTGTTTGTCCACACAACACCCTCATGCAGCTGGTCCTGGGCTGACAGGAAGAGTAGCTTGTTAGTGCCATAAAAAGCAGAGTGAAAATACTGTTAGATGGCACTCAGAATTTGTGTTCTGCATGTTGCATAGTCTATAAAGATGATAAGCAAGTTGCTGACAGAATAATATTATAAGGCGATGTACTACATGCAGATCATAAAGGATTTAGTTTTAGGGTTTAAGGCTAAAATCCAACTCCTGCAGTTTATTACCCAACAGTATTCCAGTAATGAGCTTTTTGATTTTTTTCCCTTACTACGAGGAAGATTTACAGAGGAACTCTCTAGATTCTCTCCACACATTTCCAAATACTGTATAAAACCAGGGTGAAAGCCCTTTGCTTACTAAGACCAAAAAAACCTTTCAAACACCTCCGCTGTGTCACAGATTAGCACATGTCTGAGCATGCTTCAATAAAAACACGAAACAGTATCACGTGGCTGTGAGCCATATGAAATGAGGCCACGGGTTTGCATCCACTCTGTGGGTCTTTTATTCCTCAATCCAGTGTAAAACCAGAAATGGGGATAAATGTTCAGGGAGAGAGGAAAAAAGAAAAAAAAAAAAAAAATTACCACTTGTGTCTCCAAGACCTTCATGCTGCCAGTTTCTTGAGCCCTTCGATATTAAATTTTCTGTGAAGCACCTTGCATGTTTTTGGATAACTGTTAAAAAAAAAAAAAAAGAATATGGAAAAAATAAACTAAAGAAGAGGTGAGCATAGTCATCAGCTACCCGGGTATCCTACAGCATGGCCCATTTGGAAGCAATGCTGTGGAACATAGAATATTCTACTTGTGATTTTTTTGGGTAGCATCTGGTGCAATGGGGTGCTGGCTCATCACTAGGGCTTCTGAGCACTACCCTAAAGCACCAAACAAACAGAAATCACTGTTCCAAACACCAGGATTTCCCTAACTCTTATTTTCACAGGCCCTGATTCAGGACTGCACTTAAGCACATCTAAGGAGCATCCTGAGGAGTTTGAAGAACAACTAAAAAAATACAGGGAAAAGGGAAATGAAACAAAACAAAACAAAACAAATATCTAAACAGCAAAACCAGGATGGTTTTCTGAATTGAAAAAATAAACATCTTGCCCTTGTAATGCCTCTTCTTTCCATATCATCCAAAAACTGGGGTGCAGCAGTTCTGAGATAATTAGAAGCACATTTCAACAAAGAACACATATTGGAGATCTCCTTAAGATGCCTGCCTAGGCTGCATAAAACACTACATAGAAAAAAAAAGAAAAAGAAAAAAAATATAAAAACATGAAAAGAGCTGCCAATTGGACAACATGGGGATGCAGTTCAATCCCATGTTGGTTTGTTTTACTTTTCTTTTTCTTTATTTTTTTAAGCTATTTCTTAAATAATAAATGCACATGAAGTGTTAAATATGTATATACTGTATTTCAAAAAAATTAAAAAATCAAACGAATGGGGCACAAGATTGTTCTATAAGTCGTGCTGGCTAATTTTTAGTTTGTATTCATAAGTGGTTTTTAAAAGCCTTTTTTAAAGTGTAATTTGCATGTTCTACTTTGATTGTATGTAAACATATTTTAGAGCAAAAAAATGTATTTGTATTTTATTGAATATAGAGGCAAGAAAAAAACTTGTACATTGTTTGAAATGTTCTTTTTGTAACAGTTTTTATTCATGAAGCATTTTTGTACATTTAAAAATGGATATGGACTTGATGTTCTTTGAGGCTTAGATACATCTGGCATGCTTTAATGTCATGCTCCTTCATGATCTTAGATGTTGGTTTTTAAACATTTTTTTCTAAAACAAAGCTCAGTCTTTTCGCTACCAAATCAGGTTAGCACAGTATAGAGCACTTAACTAAAAAAAAAAAAGAAAAAAAAAAGTTAATCCTATTCATATGTTATTCATTGTGTGAAATTAAAGGAATTCAATTCAGTCTAACATGAGTTGTGAATTCTTTTGTCTTATTTTCCATCTGTTTCCCATCACTAAGGAGTTTAATAGCTTTTGGGATAATAATACCATGCATTCACAAGCCCTCTTTATGGTAATGGAGAAAAACATGCTTTGGTTCTGTTCTTTTTTTTTTTTTCTTTTCCCTTTTTTTTTTTTTTTAATTTTTCCCAGAATATCCTTAAAAGTTAAAAATGGACTGTGCCATGGGCCCCACGGGCAAAAGCGGGATTCACACTTCAGTGCTGTGCCTATCACTAAATGGACAGAAATATCTCTGGTCCAAATTGTGTCCTCAGGCACCAGCAGAGTAGAACTTGCCACCCAGGTGGGATTTCCGCTCCAGAAGCAGATGGAGCATCCCTCTCCAGATCCCTGCAGGGAAGGCAGTCCCAGGGGCTGGGCTGTGGACAAGGGGGTGACGGGAGCCAGCTCTCTCCTCATTGAGCATCAGAGAGGAAGGGCTGTAGGCCAAGGGGTATTTTCCGTTCAGTGGAGCCTCATGCTGTGACAATGGCACTGGGCACTGGTTGTTGTATGGTTTTAAGTTTCTCTTCCAAGTTGCTGCTGAGAGCGGTCTGCTGCCATCGTAGGCAGTCAGCCTCAACATCCACGAGTTCCTCCACAACAATGCCAGATTTCATCTTTTTACTCCTCAGAGAGAGAAAGTTCACCACCTTCACCAATGGCTCAGTAACCTCGTGGAAATTAAATCTCACCTCCTGGAGAAGCCAGTGATGCCCAAGCAGGATAGGTAACTTAGTGTCCTCCCGCATTCTTCCCTTCTGAAGCTTTGTGGGATGGACTGCCTTGGAGGAACCAACTCATCCAACCGCACAGACAACCCCTCTGGCTGCTGTTTTGACAGCTGTGGCTTCATGTTACTGGAGTAGATCTGCTCCAAGGATCTCAAATGTGATGGAGCTTATTATCTTTCTCCTCTCTCTCTCTCTTTAATACATGCATAGCCCCAGCTTTTGACAGCAGTTTGCAAAAGTGCTGACGTTTTTGCTCACTGTTTTTTATCGGGATCTGTGATGTATAAGCTACTGGTCTCCAGCTCTTAACCACATTTTAGTAAAAGGCCTGTGGTAAATCTCCTTAGGAAGTGCCTGTGAACTGTCAAGATTTGTGCTTGCTGCTGCAGGATCTCAGGACCGTTCTCCCTTTCTGACAGCTCTTTCCTGAGGTTTACCTCCCGTCACCACAGCTCTGCTGTGTCACCTCACAGCCACGGGGTAGTGAGGCACTGGGGAGCAAAGCTGGGGATGTTTGGTTTCTGTCACTGGATGAGGCAAGGGCATGAGGATCTTCATCTGTGAGGTGTTCATGCCTTTTTGTCTCTGCTCTCTTTTTTTTCCTGCTGGCACCATGTAGTGTCAGAAGCCCACACTCCTCACCAGTCTCCTCCTGGGCAGGGAGGATCCTTTGGTCCTCACCCCAGACTGCTGTCTAAGGGTCACACTTTTTCTAGGATCTCTCTGTGACTGTTTCATCTGTAACTATTCCAGCTCTGTCTGCTCCATCTCTAACTACACCATCTCTGAGAAAAAACTTAGGAATTCTTACAAACAAAGTTTAGTAAATTCACAAGCTCTGGTACAGTGTAACTTTTTTTAGGCACTTTTTGTTTAATGATATTGAAGCCTCCAGTGGTCCCTTCCAACCTCACCCATTCTGTGAGATATTGTTATCTTGTCTCAATTTGCATAAATTCGGTGTTTTCCAAATTAGAATACTTTCACTATTAATCTCTGCCCTGAAATAATTGCAAATAATGAAAACATCAAGTATGATGGAGAAATAATGTTGTGTTCTGATTATTGTCCTCTTTCTTCTGAGCATCCTTTGCTAATAAAAGTTATGAAGATTAGTTCAAACCTTCTTTGGCCATCCTCCATATTAATGGAGTTTGAATTTATGAGGGAATTTCACACTCCACCTTCAAAGTATGGATGAGATGAGCACTCCCCTTGGGGCAAAGTATGATCTTAATTCACTTTTGATAGTGGAGAAGGTTTGTGTGGCCTGGGATAAGAAGTCTTTCCAGCACAACCTTAACTCATCCTCAGCTGGCAGAGACAGCACAAACCTCAGCCATAGTCCCACGCATTCTCATGGTACCATTTCCCACCAGGTTCCTGAGCTATCTCAGGTGTTGAACTTCTCTTGTGCCAAGGAAAGTTTGGTTGGTGGAGATGCCTGCAGCTTGTGTGCAAGTTGTGTGAGCTCATGACAGCGTTATTTGGTGTTCCCTAACACAAAGTGTGCGCGTCACTTTGGAACAATGCTACTGTTACTGACTGAGCAGAAAAAATGTTCCAGTGACCTTGAGGGGATTAGTGACAAGACCCTACTCAAAGCCCTTCAGCACACACCGCCTGGCAAGCTCTGGAAAGCAAAGGGAAGCATAGATGTCAACATAAAAAATATATGTTTGGCCTTTTATGAACGATTCATGAACCGCATCGCTGGTGCACACACACAGGGGGTTAAGAGCTAATAGCAAGCATCGAAATTACAATGAAGAGTGGCATATCAAACAGCCTATGCATTTTTTTTTTACTGGGAGCTGCAGAAAAAACTGGTGTGAAAGCACCACAGGAATTGTAAGAGGACTTTGACAAAATGTTAGTGCAATCATAAGTCATTTCATTATGACAACCAACTTTCTTTGTAACACAGAGCAAGACACACTGGTTCACATTCTCAGCTTATGCAGATCAGCACTATCAGTTTCAAATGTGTTAAAGCAGTTTACAGGAGCAAAAGATCTGTTTTCATTTTCTTAATGGAAACTATTCATCCCAAAGTGGCTTTGGAGTGCTTCTAGTAGAAGGATGTAACATAAACTCCTGTTGTTCGTTGCCTGTAAGTAGTGTCATATTGAGGAAATGGACCTTTGTTAAAGATTCAAGTGTTTGGAAACTGGTTCAGCAGCACGAGTAGCCAAGTCACCGCAGTTTCATTAGAGCTCTGGGGTAAGGAAGAGGGTAAAAGAAGTGGAGAGTCCTTGGGAAAAAGATGAAACAGTGTTCTATGCACCAGGAAGCTAAATTGAGTATTAATATCTACTTCTCGTGACTCTGTTGTGCTACAAAAAATGAGCTGCAAAAAAAAATTTTCATGTCCTAAAAATCATGGAGTGTCTTGGTCCTGCATGAGTCAGGCATATAGGAAGCCCATTTTTCTTCTTCAATGCTTGGAAGAGGTGCAGCTTGTATGGCATCTGTTTTCCTCACAGGATTTATCCTCCTGGGGACGCCTCCCAGACAGTACCACAATACTATATGTGGACCCTAACAGCCCTTGGTGTCTTCTAATTGCCTTCTGTTTATATTCTCAGAGAACAAGCATATAGAGGAGAAAATTAGTTAAAAAGGGAGACCTGTGAAAACCTCTGCAAGGTAAAGGCAAGGAAGAGAGCACATGAAAAGCATCTGTGGTGAGCCTTTTCAGAGCACAGCAAGAACACAATTAGAGAAGGGATGAAAGGTGAGTGATCTCTTAAGGAAGCAAATGATAATGTGGCAGAGCTGTAATGAAACCAGTGGCAAAGGAGGGCACTGCTTAGTTTTCTTGAAGACAGGAAAAAATAAAACAGCACACTTGAAGGGGAAGCAACGCGTTCAGAAACACAAAAGGGCATTCACTGACACGAGGGAGAGGCTATAGGATATGAAGATCTAGGTCATGGAGAGAGTATAAAAATGGATCTTGTGACAGAAGATGGAAGAGGCAGTCTGCTTGCTTACTGGGACTTTATTGCCACTTTCTAAGCTGACACAGCACTCCTCATTTATCCTCATTAAACAACTACCATCAGGGCATAGTTAGTGACCATTAGGTCTCAATTCTCTCTCTTTAAACTGCAGATAAATAGGTAGCTTCTGCAAGAAGTAAAACTGTCTTTGCTTGAATTATTGATAGTTGCAGTTTCCCAAAATTCTGGTCAGGGATCAGCAAATGGCAGCAAAGGTCTGACAGTAAAGACAGCAGTTGTACAGAAATCTCCCTGCAAAGATGAGAACTCAAGGAGATGCCCTCTCTGATTAAATGGACTGAGCCTCATTTACTGCAGAGATAATATAACAATGTTTAGGTTCATCCTGTAGCTTAGGTTGATCCTGTTTCTGTGGAAGGTGTCCCTGTCCACAGCAAGGGGGTTGGAATGAAATTATCTTTATGGTCTCTTCCAACCCAAACAGTTCCATGATTCTATGGTTCTCACGGACAGATTGAACACCTGCCCCAAGCACCTGAGGATCAAACACCTGCACCTGTGAAGAGTTTTGTTATCTTACCTTCCCACGGGGATGGAAGGAGCTTTGTGCCCAAGAAAAACCCAGCATCCCATTTGTTAGAAAAGGCAAGTGAAACACTGTCCATTTCATCCAGATTGTACAGTGCTATTGGAGGCTTCCATTTTAAAGTCCCCCACACCCTTCTGTGTTTTCTAAACATCCCAAAAAGAGGCCATGGTTTTAATAGAGCAGCCTATTAGAGCCAAACTCCACAAAGCTTGTATCTCGGTGATTTTTGTAAAAGTGTGAGTAAAATAAAAATGAAGAATTTTACCGTAAGCCAGGCATTATGTTTTTGCTCAGGATACCACGAGAAGATTTTTTGTTTTGCTCTGCTTTCAAATGGTGTTTCACCAGAATGTCATCTCCAGAGCAGCCATGGTGACCCTGAGGGTCCAAATTCTATCAGCCAGGAATGATTTTGCTTTTCTTAATGAAAAACAAAAAGGGGAGCAAAAAGGTAAAACCTCTCTGGAATCTAAACCACTGTCATCTCAATTCAGAAAATCCTATTATCATACGCTTATGGAAATTCAGGACATAATATAAACAAGAATTTATGTTTAAGCTTTGGTTTAGTCCCACTGACATCAGTATGATTTAAACACTTTAAAATTAAGTAGATGATTAATTGCTCTTACAAGAACGAACCTGGCTTCCAATTCCAACACCTAGTCCCAATCGGCCAAGCTGAAATTTAATTATTTTATTGAGTGGAAACAAGAATCAATAGATTTCTGTTTTAAACAATCTCACAGAGTCTTCCTAGCCTCAGGCCTCAGTTTACCATGAGTAGTCCTTGCATGCATTGAAGGACTATTTGTTAACTTTACCAAAAGGCTGTGAATTCCTTGCTGGAGACGTGAAACTTATATGAGAGAACATCCTTATCAAGACTTTAATGACAGGGCATTGTCTCCAAGTCAGCTTCTTTCCTTATTTCTTTTAACCATGAAAAATGAGTCCATGTCACTTACACGGCAAAGTCAAAGTGAATCTTTAAACCAGGGCACAGGTTTCTTTGTCCTTCTTTACTGCAGCCATATGTTTCTGTCCATCCTTCATTAACTCAGAGAAAAAAAAAATCCAAAACCCCCATGAAACTATTTCTTTTTTCAGCTTTCTATAGATAGTCCTCAAGCCCGTGTGTTCACGTTGGGTGGGCTTCTGAAGATGCAAGCCTTACAGTTTTGGATCAGTCATCTCTTTATGTCTTCACTGATGAGGGTGCCCCAGAAATGATAGCTGTCTGCTCCTGCTGCTTTGATATTCGGATCACAAACCGGGCAAGGACGTTGAGGCTGAATCGCAGGAGGGGAAGCGTAAATGTTGTTCCATCTGCCTTGGATTCAAACACTGAAGGTGAAAAAGTGTATGAAACCCCTGACATGGCTAGAGAATCCAGAATTCCATCTCACTGGGTTTCTAGAGATATACGTGTGGGACCTTTGAGAACTGTTGCACACACATCAACCCAAAGGCCTTTTCCAGGCTTAGCCAACCTGTGTTTCTGCCTCTGTTTCAGGAAGTGGTGGCTTTGAAAGACCGTATCAAACTAGTACATTGTGTTTCCTGCACATCCTGCTTTATTGGAGGTTAATTCCTTCTGACGCGTGCAATCTGCTGCTGCCAATTAAGTCAAATGTATTTTACGCTTTACTTTTCTGTTGCCTTACAGGCTTTTGTTGGAAAAAAATGTAATAAATAAAACTTGCCATACATCATTAAATGACACGGTCCAATGATTTGGAATAAGCACCCAGATTTTCATACATCAGAAGGATTGAGGGAGGGGAGGAGGAAACTCTGGAGCAGCACCCAGCTGGATGCCAGCAGCACAGCACCCAGCCACCAGCCACAGTGTTAATCTCTGACTGTTGTGAAAGCAGAAAGAGGGACCCCAGGTCAGGCAAGCAGTGAGGAGTTGTTTCTTGTGCAGTGACATCGCAGTGTATGATTTTTTGGTAGAGGAGGATGAAAAGCTACTGCACTGGAAGAGTAGTATAAGTACAGGACCAAATAGACTCTTCCTTTGCAGTTCCATCTCTGCCACTCCACATTTGGTGGTTTCTGGGTTTATTGCTATTTTCTGCTTCTGTCTGTGATCTCCCAGTCATCTCTTTCAGGCTTTAGAGAAACAGCTGGGACTGCTCATGCTCAAGTTATGATAAGAGAAACTACACTTACTCAGGGTCAGCTGAGACACAAAAGTATGTAAAAACTCATCAGATCTGAATAAAGCAGATTTATTTATTTATTTATTTATTTATTTATTTATTTATTAATTATTCTGTTATCCAACTCAACACCGAGGTAGAGCTGTGACAGGAGATAATCAGTGAATCTTCTGGGTGAGATTACATTCCAACTTGGAAAAGAGAGGCAGCAGCAGGTCAGAAGCAGCAGAAATACAACCAAGATGAAGAAGAGTCCCAGGAGAGTTGGCATTTTATATCAGTGACATCATGCATCAGCTGAGATTCCAGGTTCCTGAATGGGTCCACGGTCCTTAATCCCATTACATGGCTTTACTGAATAATTTTGGAGCAAATTTCAGAAACAAAATCAAGCCTGAGGTGGGGTTTCAATTCCTTTTCTTTGGTAATAACAGAAAAACCTACCATAGAAAGCCTCCAGTAAAGCAATTGCAGTGTACTTTTACCCAAAATAACACTTTTAGGTCTCCTGGGGGATAGATCATGAGTGTCAGAGACACTAAACCCAACACTCAAAGCAGTTCCTGTGAGAAAACAATGGTTAACAGCATTCTGCTTGAAAATCCATACAAAGATCCTTCCAAGAGATGTTCAAGGCAGGCATCTTCTTGAGAAAAGACCTGTCACTGATGAGAGAGGGGTATGTAATTATGGGAAAACACCTGATGCAAGAAAAGAAAAATTCCTTATTTGTAGTCAGAGACAAGAGTTGATGCTCAACTAGAACACAGTTTGGAGAAAGACAGTACAAAGGCAACATACATCCTACTTGAATGATGGAGTGGCAGCATCAAAACAGTTCATCAGCATCAGCTTTGGATCTCAACATCACAGCTAAAATTTAATTTTAAATTTAAACAAATTCCCTGGCATGGAAGTGCCTTCAGCTCTGATCGCTACAGACTGACAGCTAAGGATGAGAAAAAGAGACAATCAGCACTCTTTTCATCCAGAAAAAGTTCTTTTAAAATCTTTGCAAAATAAGACTGGGCTGAGATAGTGCCTCAGAAAACACATCTGTCCAGTGCTTCCAAGAAGGTGAGATGATAGGATCCAGCACACTGTTGCTGGCAGTGCTGGATTGTGTGCCCATGGTTAAAACAGGAGGGGGAAGATATTTTAGGTAACACTGAGGTTCTGGTCAGTAATTTTTATTCTCTTTTTCTATGGTAGCTTGCTGACCTTCCTCACACATTTTTCTGTGATTCTCAAGTATATTCCATTAGGAAAATAATCAAAGGGAAAATGGGCATGCTCTTTAACAAAAGCTGCAATTCAGACTGGAGAAGAGGAGGGTGAGGGAAAACCTCATCACAGTCTGCAGCTTCCTCACAAGGGGAATTGGAGGGGCAGGCACTGATATCTCTAGTGAGAAGCAACAGGACCCCAGGGAATGGCTGGAGCTGTGTCAGGGGAGGTTTAGGTTGGAGATCAGGGAAAAGTTCTTCCCCCAGAGGGTGCTGGGCACTGCCCAGGCTCCCCAGGGAATGGGCACGGCCCCGAGGCTGCCAGAGCTCCAGGAGCATTGGGACACTGCTCTCAGGGATGCACAGGGTGGGGTTGTTGGGGTGTCTGTGCAGGGCCAGGAGCTGGACTTGATCCTTGTGAGTCCTTTCCAACTCAGGACATTCTAGGAACATGAACTGTGAACGGTAATTACTGCAGATGTTTCTTAACTCATTGACATTAACCCAATAAAAGCAGGTGCTTTTACTTCTAAATTATTTTGTAGTTGGTTCAATTTGTTGACTAAGTAGGAGTGTGTGATGAAACGGAAGCCACACAGCAAAACTGTGTGTGCTCTGCTACAAAACTCATTGTTTATGTAGGCTGACTGAAGGGTAAATAAATCCCTGTTTTCCCTGGAGCTCCCACAGATATTTGTTAACCTCTTTTATCATTATAGTAAAAGCTCACTATGGCAGCGAGCTGTGCCTGCTAAATTTCTGAACTCTTCATTAAAAGGTTCTGATTTTCAATCAGTTCCAAGTAATCCCAGTGAAATGGACAGCAGATATGTCCAACATGATCAAGTTATCTGCATAAAGAGCTTGGTGAAATGACTGCAGGCTGTGTACGCATCAAGAGAGCCAGCTCTGAAATCAGAAACAGTGTAATTATGTATTTAATTACTTCACCTAAGGGACAGAGTCGTGCAGTCTGGTTGTATTGTTGTGATCTAAACTAATATCTCCACACCAAGGGGTATTTAGGTTGACACTGCCTTGGAGATTTTTGTTCAATGAACTTACATTTATAACTTACAAGCAGATTTAGTCATATCTTCTCTCTCAATTTATCTGTAAGATTTAACTGGGCTTAAAAGCAGCATGACAAAAGTATACCTTTCTAGTGTGTCATTGTTCTCCAATACTCTTTTTTTCACTTCTTACCTCTTGCTTATACTTATTCCACATCCCCACTCTTATCAATATTTCTTCCCCTCCTTTTCATCTATTTTACTAGTTCTAATTTCCTGTTTAAACCAGTTCTCTTTAGTATTGGTGTAGCATACTGCAAAGGAAGAACAATTGGTTGTTTCCTCACTCCATACCATAATTTGTGCTCAATTTACTTAAAAAAAGTAATTTATTTGCTATAGTTGATCCCAACTTTCTATCATTATGTTCTTACCTTCCATTTCTATAAACAGGTTAGATTCCCAATAACATTTTTATAGAAAGAAACTTAATACTTTTGGGGAAATAATTTATGGTCTTTGAGAATATTTATTTTCTTTCTGTTTTTTTGATGGCAAAAATAGGGATGCTTATGGTTTCAAAGGGAAGGAGAAACTAAAATTCATGGCTGTTTCCTGAGACACTGACTGGTTTAGTTGGCCACAGAGAGTGAGTCAAGCTTCAACTATCATCAGAACTCCAAGAAGTCTTTTACAAACATTTATTTGATGTCTAAATTGATAATAGTGTCTTTTTAAAAAATGGGGAGTGGCCCCGTGATATAGCTCAGAAATATTTTCTCATTAATATTTGTTAACTACCTTTATTTTCACATTCAGCAGTACATCCATGCCCATCCCGTGCAGCAGTACTCTGAGTTTCCATGTATCAGGTGCCCTTATCACCTCCCAAAACCGAGGCCATGAATCANGGGGGGGGGGGGGGGGGGGAGCAGGGAGCCTTTGAAGGATTACACTGACAAATCATGAAATGCCTCCCTGTGGGAATAGGGGCTGTGCTGCATTGCCACACCGAGCCCAGCAGACCTGGATGACATCCCAATCAGATAGATACGCCCGGAGACAATGCACTAATTGAATCCACATAGAACTTGTTTTCTTCTGCTTCTGTGATGATGAACAGAAGCTGCAAGGAAGAATAAGAGGCCAGCAATGACCCCGAAGGTGTAAGGGGGCTGCATGCACAGGGGAGCCTTTTCCTACACACAAAGATGTTCAGAGATGTGTCATATAGGTCAAAGGAAGAAACCTTTCTTCAGTTAAATGAAATTTAAGACTACATAGCACAAGTGAACTAGGAACCAGTTTATCAGCCTCATGTGTATCCTTTCAGGAGATCTGACAACATTCATTAAATCCTGAAATTAAATAATGGTGCTGAATCTGCAATTATATTGAAACCAGTAAATTCAATTAAGGGTAAGTAGTATACTTTATTTGAATGGCTCACTTGGTGGCTTTTTGGAACATGTAAGTAAGAAGATAAAGAGAAAATACTTTTTGATTTGTTCTTTTTTTCAGGTTGTGCCGTGTCAAATGAAGACCACACTGAGAACCTTGCACAGAATCACACAGCACAGCAGAGCTCAGGGAGAAAGAATAAGAAGCAGGCTTTTTGCTCCAGATTAGTTTTTCTGTTTCTCACATTATCGCTCATGTAGTTTATGTTAGTCCTTCCCAAAACACTTAGTTACACTCTCATTATACTGGACAATGTATAAATACACAGTCTTCCAAAGAGTAGCAGTAAACTTAGAAATAGTAAGTAGCTGCATTTTAGAGCAGAAAGACTTAGGAAAGGGGATGTTAGAAACCTTGGTTACCTTCTACACTCTTTCAAAAGGCAAATTACATAAACCTGGAGAAAACTGAGACTAGTCCTGGGACCTCAGTCCCTGGCAAAGTGCACCCTTCCAAGCCAACACCTCAGCCCGAATATCTAATGGATTCCCTCAGTTTTAGAAGCTCCCAGGTTTGCAACACTGGGATCCAGCACATCCCCACCCACATGGCCACACTCCATCTACATTCACAGGTAAAGTCTTTTCCTCCCTGGTTTTTTGAGGTTAATAGTTTAATTTTTTTGCCTGCTAGAGCAGACCGACTGCCAGAGGTCGTCTGTTTTCTTTCAAAGCATGGCAAAGGCTTGGGTGCTCTCTGGCGTGTCAAGAAACCCGAGCGCAAGCCCGTCGCGTTTCTTTCCCGGCGGAAGAGCCCAGCCAGCAAGCTGGTGCACAAACACATGGCATCAGCCACGGCTGCTGCTACCGCTTCCTCCCATTGTTCAGGAAAGCAGTTTCCTTGGCTTCTTTCCACTGGGGGCTGTGGGCTTTGATCAGGGATCGGTGGGCGGTGTGTCCCTGAAGCTCCGGCTGAGATAACCAAGGCGTAAAGTCTGTGGTGTTTTCTCAGTCACGCACCAGCCCTGAGCAGGTTTGAAAGCTGCCTGTTCAGCAGGTAGCACTAATCATCTCCCCTCCCTGCCTTCTGCAGTCAGACCTATCTCGAGTTTCCTAGGTCTGCCCCCGCCCACACGGGGAGCTGAGGTGCTCCCTTTGAGGTTGCAGAGCTGGCTTCGGGAGGCAGATATTTTAAAGAAAGCTTTTACGTTCCTAGCATCTGCTCAGCCACTTGCAGTTGCCATTTTACTGCAGGCCTCGAGGGTAGATCGGAAAGAAAAGGAAAATGGCTTTCAGGATGGATTAGTTTTGGGAAGAGTATTGTGTGCCAAAGGCAATGCAGAAAGAAGTAAACATTCAAGCAGACAAGGATGACATCATTTATTCAGTGGAACTGACAGGGGCAATGTGAGAAGCTGTAAAAGCAGATAAGAGGGCTGAGGTTTGAGGGCAGGGCATTAAAACTGGAGAAGGGAGAACTAAGCAGCAGCTCTTGTTTTTCTGAGCGGTTCTGTGCCTGTGTAGGCTACACACCTCCCACCCGAAAGTTCATATCCACCCATTCACTGTGGAATATTCTCCGAACCACGTTGTTCATGGGGCTTTTACTGGGTCATCTTGACATCGGGCTTTCAGAGCAGGGGAACAGAAAGAAATGTTCAGTTACAAGCTTAGGAGAAAAACTGCATTGTGGTTTTGGCACAGCTTTTTTAATTAAAATTAGAGGTGAAAAGGAGTTTGGTCAAGTGGGTTCAATAAAGACACCTGGGTTCGGTTTTGAAGGCAGAAGTGGCATTTTCAGAATATTGCACGTCTGGAGCAAAAGAAGGATAACAAAGGCTTGCCCACAGAAATAGACTGTGATGTTCTAGGGAATAAAAACTGTTATTTTGCTACCAGCTGTAATAAGTTTCAAGTGATAGCAAGATCAATAGGAGAAACTGGAAAGAGACCAGCTGTAAGATGAGGCCCAAATATGAAAAAATGAGAGCAGGGCTAATTCTGAAGGTCATGGATAATTGCTGTCATGAGTAAAACTGATCTCTGTGCAGGACTTGATATTTTTCATGAAAATCAGCTCACTTCAATCCCTATTGTTCCAAGTAAGGACATGGTAAAAAATAGTCACTTTTATAACACACACCTAATCCTCCATCCACTTTCTGCCTGTAAGTAATTTGTTGGTTGCACTGGGAAGGACGGAAAATGAGTTAAAGGAGGCACTCCCTGTACATCTTAGAGGCTTGACGCAAACCTAATAAAGACAAACCCCGACGTTCCTGACACAACTCTGAAAAGAGGGAGCACTTCTGTGTGTGGAAGTTTTATCTGATTTTCCATCGGAAAAGAGGTTTTTTAGATGATTGGCCTGGCCAGCTTCAAAATAGTTTATAAACACAGCATATGTACTGTGCCTGCCATTATAGATGTTGGCTGTGCATAAATATCTTCGCTCTCATCTTGTGAGGGGACTTCCTGGATGTGTGGAGGGTTTCTTTTGTTTTGTTCGGGAGTTTTTTGTTTGTTTTCTTTTCTTTTCCTTAAGCTAGAATGAGAAAGGACATAGGATGAAACTTCGTAGGAATCACGCACTTGGTTTCATGAAAAGGTCTCTCATCAGATTCTGTACTTGGAAGCTTTTCCTCATGTTGGAAACTGGCTTTAAAGATTAAAATTATCTTTGGGACACAAGCTTTCTTAGCCATGGCAGTAAAAGCTATTCCCTCCGGTGAAAAAGACACATACATACACACCTGCACTCGCACATGTCCAGTATACTAGGCAGAAAACAAGACATTGTATGAAAAAAAAAGGATTTAGCTTCCAAAAATCCTGCTGGAACACTGAGCTTGAAGTCATGTTTTATCCAGAAATACCAGTGGCTGGAATGGACTGACATGACAGTAACATTTTGAGTGCCTGTATGCCATAATTCACATTCTAGCAATTTTTTAGTGTTCTTATTTTGTATTGAGGCCTGTCAGTGCTTTTATATGTGCTTCTAGAGGATGATTTCACACACTTTTGTGATCTAGATGGGAAAAGAAACAGTTCAGATCCAAAACAAGCCAGGTAATTAGATGGCCTTACCCTAAAGGATTTCAGGGATGTCTTGTGAATGGAGAAGACCATAATCTTCTCAGTAAGAATTAATAGTTGTGTCACTGTGATAATGCTCTCTCATGAGAGGATTACGTTTGTAACCATTGTGTTTCTCTTCCAACTTTAAGATTTTCATCAGTTTCAGCAAGTGAAATATTTCCAGGTTGGGGAATATTTTCCTATAGAGCATGTCAGGAAGACGTTCATTAATCAGAAGGTGGTGAGGCCCTGGCACAGGGTGCCCAGAGAAGCTGTGGCTGGCCCATCCCTGAAAGTGTCCAAGGCCAGGCTGGATGGGGCTTGGAGCAACCTGGGATAGTGGAAGGTGTCCCTGCCCACGGCAGGAGGTGGAATGAGCTGGTATTCAAGATCCCTTCCAACTCAAACCATTTTATGATTCCATGTTGATACTCAAGAACATAGAGAAATAAGTGTGCAGTCAGAAAAAATTAGTCCTGGATACATCCCTCAGCAAGCAGAAGTGCTGCTCATTCACTGACTGTTTTCTACACAATCATGCTGGGCAGAGAAAGAACCTTTTTTTTTTTTTTTCAGATTTGTGTAATATAATTTCAGTTATTTTATTTGTTATGCTAATGCAAGATCCACTGAAAAAAGAAACGTGGGGGGTTAGGAGGTCAGTATTCCTCTTACTCAGTAGTATTTGCTGTTACACTTGCTGGCTTACTCTGACCACCTGTGGTGGCTGGTTCAGTATCCCTTTTACCACTGCAGTAAATATTCTCAGCTGTGATTTAAAGAAACGCCAACAGCTTTGGTGTTTGTTTAGATTTTACGGCCCAATTATTGTTTCTCATTCTCAGAGATGAGGATAATTATTTTATAATTAATCATACATAGACAAAACATACCAACTCTAAAAGCAACTATTAAAACATTTATAATGGGAAATGTGCACATACTGAATCGTATATCACATACCCTGGTTATTTAGTTATATTGACCATATGTTATTTTATTTCCCTTTTATTTGTTAGATGCATTGAGGAAAGAAGGGAAAAGGTGCTCGAGGTATCAATTCAACATTGTTTTGTTCCTGTAAAAAAAGGCCAGGGAAAATAATCTGGCAACTTGCCTTGACATCAGCCATCTGTAAATTCATCATTCTTTGGATCCCTAGGTAATTTAGTTTCAGCCACAATGAGCATTCTCAATGTTGACAAATGGTCTTGCTACATTTCCCCAACAAAAGTAGTTTTGTTGGAGATTTGACCTTATGGAACTCTTGTTTCCCTTGAAAAAACTAGAAGTACAAGAAAAAGCCTTTATGATTAATTACCACTACTGCCACTTTTTCAGCTATTAGTTCAATTAAGAATTTGGCAATTGGTACTTTCACTGAGCTATTATACTTCAGTAACATTCATAAACTCTAGAGAGTTTGAACATGCATTTTTATAAGAAAACCTTTTCTTTGTGAGGTCTAAGTATTTTCTGACACCATTCTTGACTCTCCTATTAACGTATGCATTACTTTTCTTCCATAACCACATCACATCCCCAAAATATAGTAGGGTGACAAGCAATATGCATAAAGTCCTGGATCATATTCAGCTTCCAAGATGTAGGATATCCATCTTTGATCTAATGACTCACAGAAATTGTCAACTTCCTCTCTCTTGTAGAATGCCTGATTTTCCATTTCCATTATAATTATAGGTTTGAGAGTAAAAAAAAAAAAAAAAAGAGCATCACAGAAAGACTGTATAGGCCATTCCCTGCCTTAAAAAGAACTAAATCTGTTATGTCATCCATGCAGATGTTTTCCTAACATCTTATTGAAGACTTTCATAACATCCCTAGGTAATATAACACAATAATAAATCCCCCACTGCTATTAGACTATGAAAAATCCCGCTGCAATTTCAGTCCATTATTACTCATCCCACACCTAGGAAAAAAGGACAACAGCTTTTGCTTTACTTCTTCCTCCTAACATAGTATTTTTTATGTGCTTGAAAATTCTTATGATGTCTACTCCTGGTCTCTTTATAAATTAAATAACTTTGGTTGTTTCAACTCCTGGTCTCTTTATAAATTAAATAACTTTGGTTGTTTCAATTTTTCCCAGGTGTTCTAGTCTCTAAACCCCAGATCATTTCTGTTACTTATCCTGAATTTCTTCCAGCCTCCACTTCACTCTCAACTTCCTCCATTTGTGAGGCTCAAAACTGAGCAAAGTTCTCTGTTTGTTGAAGTTTCAACAGTGCTCATGAGACAGCTTCATTTCTTCTGTTTATGCATCCCAGTAAGGTAGTATCTTTTTTTTTAAAATCACCAATAATATTGTTGAATTTGTTCAGCTTGCTATTTGCTGTGACAGGTATTTTCTGCAGGGTTAGACCAGTCATTCTCCATTGTGAAATTTTATGGATGACTTTTTCTTTTTCTTTTTTTTTTTTTTAAATGCATCTGTTCCCTACTCTTTTGGCTGAAATGTGTCCTTTGTCCTCAGTTACACCAGCTTTTATGAGATCAGCTTGAATTCTAAACCTCAGGGGCGCTTGCATCCTTGATTTCTCTTCGTATCAGTTTGAATCTTAGCAGACAGATCTACTCTTTTATACTTCAATTAATTAATTAAACTATTACAGTACTGAGCATATCCCCGCAGAACTTCACCGGCAATAAAACGTTGGTAAGTTTTTAGTTTCTCACGTCACAGAAATTTCATTTGGATTTTGAATCCTTAATTGACTTTAAACAAGTGTCCTGGTAGTACCCAAGGTACAATCACACCTCATACCTGTCACATCCCAGTGTGTCGTGGGCGTGGACACAGTTGAGGTGTCACCAACAGCATCAGCCTTTGGAAGACGAAAAGCTTCAATCCACTTTGCCCAAGGATTAACAGCTTTGACACAATTATAGACTGACATGGCTGTTTCAAACATGTCTTGAATGATTTTTACTGGAACATTTTCCTGCTCTCCTAGTGAAATGTATAGCAAAGCTGGCGTTAATTTTATGGTTTAACACATTATCTAAATGAGTTCCGAGAAAACCTTGTCTTCTAAGAAATCTTTATGTTCTTGGCCACAATCAGTTCTGTTGTACATGTTCTCCAGGAGACTTTATTTATATGCTTCATTCTCCAGGATGTATCTCTTGTCCTGTTCATCAGTGTGTCTTGTGTACTTTCCTTAACTTCACTGCTTTTCTGGCCTCATCTTATTATTAGGTGTACCCTATTTAATATTCAAAAATAACGATTGGTCGTAGGATTTGATGTTGTGTTGAATCAGTTTCATATGATTCCTGCTTTTCTATCAGTAGCCCAAAGAGATTAATTCATAGATGTGTAAAAGAAGCTACTTTCAGACAAACCATCCTAATAATTTATGTGTTTTCCCAGGTCCATTGATAGTTATTGAACAAACTAACATCAATTCCATGTCTGGCTCAAAAAGTACCTTAGGAAGCTGAATGGGGCTTTTCCCTACATTTTTTTTCCTTAGGCATCTGCTGGTAAGACATGTTGCAGGATAATTAGCGGTTCACTCAATATCCAAATAGACCATATGGATTTGTAAACTGCTTTTCTCAGACTGTGCATTTCTTAATATGGCACCTGTGTAGCTTCCAAAATAAACTGATTTTTCCAGCAATTTGAAATTTCAGTAGAGGATAAGTAATAAAGAATATGCAAAGGGCTCTGATTTGAAAATTAATTTTCAGTCTAAAAACGTTACCTAATAACCAGCCCTTGTGATTAGGTACCCGCCCATTTGGACTGGGGGAAGCAGGAGTGGCCATGTCTGAATGTCACGTCCTTTGTTTTTGAGATGCAATTAGCATAGCTATCAGACCTCATTCAAGTTAGTTATGTAGGCAGAGATGTGATGTAGATTCATTTCTGTGCACAATAAAACCAGCTATCTGATGGTAGAAAAGCTAAACAGCATTTTACTTCAGAAAAAATAGTGCGAGGTACTTTAGAAAGAATTTGAAATAAATTCTTCACCTTTCTGCTTGCAAGAGGACTGCTGGTTATTTCAGATACTTTTCCTGATTATGGTTTTCATTTGTTTCTGTGCTTTTTTTGGGTTTTTTAATATCTTTGACTATTTGCGCAATGATTTCCCATCTGATTCTCAGATGTTTTTAAAAAATGCTCTTGGCCCTTCTCTTCCTAATGGTGATTGTGTCTGACTCTCACCTTGGGTGCCTAATGTGGAACAGCAGTCATTGACTGTAGATGATGGTGTAAAGCTTCTACTTTATGTGCTGCCCTGCTCAGACATACTTTTGTGCTCACCTCTGCCGCTAAAATATTCATTTTAATGGTAAATGAAGCATATTTCTCAAACACTGCACACTAGCAGCATAGTTAATGTTGCAAATCCATTTTCGTCGTACACCTGGAAGAAATCAGAGCTATTAACTTCCTATTTTCCCCGAGCATTAAATTTACGCAAGACTAAATTAACATGAAATTCCTCTTCAAAAGGCTCCGTAAAAAATGAATGGGAAAGTGCAGTTAAAATTTTGACTCCTACAGCATTTTCACTACTTAAAAAGGTCATTTTCTACCCACAGCATGTATAGGTAATTAACCACTGGAATACCTTGCCCAGGACAGAGGAGGTCTTCCCTATGCTTTTGGGTACTTTGTCAAGGTTTTGACAGCAGACCTTGGTGTAGGAAATACTGAGTAATTCCACATTCTGTGGTAAGGAAGAAGCAGATGAACCCCACCATTACGTTTGGACTCGAAATCTATTATAGAACAAGAAAAGGTAAGCAAATATTGTCTAGTGAAAGTTTCCCATTTTGTTCTAAGGAATTTATTATTCAGAATAAAGATCCTGAAGTGTCACAAGCAAGCACATGCATTTCTGTACAGGCATTTCCCCTCTGCATCATGAACCTGATAGACACATCTCCCTTTCTCAGTCACTGGGATGTCTCCATGCCAACTGCTACAAAACATACCAGAATTAAAAAATATGTAATTGGAGTTCTGCTTTTACTTAAAACGAACTTATAGGCTGGAGACAAGCAGACTACTCATCAGAATTCAAGGAGCCACTGCTCTATGGACTAGACATGAATGTTCATCAGATATCAGATTTCCACGGACTGCAGGTTATAAAGTTCAAAAGGGTCAGGCATCATAAAATCATGACTGAGTTCACCAGTATTTTCAGGGCTGCATGTTACTTGGGCCATGTATTGTTGTAGTCCCTGAGCCACCAGGTGGAATGGCTGGCGGACCAGGGGGCTCAGCAGCTCGGTGGTGGGTGAATTCAGAGATCTGACACCCCCCACTAGTCAGGTAGCCGAATCCCCTCACCTGGTCTTGTGACCTGTGTGAGGAGGGTCCCCCTGGTTGGTCAGCAGCCAGAGGGTCACTCTAACCTTGGGCCACACCCCATTGGCCCTCAGCTGTTGTCCCTCCCCTGTCTGTGTCCTTTGATAAAGAACCCGGTGGGCGGGGCCCGCCCTCTTGCTACCTGGCCTGGCTTGGGAGCTGGTCAGAAATAAACATCGGATACCTAGCAGTGCCTCCTCTGGACTCTTTACTTCTGGTACCGCCAGAGCCAGCAGCTCTGTGTGGGCTTAGCCACGTGCCTCCATCACACGGGTGAGAGAGAAGCTGCATGCGAGGTGCTGAGCACCGCCAGGAGTTCCGGAGCCTGGAATTCTTAGGGAAAAGCAACAGCTTTACCACCAGCCAAGCACCACAGCAGCAAAGTATGATAACATCCAGTTGTAAGAGCCATTCTCTGAACAACCTGGTCTAGTGGAACATGTCCCTACCCATGGCAAGGTGTTGGAAAGGGATGGTCTTTAAGGTCACTTCCCACCCAAACCATTCTATGGTCCTATGAGTCATCTCTGTTAGATGTGGATTTAACATATTATCACTGATTTTTCAGTCTTCCCCATAATTTAATTAAAGGGAGGTCTTAGTTATACGGAAATGTTAAAATCCAGTGCCCCGTGTCCAAAGGGCACAGTGCTGTCCTTCTTAGTCCAGGCTGCCCACTGCTCCACTCAATATCCCAGTTAGAAAGCAAAGCAGTGGCTCAATGAAGTACAAGATCTAAGGAAGAATTAATTGATGTCAAGCAGAAAAAATATACAAAAGGTAGCACAAAAACATGGATGCATTCAAGCTGTGGGAAATAACTTCATTTAACAAAAATGATATTGGATAAGGAATGAAACTTTATCTTGATTTTGTGGTGCTGGTATTAAAACAACACTGCGACACTGTGACACCATTTTGGCAGCTGCTGTCTTGGGTTCATACAACTCCTCAGTTGTTGTGATGGAAATTCAGGATAAATACAACCTTGCAGTCATCAAAAATCAGACCCAGGGACAGCTAAGGAATGGAAATGCAGTATCCGTGTAAGCAGCTGGAGGTGTGAACACACTGGAGTTTAAACTAGCAAGTGCATTGTGAACACAGCTCAGGAACTCTACTGAGAAACAGCCATTAATAAAAAAACTAAGGAAAATAAAACATGGGAATTTGATGTGAACCATGTGCCAGCCCTGGCCCGCGCCACCGCCCCCCAGCACCGGGGCCAAGGCCACGGCTGCTGAACTGCATGTGGCCCATCAGTGCTCAGCTAGGGGCTCTCACTTCAGCCTGAGCAGCCAGTGTTTCACAGCCACCGCCAGCAGGAAAACCCGGCAGTCTCAAGGAGAGGTTCAGTGAGACAGCCTGAGACGCGCAGACGGGTGCGGGAGGGCGGCAGTGACTGATGCTGACGGAGCCGGGCGGAGCGAAGCCGGTAGCAGAATGATAATGCTCTATCTCCAGGACGACAGGAGCTGCCATCCAGCACAGTTCTTGCCGCTGCTGGACCTAATAAACCAGTGATAAGCCGTGTTGGAAAAAAAAAAAAACGCATCAGCTTCATGTTTCATCCCCAAATTTAACCAGCTTTCACACTAGTAGAAGTAACACCACTGTGAAACGAGCCCTCGGGGTACAGTGAAACCGTGTGGGCCTGGAAGGGTCCTGTAAACCTCCCTGCAGGATCTGCTCCAGCCAACACTGCTCAGCCACCCATCAGAACCAGGGATGTGAAACGTAGCCAGCTTGTTATTCCTGACTTGGAAAAACAGCTAACCTTGCACTTCAGCTATTTCGCGCTTTAACTTGTGCTCAACTGCTCACCTACACTGTGGGCTCTGTGTATCCACAAAGATGATTACAGGAATGGAGAAACTCTCCTATGAGGAAAGGCTGAAAGAATTTGGATTGTTTAGCCTGCAGGGTGATTTTATTGCTACCTTCCTGCACCTTAATGGGTTACAGAAGAGGGACTTTGGCCAGGGACCTAGAGCGACAGGAAAAGGGGGAATGGCTTCACACTGACAGGGCACAGGGTTAGATGGCATATTGGGAAGGAATTCTTCCCTGTGAGGGTGCTGAGGACCTGGCAAAGGTTGTCAGAGAAGCTGTGGCTACCCCATCCCTGAAAGTGTCCAAGGCCAGGTTGGACGGGGCTTGGAGCAACCTGGGAGAGTGGAAGGTGTCCCTGCCCATGGCAGGAGGTAGAACGAGACGAGCTTTAGGATCCCTTCCAATCCAAACTATTCTCTGATTCTGTGATCCAGAATAGCTGTGGGATTCCCTTGGCTGCCTTACTTGGAAGGGGTTCTCCCCATCACTCCTGGGCAAGCTGCACAGCTGGAGATGAAGCACATTTGCAGGTTTGTGTGAAGGAAAACTTGTTCAGTTTCTTCCCTCTGTCCTAGGGACATAGGCCTCAGCTCCCCAGTGCTACCACTCAGGCACTTTACAGCAGCATTAAATTCGCACTTTAAAAGGAGAAAGTGAATGATAAGGCAGGGGGTCAGTATTTTAGCATGTAGCAAGGATCTGGGATTTTTTACAGTAATTACTTTAATGGCATCTGTTGGCCTCACTCTTTCCCCAATATTTCTGCCTCTATGGGTGTTCCCCCTCCATCTCTGGATGTCCCCTGTGATGGTCTACAGCCCTCTGTGGTCACAGGAGCCACAGCCAGATGGTCCCGATGCTGGAGGCAATGAGAAGCCACTTATGGCACGAATGCTGCAGACTATATCCAGCAGTGCTGATCAGCCGTGTGCTCCCAGGGGTGATTTTCTGTAATATTTCTGCTTCTCCACTGTGCTCAAATCGTCTTGAAAGCATATAATCACTGGCATGGTAGCGAGCTGTCAGAATGGAAGTGGGATTTAAGGCAGAGAGGATTGGGATGGAGAAAGACCTCCTGGGTGATCACTGAAGGACTCAGTCCAGTGCCAGACACTGAGGGACTGAATTCTTAGGAAGAGGCTGAAAGGTTTAGCCTACACCATCCAAAGCAGCATCAGCCTAGAGGACCAATACAGGCAACCTCAGCTGCCTTATCAGAGAGACCATTTGGCACAGGATGAGATGCTTTCTGTTACCTGCATGGCATGTAAGTTGCCTTGTTTGCATTCCTGCCTTCCCATTTTCACCTCTGGGTTTCACAAAGGATTCTTGAAGGAAGAATCATGTTTTCTCTCCCTTCCCACATTACACATTTGAGAAGTTTAATCATTAACATGAGATGTCTCTGAGCATAAGTTGGTCCACAACCAAATACAAGATGAACACATCTGAAGGTTTCATCAATGTCTCTTTCTTTCAGTGCTACATCCAATTAAAACAGAAATTCAAATTATTTGCTTCCTTTCCCATTGAGAGCCTGCAACTATACAGAGGCACAGTGAGCAAATTGCATGATTATTGCTTTTCCCAGAGAAATTGTTCTCTGTTAAGATGTGATATTAAAGGCAGGGCCTGCTGTGCAGAAAACAGGCTAAAGCAAGCCAAGTTTTTGGATGTTCCAGTGTGGTTCGTACTGTTTTCCTGAAATATTGTCATTCTAGCTGCAATTGCTAGCTGGCAGGAAAGAAATACTACCTACAAATATTATGGGCATAAAAGTTAGGAGTTTGATTAGGTGTAACAAGAAAAGTAGACTCTTGTTAAGAAAAGAACCCCTTTGATCACTAGTTCATTATATATTTAAATTTTGTGGTGATTTTGTTGTTCATGGAAAGTGCCAAACCGGTTTCCACAGCGATTTCATCCTGTGTTCTCTGAAATATATTTGCACCCAATGCACGTGGTGATGGGGAGAGACTTGCAGGGCAAGTCAGGAGGCTGGGAGAGGCAGTGCCCTCGGGCTGGGGTTGGGTCTGGAGTCACACAAAGCTGTGTGTCACATCAGCATCCTTGCCCCCTCCTACACATGACTGGCTAAGCCGTGCTGAGAGGGGAGCATGAAACGGTGATCAGAATGAGCGAGCCTCGTGCATAATTCATGAGCTGAAACAAACCTTTGTACCAGACAAGATCACCTATTGAATTTCCCTTAAATGGACCACTGCTTGCTTGCACCACACAAGATCCATCTCACTCCGCAGGCCTGAATGGGAGCAGCACCAGCCGCTGTCATTATTCTGAAACAATGCCCCAGTCTTTCTTTTAGAGGCGAGTAGGCAATTTGGGCTACAGAGCCCAATCAATCCCTACTTCTTCTTCTTCTAAGGATGCCAGCAGAGCAGCTAATTATCACCTCCTCTTCCAGGATGGGCTGATTGTCAGCTGGGGACCAGGATGAGGACTCTATTCACTCCCCAAGACATTGTGCTCAAGGACAAACCAGACTGACATTAGTCAGTACTGACTTACAGAGACTCTCTAACAGGTCTGGAACCAAAGGAACGCTAATGTGGGGGGAATGGGGAGGGGGGGGAACATCCCACCATTCCTTGGAGAGGCCTGGTACTGTTAATTTCCCCAAATCCTGCTCCAAAAATAAACCTCTTATGACTTGAAAAGGGAAGAATGAGGAAAAAAAAGCAGTATGAAATGTGGATTGGAAAGAAATTCCATGATAGTATTCCAAAGACTAAGTGAAAAGTCCAACTGATTTATAAAATAAACCATCCCCTAAATTCTTGAGGACTCCAGTTAAACCAAGTTTTCAATTTCACATGAAAATAAACTCATTTTCTGTTTGTCTTTTTCCCTAAACTTTTTTCCCTCAAAACAACAACAAAGGCCAACCCTCCCAAAAAAATCTGACAAACAAACAAACAAAAAACCACACACCAAAAAAAAAAAAATTAAAAGATTCATCTATCCTAGATGTTCTTTTCAGACCTTTGAGCCTGGGGGTCACCAGAGTCAACTGAAACCCAAGACCAAACAATCTCATTAGAGACATCCAACAGGGAGCACAGAGCAGGGAGATGAAATCCTACATACACGAAAAGAGCAGCACCAAGCTGACACACCAGAAGGAGGCATTTCAGAGGGGAAGAAAAGAAAACAACAGCAACATCTTCAACCTGCCCTCCTGCAAAGAAGCTAAACCTGGGAATAAGCAGTTTGCCTCATGTGAGCCAGGCTTTTCATGATGCAATCAGGTGAGGGCAGCTGGGTGCAGAGAAAGATGGCTGAGCTGTTAGTTAGCTGGATCTATTTTATTTTATTTTCCCCAGGCAAAGCAAAAGAAAATGTCCTACACTAGATCATGAACCCTACACATTTATCGACTGTTCCCTGCTTGCAACAAATTGCCATTTATCATTCCCTTTGTGCTCTGTTTGGGGTAAGATTTGAAATCTGCAAGTATACGAGCACTTCCCTGTTGCTGTTGTCTTATTTTATTTTCAGTAATACGTGTACTCTAAAAAGTGCCAAGGCTAAAGGGCGACGTCTCCTGCTGGGGCAAGCTCCTAGAGGTTAATGTAAATGTCATGTAACGTGAAGTGTTGCCTCTGGTTTACACCAGCAGGGGATTTGGCCCACTCCACCTGAGCAGTGTATGAAGCGTAGTTCTGGTTTTCAGGATCAAGCAAGAAGCTGCTATAAAAGTTTCAGCAGCTTTCGGAGGCTCATGGGGAAGTGGCAGATGAGGGAAGCAAGGGGTTTTGTTCTGTGCTGAAGAAAAATGCTCCACTGCAGCTCTGGACCTTGAAGTCATGATTTTACCCAAATTATCCTCAGGGCAGTGACGAGGGCTTGCAGCGAGCTCACTGCCCTGGACTTCAGGAGAACAGACTTTGGCCTCTTCAAGGACCTACTGGTTACCATCCCATGGCATAGAGCCCCGGAGGGCAGAGGCCCCCAAGAATGTGGTTGAATTTAAAGGATCCCCTCCCCCAAGCTCAGTAGCAATGCAACCCAAAAAGGAGGAAATTGCATAAAAATGCCAGGAGACTCCCAAGGACACCGAGGTACTGTGCAAACTTGGACAGAAAAAAGAAGCTTTCAGGAAGTGGAAGCAAGGAGGAGCGTCCCGGGAGGAATACAGGGAAATTGTGTGGGAAGTTAGGGACACGGTAAGGGAAGCCATGGCCCACTTAGAAGAGTCTAGCCAGGGATGTCAAGGGTAGCAAGAAGGGCTTCTAGGGATCTGTTGCAAGCAAGAGAAAGACTAGGGATAACGTGGGCTCTCTCAGTGAGGGAACAGGAGACCTGGCTACCTTGGACAAAGAAAAAGCCAAGGTTTCCAATGACTTCTACACCTCAGTCTTCAGCGGCGAGTGCCCCAGCCACACCACCCAAGGCAGGAAAGGCAAATGCAGGGACTGGGAGAATGAAGACCCGAAACCGTAGGAGCCGATCAGGTTTGAGACCACCTAAGGATCCTGAACCTGCACGAGTCTATTGGGACCTGGTGAGATTCAGCTGTGTGTCCTGAAGGAGCAGGCAGGTGAACTTGCTAAGCCGCTATTCATCATTTTTGGAAAATTGTGGCAGTCAGGTGAAGTTCCTGATGAGTAGTAAAAGGGAAATAAAACCTCAGTTTTTAAAAGGAGATGCAGAAGACCTGGGGAACAACATACTAGTCAGCCTCACCTCTGTGCCAGGCAAGATCATGAAGCAGATTCTCCTGGAAATTATGCACATGGAAAACAAAGAGGTGTTTGGTAACAGTCAACAAAGGGGAAATCATGCCTAACAAATTTGGTGACCTTCTACGACAGGGCCACAGCCTTGGTGCACCAGTCTTTATGCTGTTTCACCAGTCAGTAAGAACAGTGGTGACAGCCTAAAAATCAAAAGTTTTGTTTCTACCAATCTCTTTTTCAAAAGTGAAGCACCTGTAATGCTGGATTTTGGCACAGATAAAACCTGAACTTAGAGTCTCAGAAAATAACAGAGAAGAAGAAACTGTTAAAAAAAAAGATCCAGTAAAGAAAGTCTGGTTTTGGGGCAGATGAGGTTGTTCTTTGCTGATGACCCCACATGTCTGCCTATGAGGTTCCCCAAATGACAGGTCTGTAAAAATTCTCCAAAGTGATACAAGGTGGTGCAGTTTCTTAACCTCAGAAAATGTGCGTGTTTTTTTCCATTAACCAAACTCATTCTCTGTGGAAAAATACTGTAAGACAAAGCTCAAGCAGGAGAAGTCCACGTTGGCAGTGGTTCAGTAGAAACAAACTGTCTGCATCTTGAGGAAGAGGAACACAGGAAGCTTGTACTTCCCTGAGAAAGGAATGAAACAAAGGATGGAGTTGCACAGAGGTGTTACAGTCATGTTCTGTTTAAACAATGGAACTTTTGGGAACTAAGCCAAAGGAATGGACTAACAAGTGACCATATGTTGTTACATTAACTCAACAATACATATTTCCTTTCACATCCTTGTTCACATTAATGAAGTAAAATCTGTATATGCTTTGCATGTACAACTCAAGACACCCAAACGCCACCTAATTATGAAATGCCATCAACTGAAACTTTATCTTTTCTGCACCCTCAACAAAGCTGAAGAGGTAAGGGAGCTTAGAAGAGATTCCACTTTTGTATCCTAGGATGGCTGGTGGGCTGTCCCCATTTCCTCTCCCATAAAGATGCTTTTGGGGTAAGTTTTATTCCCTGGTAGTACCGTTGTTTATGTATTCTGATATCAGTGTATGTATCAATGTCAGTTTCTGAACTTCACTCTGTTACAGCAATCAGTAAATCTCACTATTGGTGAATCTGTCACTCCGAGTACGACCAGACTTACAGAGTTGAAACCAGATCATCTGTGAATCTGGGATCATGAAAGTTACAACGTTACCAGACTTACAGTGCTGAATTGGTTACTCTAAAACATTATCTGTGACTCTGTATTGTGAGGGTCTCCCAAGGATTTGGATAAACAGGTAATGCAGAGAAGGGGAAGGTCTACCCACTCCCAGAGCTGCTAGTAACTCCATTGACTTACCAGTGTGTCCTGTCTTCTTTAAGGTGGCAATTGCTTTGCATCTGCTATGTTTGGAGCTCTATACATGTGCCTTTAAGACTGAAGACATTCAGGGCCAGCTTGTATCTTCAGCCTTGCTATACAAAGCTGTAACAGCCAAGATGCTGTATGGTGGCATATAGGTACCGCACACAGCGACAGCCTGGCAAAAGCATGGGGAGAAGCTTGCACGACAGCTGGCTCTATCTAGTCACATTTGACTCATTTCATAACAACTGAAAAGCCTTATGTTGAAATATTTGTAAGCAAAATCCCTGGTCTGTTAAAGCTAGTTAAAGATAGTGGCTGCAAGCTGAAGGCGTAGCTCGTTCAGCAACTCGGAAAGACTCGTTAGATTTTGAAAAGAAGCACATTTAATTGAATCAGAGAATCTCAGAAGCATGGAATCATAGAATCACTAAGCGGTTTGGGTTGGAAGGGACCCTTTAGTCCAACACCCCTGCAATGAGCATGGTTTGTGATGTATCAGGCTGAGGCTTTGCATCCGTACTTCTTCCACCTCTGAAGGCAGAGGCTGGATGTTGTCCTCCTCTACCTTCTGAAGGCAGAATTATAATATGTCACAGCCACTGCTGGGATCCCCCTGACAAACAGCAAGGCCACACACACAACTGTCTCCAGCACTGAGAAAATCTCCACAGTTTGTTTCCTTCCGTATGTTGAACAAACCCATTCCTGTCCTGACTTGTTTACTTCCTGGCCATGACTAGATCATTGATGGATTTCTTACACTAACCACGTCTTGGAAAGGGTCTTATCATTTTTGGGACTTGGTGACCTGGATGTGCAGTGCTGCTACAACACCGAAATAGTGAGGGAAATACCAAATTCTGCTCCACGGGGCTGTGTCTCTGCAGGTCCCACTTGCAGGGGAGGTTGCCAAGGCAGGAGCCCCAAGGGCTTCTCCTTGCTTGCTTCGTGGAGGCAAGTGTTGAATATTCGTGTGGTGCACAGAGCAGGAACCTCCTGTCATGGAAGGGACGGGAGGAAAAAACCTCACTCTTCAGCAAGTAAATAACTAAGAGAAAAAGATCACATTACAGCCTCCTGTCAGGATGTTCTTCTTGCCATTGTTTACAAACTGCAGGCATCTTTACTGCTATTTTTCTCCTGTGAGATGACACCTGGGAACCTAAAAGTGTCAGACTAGATGTCTGGAAAATTTGCAGACTGCTTCAGGACACTGATTTACATTCAACCCAGTCTTTTCCAAGAAACTGGTTCTTCTGAAAGGTATAAAGTTAAAGCTACCTCAACAACAACAAAAAATGTCATTTTCACTAAACCAAAAGGGATGCGAGTGAAGCTCCATGTCAGTCTGGAAACCTTTGATGTGTTTCAAGCTTCTGTGGAGAGCTAACGACTCACTAAGTCTTCAGGCCACACAAAACCAGGATATTACAAAAGTAAAAAAAAAATTAAAATCTTAAAGAAGCAGATAGTATCACCATCATATCTTCTGGTTAGGAGTCAGATAGGCTTAGATTTTATTTGACTAACTTCTTTCACATATGATACAACACAAATGACATGGAGATATTAGGAAAAAAATTCTTTACTGTGAGGCTCGATGAGGCCCTAGCTGCCCAGGGAAGTTGTGGAGGTCTCATTTCTGGAAGTGTTCAAGGACAGGTTGGATGGGGATTGGGGCAACCTGGACTAGTGGAAGGTGTCCCTGCCCAGGGCAGGGGGTGGAATGAGATGATCCTGCTTTCCAATACAGGCCATTCTTTGATTCTGTGATTCAAATAGGAAAAGACTTTCCTCTCCTCTCTGAGCTCCAAAATCAGTATTAGAAAGAAATTATGGAAGGATAGTGCCAGACTACACCCATTGGTTTGTTTTGCCTTCTTGTACCCCTTGGGAGTGAGGTGCAGAGAAGGCAGTAGCTTTAAAAACTTTTCTTTTCTATGCTATGAATGTATGAAGCCGTTTCTTCACCACGTAACTCCATGATGCATTCTGGGGAAATATTTCTTTTCAGAAGCCACACACATTTCAAAGCTTTTATAGGTGCATCACACTTTTCCGCACTTTTTTTCAGACACGTGGAAGAAAGGGAGAAGTCATTTACAGGTCTCCAGTCTGGGCCATCAGTGTTATGTTAGATGTGCCCTGGAGCCCTTTTAACCTACAGAATTGTTTATAAGTTTCCCTGAGAAACCTTTTACTGGTAGAAGATAAAGACAAATGTACTGCTTCCAGCAGGATCTTTCCTTCCCCTTTAGCTGAAGGTAAGACCAGAGAAGGGTATCAATCATACCTTTTTCTAAATATACACACATATAGACATTTAAACTGAAAACACTTGCTCTCAGAGAATTGAAATGTCTTCTTTTCTGTCTGAACCAGTAACATAAAAATACCTCTCGATAATATATTTACCAGTCTTCAGTTCCAGCATTTCTAGAATCTCAGCTTGGAGATCAGGTAATCTGACCTGGACATAAGCACATACTGAAACCTTTTAATTTGTCTATTCCACCACAGCTTTGGGAACTTCCTGTCCCTCATTTTTGGGGAAAATTATGAGCATAAGGAACACTGTTTCTTTGTGCTGTGGACCTACAGGACTAGCCAGTGCAGCTGTGCAGGAAACTCCTCTCCAAGGACACAGATTGCAGAATGGTTGATGTTGGAAGCAGCCTCTAGAGGTCATCCAGTCCAACCTCCCCTGTAAAGCAGACTCATCTCGAGCAGGTTGCACAGGATCATGTCCAGATGAGGTTTTAGTATCTCCGGAAAAAGAGATTCCACAACTTCTCTGTTCCAGTGCTTGGGACCCTCACAGTAAAGAAGTTTTTCCTGTGTGACAGTTTCTTCCCGTTGCCCTTGTCCTGTCATTGGCACCGCTGAAATGAATCTGCTCCATTCCCCTGCTGCTTCTTCTCCCATGACCCTCACCTCTTATCCTATCTGTACACTGGGCTCTTTTGGAAGATAAGATATTTGTGCAGTCTCGAAGCAGACAGCATCTCTGAATCATCCTCGCAGACACAGAAAAAAGCTCTTTCTCCCTGGTCCTCAGGGAGACCTTTGCTAAGCTATGCTGGACCAGTCCAGCCAGTGGCCAGAGGGAGAAGGTTCCCCCTTGTTGCAGACAAAAGTCTCATAACCATTTAATATTGGCTTTGGTTTCCGAAGAGGTGAAGACCCCTCTGACCCTCCACATTTCTTTAGGGGTTTCTCTCACGTTCAGGTGTTGCCTGCTCCTTCCCTGGATCTTTAGCCCCACCATGGAGATTTCTTCCCTTGAGCACACACCTTCTTCTACCACTGCTGCCTTTTAAGCAATAACTTTAAATCTGCTGATTTTTTTATTTTCTTTCCACTAATGGTCCTGTGTTTGCATGCCTATATAAGATGCTTGGGAATTTTTATATATATGTAAAGAAATGCCTTTTATTCTTTCCTTTTGCTTTTCTATTACAAAGTCTCTAATGTGCTGCGCTAAAGGTGGGTGGCTTTAAAAGAGGCTGATTTCATTAGGTTTTTATTGTGTTTAAAATGTGGTTCCATTTATTGTGCTAAACACTTGGCAGCCTTTGTCATGTCATGTCTCATGAAGGCACTTGGAAACGAGCACACACATAGAAAGCTTCATCAATTTCCTCCCCCCCAGTCCCTCCCCAAGCAATATAGGTTTGTTTCTTTAGCTGGCACTTAATCCTTCCAAACTTGGCCCCCTTTCTGAAATTAACTCATCGAATAATGGACACGCTCCATTAAAGTGATGAAGATAGAAACTCTGCCAGTGCCTGACTTAGTAAGAAAACCATCTCATTCTCAGGCCAAAAGAACACACTTGAGCTGTGACAAAGGATCTGTGTAATTGAGAGCCAAGACTCCCCTCCCATTTATTTCCACGGGTTGGTATTCTTTGACTGTCCATGTTTCTTTTTGTACTTGGGAAATAGGTCACGCATTTCTAGTGGAAAGATCTAAAATTAAAAATAAATTTTAAAAAAACAATATATTGTGGAAATTTCCAGAAAGATTTTGCCTCATCTACCCAAAGACATGTATGTTTTTCACATATATTTGTTGTATTAAGATTTTAATTTACTGACAGTTGGTGCTTTGATTACAGATCCAGACAGGGAGTCAAGTTCACATATGTTTGGTTCCCAACTCTGTGACTGACTTAAAATGTTTTATGAGGCAAGACACTTATTCCTTGATTTTCATAAAAAAACCCACAGGAACAGCAAACCAACAAAAGTAGCACTTGTTCATGTCTCCTGAGAACTGAAAGCAAAAATAAATAATATCTGTCAAGAAGCATTATTATTTATGTGCTGCTGTGACGAAGTGCAAGTATACAACAAAATATCATATTCAGTCCACATTTAAAAAAATACATTTTATGATTAAATAAATATTTTTTTCTGTGTTGGAAACAGAAATAACCTGAAAAGTACTAGGGTGATGCCCCTCAACTCTTTTGCTGGGACACTGTCAGTGTCTCAGACCTGACCCTTTAGATTTTTTCTTCGGACTGTGATGGAGAGGAAAAGTCTTTCTTTTATATTAATCCAAAAAAAGGAAAGCTGGGCCTGATACCTATGTGGGATCCTTCTTCCAGAGAAACTGTGTATTAGAGTAATGGCCCCTGACCTGTGTGTTGTAGTTTGTATTCTGCCCAGGAAACGTTCTGACTTTCCTCATGGAAGTAGAAAATTAAAACCCCTTAAAACTAAAGAGACTGTGGCTGCAGTCCAGGTTGGCAAGGAGAGCAAAAAAAGATGCTGCTCACATTACTCACTCATTACTTCTGCCTATGAGCCATAAAGGCTGAGAGCTGCAAGGACAGAAAATCCAATAATGGAAGAAAAATAAGAGCCTGTGAATTAAAATGACCCCAAATACCAAAAGTCAGATAGAGTAGATATCTTGCTAGGCATCAACAGGCACAAGAGTGTCCTCTAGATTAATTTTATCTGGTTTTATACACTTTAAGGCCATAAAAGAGGATTATCTCATTGAGTCTGACCTCTGGCATAACGCAGGCAATAAAAAATATATTCAGTTGCTGTTGCATGGAGCCCACGAATTTGTGTTTGACTAACGGAGTTATTTCAGTAGAGCAGCCCTTCTTGGCCTTGAAGATTCAGTGCTGGTGGAGTCCACTTCTCTTCTGAGCAGACAGTAAATTGCAGCTAATCCAGGGTGGGATAAGTGCTCCCTTGCAGCTGCTTCTCCAGGGACAACCCCTGTGGTGTGAGTGCAGTGCCCAGCATTGGTGCAGGAGCCACAGCAGGAGTTCAGGAGTGATCCTCACCCTCCCGTGTCCCTGTGGCACCTCCTTCCACATGCCAACACAAGCATTGCTCAACCACACACCCAGCAGGTTAAGGGATATGATTAAAATTAAATCAGTTCAGTGCTCGGGTTTTTGTTGGCTGGATTGCACGACCTGGGTAGGGATAAATGATGGGAGATCTTTCAACAGCAGTGTTGGTTTATGCCAGTTCAGATTAGCATACGTGAACCTGCTGGTTTGTGTTACTTGGCTGTTTCCAGTGATTTCAGGTCTTTTTGCAGCTGGGTGGTGTGAAGAGGCTGGACCTCAGGAAGCAATACCACCCAATGTTCATAAATTGTTATACTGAAGGAAACTGCAATCAAACACTGGGTATTGCTTATGGCATTTGGCATACCAGTTAATCCATAGATAAGATATCCTGTATGTTTCCATGAAACAAAACAGAATTGTTTTCTCCAAGTGACAGAAGTACAAATCAAAATGATAGTCCGTACACATGGTGAAAATTTACTCTTCTCTCACACCATTTAAAACTGAGTATCACCCTCCCTCTCTCCCCACGTTTGGGTCTCATGCAGTAACATGTTCTCAAATGTGTCGTAGTCACTCTTACCTGTTAGTAGTCCATGCCATGAGCACGGCCTAGAAAAACACCCAACTTTCTACGTCATCAGAACCTCCCAAATAAACCCAGTTCTTAGCCTACCCACTGCTGGTAAGAGAGCTGTTGTCTCCATTTCTCTCACAGACAGAGCCCAAGGCAAAACAACGCAAGTGTCAAACTCCGTGGTCGTGTAGAATTAAAAAAACTCGGGGAAGGAAAGATGAAGATCAGGTATACTCCGTGCTAGTTCAGCATCCAGGAGAAGGAGAAAATCAAAATAATAACCCGTGGCAGCACAATAAGACAAGAACGTGTGCCCCATCATTTATTGCCCTTCCTATATTATTTTTAATTTTGTACACATATTTTCTGTGACTGCCACCAGAGTGTTCTGCAACATGCTACTGGCCCACCCCACAAACTAATTGACCAGAAGCATGACTCTTCTCACAGCTGTATGTGGTCATACCAAAGTGAAAGATTTAATCAGCTTTAAAATAGGCATCTCAGTTCCTTCCTCCATGAATATAGAGAGATACCTGGTCCTTTCCCCCAGGCCTTACCAACCTCAGATAACTGCAACTCCTTCTACCCCTCACTGCACCCCAGGGGATTTATCTAAAGCTGTTGGTTACAGAAGATGAGTATTCAGATATCTCAGTTTAGTCACCTAACCTCTTAGATGACTGGTCAGATTAAACTAATCACATTTGGTGAGACTAATTGTAAGCTTAAGTGCATGCAAAAAGCCTCACCTGCATTTCATCAATACTTCTGGCATCAGGCTATCACAGCAGATTTTTTTTTTTTTGTCTTCCCCCTTTTTTTCTTTTTTGAGCATAGAGGTCGTTAAAATTTCACTCATTACGAGTTTTCAATTACACGTTTCATCAAGTTTCCATGGTAGAAGAAAATTGGAATTTTTAGCAAATAAATAACCATGGGGTTTGACCAGCAGTGCAGGACAAAAGTTCTTAAAAATATAAAACTTGGTTTAGTCATTTGTTTGTATTTTTGTATGTTTGGTATCAGCTTTACCAAAACATAAGAATCATTTTATTATTACTATTGATTTTCTTTACTTTTGTGTATGGATTTACAGGATAGAGATTAAGCATCAGGGGCAGAGCCCTGCCAGAAGACAGAATGATGTTTTTCAGCCTTAAGACAAGAATCCTAATTATAGGATACAATTTAAAATCCTGTAGCACATTTTTTTATAGGAAAAGGTATTAACCTGATGATCCTGCCAATCCCCAAATGAAGTGCTTAATTTACTTTGTTCAAGAAATATTGCCTTCATAATTAAACTTGTTGTTAATTCTTCATGCCCCTTTCTTCTGCCTTGGAAGCTTGATTTGAAAGGATTTCTGTTTTGGTGTTGAATTGGTAATTTTGGTTTATAGCCTATAAGAACTTCGGAAATGCAGGTTTCCTTAGGTTTTCTTTTTTACTATTGAGTGAGGTCTGGTGAAGCACTGTGCCATGTCAACCCTCTGAAAGGAGCCTGGAAGAGGGTTGTACTGGCCAGCAGCAATTACAGGTAAAGGCTGATGTTTCAGCACATGAGAGAGGATCCAAATCGTGCCTGTGTCATGCCATGTTCACCCACCACTTTTTGCCAATGCAAGCTGGCAGGAGCCACCCTCAAACAGGGTGTTCCTCCCTGTCGGTGGGTTCCCAGCTCCCTCCAGAGCCTCAGTGTTCCCTTTCTGCTGGGTTGTGAGCGCTCAGTGCTCCTTTTGTGGTGCTGGATGTGATGGGCTGTGACGCCTCTCGTTTCAGTAAAGAGCAGTCTCAAACAACACCAGGAGACGTCACTTGGAGCCTGCCAGTTGGAAGAGAAACTGGATGGCAGTGATGGAAAGGTCTATTGTTATCAGCCCAGCCTAACTTTGGTTCTTTCAAGTGCAAGCTGCCTTATGGTTCAGGATGGAGGCTAGAAAATTTAATACTTTCATAGTTAGGTGTTATCCCTTTCATTCTAGTACAACCATCTGATTTTACATGATGCAGCTTCTCATCTACTGGAACATGAAATAAAACTGTGAAGAAGAGCTCTTTTGACCACTCCAAAATTAAATGCACTGTTCATCTGTCATATAGAATCACAGAATCACAGACAAATTAAGTTTGGGTAAGCCCCCTAAGATCATCAAATCCAACCATTCCCCCAGCATTGCCAAGCCCACCACTAACTCATGTCCCCAAGTGCCCCATCTGCACATCTTTTCAATCCCTTCAGGGATGGGGACTACACCACTGCCCTGGGCAGGTCCTTCCAATGCTTGACAACCCTTTCCATGAAGAAATTTTCTCAAATATCCAATCTAAACCCTCTTGGTGCAACTTGAAGCCATATCCTCTTGTCTTTTCTCCTCTTACCTGGTGAAGAATCCCCCTGGGACCAGACTTCCCCTAGCTGCCCCCTCCTGCCAGGGAGTTGTGCAGAGCCACAAGGGCCCCCCTGAGCCTCCTTTTCTCCAGCCTGAGCCCCTTTCCCAGCTCCCTCAGCCGCTCCTGGGGCTCCAGCCCCTTCCCCAGCTCCGTTCCCTGCCCTGGACACGCTCCAGCCCCTCAGTGTCTCTCTTGTCCTGAGGGCCCAGAGCTGTCCCCAGCACTGGAGGTGCCCCAGCAGGGCCAGCACAGGGGACGGGCCCTGCCCTGGGGCTGTGTCACACCATGGCTGGGACAGCCCAGGGGTCACTGGCCACTTGCCCACCTGGGCACCCCTGGGCTCATGTCCAGCCGCTGGCACCAGCACCCCCAGGGCCTTTCCTGACAGACACTTTCCAGCACCTCTGCCCCAGCCTGGAGCTGCAGGGGTTGGTGCGGCCCAAGGGCAGAATGCAGCACTTGGCCTCGTTGAACCTCGTACAATTGGCCTCAGACCATATACCATGGGCCATTCCCATCCCTGCTCCTCCTGATTCAGTGGCAGAGGTCAAGCTGTTTACCACCTAATCTGATGACCTGACATGCACCACCAAAGGTGTCTACTGCCCTGACTTTTTGTATTTCCTCTTCCCTTGCATGCTTCAGCTGCTCTTCATAGCACATTAGAGGATTGCTGTCTTTATTAGTCACCAATAACACATTAATACATTCCTTCTCCTATTACCTCGGACACTAATTTGGTGGAATTGGATACTGACAGTACATTGATGTTGTTAAGGTTAATGACCCAGAGATTTACAAGAGAAGTCACATTAGAAGTCAAATTGATTGTAATAATTGTTTCAGTGAACAGTGTCAACATTAAGTACAGTGTGTTGTGCTGTGCCGTTCAGGGAGGCCCCGTGGCTGTTACAGTCGCTGCAGCGCTGCCGACATCCCCTCCTTACAAGGTAATTCGCACTGAAATACATTTAGGTAAATGCAGCTCTAATAAATGGATGCCTAAGATGTTCTAAGATATGAGACACTATGTTTCTAGTCCCTGCACATTATTTTGCCTCTGAGCACATTTTGTACTTCCATTCGGTTCCGAGGAAATCGTTGCTTTTCTCAGGCAGGGTTGAGCAGGAAGCAAAATTTGGTGGTTATTGCCTCCTTTTGGCCTGAATTGTGAGGCAGTACAGCGTACTTCTGCTGTTCAGTCCTAAATTTTTCTCAGACAAGTGACTGCTTGGCAGTTCAGATGCTCTGCAATTAAGCTGCTTTAAATATTTAAGCTTCAATATAGTGTGTGAAATAATTTTCCTGTGAACATTGCTCTCATATTGACAGTGGCAAGCAGGAATTGCAGATGAGATGCTGTGAGAAACTCACAGAAATGTCACCTTTGACCAAAAGGACGTGTGATTGCCTCTGTGCAACTATTAAAACAAACAACTCATTATTTTTCATGTTGCAGATCTCGTTCCTTCCCTTGCCTGTTACTCTGAGCATTGCTGCTCCTTCTTTCTCTTGCATTTTTCCTCTCTCACTCAGGATATTGATCCTGCAACTGCAGAAGTCACTGCTGAGTGCTGAGTGGCACCATGAATGGTGAGATGAAAGGTGCTTGTCATGCTGGAGTCCTGTACAGTCATCCACACACCCACAGGGTTTGACTCACCCGTTCCTGCTCTCGTCGTGTCTCTCTGACTGCAGGGCAATCACGACATCGCTGGTGGTGGTGAGTTATGACTAAAGCTGAATGTCAGGAAATGAACCTCTCGTGTTTCTGACTAAAGTTTCCTTCACACGTCTCAGTTTGTTTCTCAGTCTTATTAGCAATATCTCAAGACCTCATCCAAACCGTATACTTTCCCAAGAAAATTCCAATTTTAGCAGCAGCAGCAGCAAAGATTCCATGGAAAAAGGAAAGCTCTCAGTAAAAGCCATGTGTCTGCTTTCGCTCTGATAATATATGCTAAACATACTCATCCTCCCTTCTTCCTTTCTCCCATCACCAGTTTCTCTTCTTCCTCAACTAGTTTACATGCTGTAATTATGAAATGATCTTTACGGTCTCTTCCAACCCAAACCATTCTATAATTCTATGTTTTTATGTCTGCAACATTGATATATCAGCTAGTCACCTCTGACACTTCTTATAACCAGTGGGAAAAATTTAAACATCATTGCGTCGTTAGTCTCGGCCTAGAGTTGATGAAGTACAGCCTAAAATGAATCCATATGCTGGGTTCACAGCCTCTGAGCACATCTAAGCCTCCAAGCAGTGTGAAACCTACAGTTTATTGTGATCATAATTATTGTGGTCATGGACAGAAGGGTCTCATGTGACCAAGAAGGCCAATGGCCCCTGGGCTGTCCCAGCACTAGAGTGTCCAGCAGGACCGAGGTGCTGGGCACCTCCAGTGCTGGGGACAGCTCTGGGCCCTCAGGACAAGAGAGACACTGAGGGGCTGGAGCGTGTCCAGGGCAGGGAATGGAGCTGGGGAAGGGGCTGGAGCCCCAGGAGCGGCTGAGGGAGCTGGGAAAGGGGCTCAGGCTGGAGAAAAGGAGGCTTGTGGCTTGTGGCTCTGCACAACTCCCTGACAGGAAGGGGCAGCTGGGGGGGGGATCGGGCTCTGCTCCCAGGGTACAAGGGACAGGACAAGAGAAAACAGCCTCAAGTTGCACCAGGGGAGGTTTAAATTGGGTACTAAGGAACATTTCTTCGTAGAAAAGGTTGTCAAGCCCTTGCACAGGCTGCCCAGGGCAGTGGTATAGTTCCCATTTGAAGGGATTGAAAAGATGTGTGGATGTGTCACTTGAGGATGTGGGTTAGTGGTGAACAAGTTGGGTGCTGGGTAGATGAACTTGATGATCCCAAAGGTCTTTTGAAACCTTAATGGTTTTATGATTCTATAAATGCAATTGGGGTGAAAATAATCTGCTTTTTGTGCATAGATTCCTAGGCTAATGAGGTTGTATTACACCTTCTGTCTGTACCACTAAAATGTGGTTTTCCTCTACTCCTGCCCAGAAAGGCTGCACGGTTTATCTCATGCTGTGGCAGGCTGTGTTTGTTGTGTGATGGGGAAGGTCCACCGCACCATCTTTCATCAAGCAGCTGTGTTGTAGCCACCAGCATCTGAAGAACTGGCCCATGGGTTTGGTATGTCTGTAAGCGCCACCACAAGTAGGAAGCAAACCCAAAAGTCGTCGCATTTTGGATCTTACCACTGTTTACATAACACATCAATAACACGCCAAACACTGTCTTTTGCTCTGTGCAGCATGTTGTACAGCTTGCTCTCTGCACCATAGGCTTGTTTTGTGGATGATGTGTAAGCTGGGATATTACTTTTAAAATGTATTTCAGTGGCATCATGTATTCTGCAACAGGCCTGTCAAAATACAGTGTCAAGCTCTCATATGTCACATAAAAACTGTTTGATGTTCTCCTCACTTGAACTCCTACTTTGCATTATAATTAGGAGAGATCTTGACTGGGTGAACTTGTTAGCTTTTTACATGCACAAGCCTAAGGACACTTTAATTAAAGTCAGAGGGAAACTTGAAAGCACAGGCAGCAAGAAAAAAATATAATAAGACTAAAAATAACCTATTCAGAACTGCTGTAGAGAAGGCGAGGGACAGGACATGTCACAAGCAGGGAACATTATGAACTGGGGGAGCTGAACCGTTCCTTCCCCAGCAGCAGGACATAATAATTATAAATATAAATCATGCTGCACTTGTTATATGACAGCAATGGAAAAGCAGAATGACAACATTAATGGCCAGTAAAACTGTTTGAGAAAGAGAAAAGGGGGTTTTGGCATTGTTTGTTTTTTTTTTTTTTGCAAAACCAAAATTTGCAATTATTAACTAAAAACACTAAAAAAATTAGTGTTACTTGTTTTAGAGAGGAAGGGAGTTTCTTGAAACAGTCTTGGAAAAAAACCAAACCACAATTGTCATTTTTCATTTGCTGGAAATAATCTTCCAAAAACTACCTGTACAGAGAGAAGGAAACATCAGAACCACCCTGAAGGAATATTTCAATTTTCAATTTTTCTAGTTTCAGTTTTCTTGAGGAAAATCAGTTTTACAGCAAATCTAGAATTTTTCACATAGAAAATATCTTGTTCCCTTTAATAGGTAAAGGACTAGATAATAATGCCATGTCTTTTTTTCTGGTTTTTTGCTTGATTTTTTTTTTCAATCCAGAGCTAGCATTTCCCCTTTTCCTGATTTTTAAGCTGTCTTAATTATTTTGTTCTTGCCTAGCTACTCTCTCCTTCAACATCCATATCTCACAATTTCTTTCTAAACAAATAAATTAGACAGCATGAATGCAAATTTTATTTTCCAAAGCCCCAGATATGGATACTTCACACATTTTCTTTACTCCCCTTTATCTCTTATAGTGTGCCTATGACTCACACACCAGTGGACCAGAAAGGTATCCTGTTACAAGGTTTAAATGTTCCTCCTTGTACAAGTCCCGCTGGCATGAAAAGTCCAAGGTTCCAGTAATTCTCAGTCTAACTGATTATTTAAGATGGGATTCATATCACAGATTTTCACTTTTTCAAAACAGTGTAGCAAATCTTTAGCCTTGTCCTTATTCAAAACAGCATTGATGTCATCATTCCCTGACTTCTAAACTTTTTCAGAGTGCAATATTGAATTTGACGGTCCTGTTTCCTCTCTGTGCTTGTTCACCTCCTTGTATTTTTTCTTTCTCATCTCCTTTTACAGCACATTCTTGTGCACCTTATTTGCAGATTTAAGCAGGCACAGGTTGATGTTTTTGTTTTCGTCTTCTGTGCCTTGACTTGTTTGGGACTGGTCTTGGCTCCGCCGGTTCAGGATCCACTTCCATTTTTCTTGTTCTAAAGCTCTCCTTCAGGGTATGTTTTAGTTCTTACTCTCTTTACCTTCTTTTGTCTGGGGGAAGTAATGGGTAAAGACACGTCTATACCCAGTGTCGAAGATTTGTCCTCCTCAAAGTCTTTGACAACGACTTCTGCGACTTTTACCTCCTCACCTTTACCGGAGGAACACTGCCGTACCTCTGTTAATCTCCCACAGCAGATCGGTTCCTGCTTGTTTCCACAGGAAAACAGGCAGCCAGAGCCCTGTCTGGGAGTCGTTTTGAGTTACCCATCACTGTCTCTAGCTGAGCACTTATGCATGTATGTAAATCCACCTACATCCGTGCATAACCCACAGAGGCAGCGTGACAGAAGCTGTGGCAGGTCACAATCACAACCCCATCTGTTCGCAACAGCGACTCGCTGAATACATTTGAAATTTAATACAAACAAAATTAAGACAAGATTGCAACTGGCTGAGGTATGAGAGATTGAACGCTTTGTCTGCTCCAACGGCTTCCCAGACATCCCAAAGAATAGAATTTTTATAGCAAATACCTTCTCAGAAATATTTTTAGTTTATTATTACTGTTAGGATTTTTAAAGTGAGCATCTTCTAAACTCATTCACTGTCTTTGAATCCTTGTTGTGTCAACATAAATAATGGTAAATATGTTCCGTAAAAGAGTTGCTTGATTCACCTAAATGGTGTCTCAAAACACGTCAGGGGAATCGTTTGAAATGCAAACACTTCCCTGGAAGTGTTCAAGGCCAGGTTGGATGGGACTCTGAGCAACCTGGTCTACTGGAAGGTGTCCCTTCTTGTGGCAGGGAGGTGGAACTGGGTGAGCTTTAAGGTCCCTCCCAACCCAAACCATTCTGTGATTCTACGTCATGGCTAAAAGCCACTTTCAGCGTGAATTCAATGCATGTTACTGAGTCTGCAGTGTCATGTGTAATGAAATGAGATGTATAAAGTTGCTTCCTCATCTAGACAACTTTACACATCGGAAATATGAAAATAAACTAGCATGTGAGATTCTCAACTAGGGGAAACTAAAGAAAACATGAAAAGATATGGAAATCCTCTGCCAAGCTGGCTTGCATGTGAAAGATATTATTATTATCTACCAAGAAATACATCCAGCTGTCAATGCACTCTTCTGTTAGAGCTGACAGTCACACAGGAGAAGGCCAAGTTAGCTCTCAGAAAGGCTGGAAGCTTTGTGATATGTGAATAAAAGATACATAGTACCACTGCAGATGTAGTCAGTTAAATTACAACTCCCTGATCACTGAAAGAAGAGGCTATCTTGGGAGTGCAAAACAGGGCAAAAACCAACCTTACAAAACCAATATCCTGGCTATATATGGCCAAGGACATCAGGAATCTGGTCAGCACGAGAGGTATTTGGGCAAAAGCAGAGCAGGCAAAGAGAAGAGATACCTTCAGTGCAAATCCTTGCAGAAGGTAAACAGAAAGAGGACTGGAAAGAGACAATTTCATTCCAAGATGTTCAAAGTATACTCATACTTGGACATCTAGGAAAGAGATGAACAGCTCGACATAACTACTGGAATAAGGCAAGCCGTGTAGTACTTCAGAAATCAAAGCATCCCAAGCCATTTAATTTCAGACTGCCATCCTAGTTTTCTGGCTGGGAGATTCGTTAATTATACGAGAGCGGGAATTTGGTCACACCACATCTCCATGCTTAAGCCATAAGCTCAACAGATCAAATTTCTAACTTGCTCATAAATGAGCTCGAGCAAGTCTTTGACAGGAGCCTGGTCCAAATCTCCGTATTGAATTGTAGAGACTAGCAATGCCTGTAGCTGGAAATTTTGTTAAGATTGACTTAGTCCCCCCCAGGACAAAGTGGGAAGCAAGTTAAAGTGTTTGAACTGATACAAACTTAACTTTCTAACCTATGGGCAGAAAGATTATTTCATTCAAACTTTCAATTACTTTGTTCTCACCAAACCCAAGACAAAACAACGGGGAGTACAAATAAATGAAATGCACTGTCCCACGAGACAAGATGAGCAGGACATTAAAGGAGAAGAATCTTTTCATGACTTTAAACTTCCTGAAAGGTCTTCAATAAGAACCCATCCAGCAGGTATCTTGCTGTCAGAGGAGAAATTCACACTTATCCCCACTGTAGGGTACAGTGGATGAGTCTTTGGTACTGAGGAAGTTAAAAAATAACCCTCCAAGGCCAGAGTGGATGGTGCTTTGAGCAATCTGGTCTAGTGGAAGGCGTCCTTGCTCGTGGCAAGGGCTTGGAACAAGTCGTCTTTAAAACATCTTTAAAACCCCTTCCAACCCAAACCATTCTATTATTTTGTGAACTTTCAGAGGTCTGTGTCGTAGATCTGAGGAGAACCTAACTCTGTACAGCTTGGGAAGTTCCTAGATCCATAATGGGAGTGACAGGGAGTGGCCCCAGGGTTAGTTAAAGTTTGTTCCTCCTACATAGCTCCTTTCTTATGTTTGCAAATATATAACTGCCTGCTTATACCCAGAATATAAAATAAACATAAAATAACATTCTGCAATTGCTGTGAGGGTAATATTTTAGACCTGAGCTGCAGATGTTATTTTGTCTCATATTAATAAGCTCACTATGGATTTTATCTGGTTCAGAGGCAGTGTTCAATCCAGTCATTCCTAATGTTATTTAAAAGGTTAAAACTCTCAAATAAATCTTCAGTAGAGTTAACTGTTATGCTCAGATTATAAAAACTATTGTTAAGGTCATGTTTTATTTTTTAAATCTTCTTCAAAAATGTTTCTTTTGTGTTCAATGGTTTAATACTGCCTGTTTTTCTGTTGAAAATCTATAGCCATAGAACAGAAAGCTGGAACTTTTCTAAAGAAGCCTTTGGCTTCTCTTTGCACTGACTTCATTCTATTCTTTCATTCTCTTGGTGACATAAAATTTACTCCAAGATCCCGTTGCAAATGTTTTTGCATCAAACAAATCATCATCAACCACAAATCTCCAAAGGGTCTCAGGAGAGAAATAAATGAATAAAGAAACAGAAGGCACTCCAGCAGATAAAAGGCAACGAGGAAGGGATCAGGCAGGGTAGGTCAGAGCATTTGCTGTGGTTTGTTCTCCCTACCGGGATGTCTGACAGTGGAGTGGGAAGACAACCTGATGTAGCTGGATGCGGCAATCTGACTGGCATGGGAAATGATGCCTGGGTGCTAGAGAGGCAGAAATACTGGGAAACCTGTTCCTCAGGAAAAGCCTGAAGCATTCTGATTTCCTTAGCATGGTACAATTCTTCTCCTTCACTGTCCTTGTTTTCCTGCTTGTGTACTTGTGAGAAACAGATGGACTGAGCATATTATTACCCTTTCTGCCTCAAGCACTGAAATTTGGATCCTTCTGCAAAGCAAGAGGTCTTGGAGGTAAAACTGTTTCCCCTGTATAATTAATTTTTATTGATACTCCTTTCTTTGGAATTCTTGCATCTAATTTTTATTATGTTGTTCTCTTCAATGAAGAGAAGAAAGAGCTTACCAATAATATCATCATATATCAATTTCTTCCTTGTGTGTGTGTGTGTGTGTGTGTGTGTGTGTGTGTGTGTGTTTAAAGGGAGGGAAGGAGAAGTCCTGAAGGCCAGCACGTCCATGCCTGGAAAACATGAACACTGACCCAGAACAACTACTGAAAACCCTTCACACTTCACTATTGCAATATCAGTTCAGGTTTTATTTTGCACGTGGGTCAGCAGCCCTCAGGATATTCCTTCCCTACTTTGAGAGGTGATGACAACACCAGAATTAGGAGCTCAGCCTTGGGTGTGCCTGGTAAAAGAAAGGAGGAGCAGGCTCATGCTCTTCTCCCCAGCCTCAGAGGTCAAACATCAAACCAGTATTTCACAGAATTTACAGAATTTATTTACAGAATTACTGTACAGAGACCACCCCTGTGAGCTCTCAGTCTGCTGCTCATGTGGGATACTCTACCTTGTCTTCATTAGCAATTAAGAGCATTAAGGTAACTTCCATTATATTTTATTGTATGTGGACTAGAAGTGAACACGACAACAATAACCACAGTGCACCTGACCCACAGAAAATTGTTAACCTGTGGTATGTTCCTTAAACATCTGGTTCATACAATTTCACTAAGAGATACATTTCTTGGCTTTACCATAGCTTTCCCGTGTGACTTTAAAAGTTTCTAAGTCTTTAAAAATGACTGAACGATTGGCCAGCACAATTTTCTTTCTGCCTCAAGGTGTTTGTATCCAGAACACAAAGTTTTTGGTTGCAATAGATTTTCAAATTATGATAAAGAACATAATAAATGCATTGAGTCTATAAAGCATTTTTTTTCTTTCCCATTCAAGATGTACTATGGTCAACAAACACAGCAAGTACACGAATTAGATTGACTTGTATGACTTCTTGTGTCTATCAGAGCAAGGCAGAGATCATCTGAGCCATTTCTTCTGGAAGTTTATGAGACAAAAAAAAAATCCTACTGTTTTTAGACAGAAGTTGCATAAAAACACCTTATAAGTGAGCTTACTGGGTTCCCACACATACGTAAAGAGAAAGCAAGACACAGAAATATTAATCATTTTGTCAGGAAATCCATAATTCTATAGCTATACTTAAAGTGAGAGCAAGTTCAGCAAGTCACAGGCTTTTATCAAAGTCAAAAAAGCTTGAGAAATGGGATCTCAGTATCAGGGCTCTGCAACAACAGAAATGGAACTAGAGAGTGATTATCCTTCCCCTTCCTCCCCCTTCTTCCAAGGAAATGAAATCTTCAAGACGAAAGGATTAAACTGCAGAGTACTGGTACAGAAATGGAAATTTCTTCCTGATGATGATTTGCATATTTTCCACATGCCCTTTATCACGTCTGGAGCTTTTGGCACCCATGCTGAAGGCTTTGATGTGGGTCAGCAGTTGGCGGGGGCCAAAAGAGAACGGCGCTGAAGACACTTTGACTCCTTGCAAGTGCACCAGACCAACATAAACGGCGATAATCGCATTAGAGCATGGTCACATTGAAGTGGTCACAGTTAAGTAAGTGCAGGGAAGTCACTAAGCCTAAAATGTCATCAACTGCTTTTATAGTCCAGATTTCTACCTTTCAGCCTTGTCCTGCTATGGGAGAGGGCCTAATTTTCGTGATTGATATTTGCCACAACGCCTCTTAGTTTTACCTAAATGATCAGTTTGATTTAAACCAACAGGATGACTTTCAAAGTTTGGAGGCTAAGTATGTTAAAAAGTTTGGAAAAAAACTCTTTTTTAGATATGGCTGCAGATATAAAGCTCATTTTTGAATCTGTATCAGATGAAGTCAGTTCTGAAATGCTTCTAAATCATTCCTCTTCGATATTAGCATTCTATGGAGGAGATTTATTCCTTTGCAACTCTCCATATTAAACATTATTATGTTGTTGTTTAGATTATAAACCAATGCCCAAGGGCACCTTTTTCTCTTCCTTTCTCTAATATGTTTGAAAAATAATTACATGAACAAAGAAGACAGACCTAAAGTTACAGCAAGGTCATAAAACTGGAAAACACCACAAATTAAATAATTCTTCTTCACCTTAACTCATCTCTTACTTGAGTTCACTTGGAGTGCATGTCTTCCTGAAGGTCCTGGAGGAGAATGTGTTTGTTATCCATCAGACTTGAGGGAGAAGGCAGCAAAAAAATGTACACCAGAGGGGTAAAAAAGCCATTCAAGAGAAAACCTTTCATGAAAAAACAAAAGGCACCTTTGTTTTGAACAAAGCAAAAATACTCCAGGTGAATTAATCTTCAGTAGTAATGTGTCATGCACAGAAGTGGTGAGAAACTGCATGAATGCTATTTTCTTCATCATATTCATTCCAGTGAGGGATTAAAACTCAAAACCTCAAATACATTTGCAAATTGAAGTGAAAAATACATCAACACACCTCAAAAGAAGAATTGCGTTTTAACAGCTTTAAAATTTGACCTTGTCTTTTATTTTTTTAAAGTACAAATGTATTCAAATTTCAAAGTAAAAATATAGGTTACTAAAATTCCAAATATTTATTTTTCTGTAAGTGTCCAAAAACTGTATTTTGATAGTGTTTAAGCATTTGACCAGAAAAAACCCATCTCAAATTCAAACTGACTCACTAACTCATCCCTTCAGGCTCCAGAGACAGGAAATTCCCTCTGCTGAGAAGATCCCAAATTCTCACAGGTTCACAGAGTACAATTCAATCTCCTTATATTAAAATATTTTGAGGCATCTTTTCCTTAGTATTAGCATTTTTTTAATATGCCCCACAGAAATTATGTGAAATTAGTCAGACTGCAGTTGATTCCATTATTTCATAAACACTTTTGTGCACCCAGCATTGTCACACACCCTTGTCAAGGGCTCATCTGTTTGCAGACAGCTCAGTGATTAACCCATCTATAAATCAATGAATGGGAAGTAACACTAGCTTAGGCCGAAAAACCCAAATACCAATTTTTATTGTGCAAGGTAATGCCACGCTGATAACAAATAACTGCTTTTGGTGCAGAAAAAAATGCACTTGGTCATATTAAGCCATATACAGAATATTGCTGGCAATTCTTGCTCAGCAAAACCAAATATTACTATTTTTCTCTGATTTTAATGTTCTCCTCAGAGTCATTATTTCCTAATCTACTTTAAAGGTAAGCATCTCTTTGAGAAACAGGAAGAGCTTTACTTCTGCATTCTCCACCAAGTGTCCAGGGAAAATCATCAGGATATTTTTATTGTATTAGACACAACTAAGGAAAGAGAAGTTTCTTATCAGTGAACCTCTGCTAAGCTTCAAGGCCTGTGGCTGTAAGCTGATAAGGCATTGGTAGATATGCAGGTGTGAGGGAGCACATCTTCTTCCACCTCTCACCATCAGACCTGTCTGCTCCCAAATGAGAGAGGAAATACTTGATAAATTTAAACAAACTTGGAGGTCCACACTGTAATTTTTATAATGTGCTAAAACAGGATAAAAAATGGTGCACAAAGCCCACTCAGGTCTCAGAGCTAAACAGATAAATAGTTAAACTTGTCTATATTAACAGTGGCTTTGTATATTTCAGTAAGATAAATGACTTCCACCTTTCTGGTTTTAATCCTTTCAGTGCACCACACTAAACCACTGTAATAAACCACTCTAATAACTTGCTTGACTTTCTTTTTAATTAAAATAGTACAGCTATGCATTTAAAGCACAACAGTGTCCTCTCCAAGGTTGTATACTGTTATTATGTACTGTCTTAGGTGAGGGAAAGACATGGGACTGTCATGTACCATTTTACCATCAAACTTCTGGCAAGCAGCACTGAATTGTCAGGAAAGAGGTCATCTTAATCTCCAAATAAATTGGCTTCAGAGAACCGTATGCAGAAATATATAGAACCCATGTTATGTTGCTGATAATGTTTTTTGCAATGCATAATATCCTAGAATCACAGAAATACAGTCATGGAATCACAGAACAGCCTGGGCTGGAAGTGAATGGGGTGACATTAGGCTGGTGACCTGTCACTAGTGCGGTTCCAGAGGGCTCCAGCCTCCACCCTGTGCTCTTCAACATCTCTATTGATGACTTGGAGACAGGAATGGAAGGGATACTGAGCAAGTTGGCAGACGGCACAAAGCTGGGAAGAGCTGTTGACTCCCTAGAGGGCAGGGAGGCCCTGCAGAGAGACCTCCGCAAATCAGAGATGGAATATCACCAACTGAGTGGAGTTCAACAAGGGCAAGTGCTGGATTCCATCCCTGGGATGGGGCAACCCTGGATGTACAGAGAGGAATGAGAGGCTGGAGAGCAGTGCCATGGAAAGGAACCTGGGGGTCCTGGCCAGTGGCAAGGTGAACATGAGTCAGCAGTGCCCTGGCAGCCAGGAGGGACATCCCTGTCCTGGGGGCACCAGGCCCAGCATCACCAGCCAGGCAAGAGAGGGATTGTCCTGCTCTGGTCTGGGCTGGGGCGGCCTCACCTTGAATATTGTGAGCAGTTTTGGGTGCCTCAGTATGAGGATGGTCTTAAGACATTAGAGAAGGTCCAAAGAAGGGCAACAAAGATGGTGAAGGACCTTGAGGGGAAGCCGTGTGAGGAGTGGCTGAGGGCCCTGGCTCTGCTCAGCTGGAGAAGAGGAGACTGAGGGGAGACCTCACTGCAGTTACCACTTCCCCGTGAGGGCAGAGCAGGGGCAGGCACTGATCTCTGCTGTGTGTGACCAGGGACAGGACACCAGGGAATGGCCTGAAGCTGTGCCAGGGGAGGTTTAGGT
>VXAZ01005431.1:295000-394685 GCA_013399875.1 Gymnorhina tibicen | reverse complement strand
ATATACGTTAAAAGTATATATACATATATACACAAAAAGGGGATATACATATATATACATAAAAAGTATATATATATATATATGTAAAACATGAGAAAAGGTACTTTTTATTAAGTGACAAAAACTACTAAAGTCGGACCAACAGACTTTAATGTTTATCTAAAATTAAAATTTAAACGAAAGGTTTTCCTTCACCTTTTGTTGTTTTCAATCAAACATCTTTCTTTGCTTATTTTATAATTTGAGGAAAGTGGTTGGCAGTCAGTGCAGGAAGTTAATTTTTCACATGGGGCATTTTTTTTTTTCTGTGAAATGTATGGCACAGGAGACAGAACTCAATACATTACCTGAAACTGGAAGAGCCTCGACAGAAAAGTTCTCAGGCTTGCAGAACACTTAGACGTCTGTTATGCATTTACAGATCAACCTCAGCAAAATATTGCAAAGTTAAGCACCTGCACAATCCTAGCAGATATAAATGTTTAGCTAAAGGATTTACAAATCTCGAATTTCAGGACATAAGACAAGCTTCTTAGGAGGGAGATATGAATCATATCTACATAACAGCACTTTCAGACACTGTAATCGTTGTTCCTAGTAGAAAAATGCTACTTAATTAGAGACAGATGTTGAAAATTTTGAGTTATTTGAAAATGTCATAAGCCAAGTCTCTCAAAGAAAATAATAGGTTACTTGTTGGACTCTTATCTTTTTAGAAATAAAGAAATATAGAAATGGTAAAATTACACTTAAAATATGTATTTCTCTTCTGTATTCAGCACTTTTGCTTCCTTTGAGTTAGGCTGAAATCCAGAGAATATGATTAAGTATAATTTTGTCATAGCTGGGAATCCTCTCCTGGAAACATTGGCCTTGTAACCAACTGAACAACTCAAACAAGAACTCACAAAAAGAACTTTCTCTCTAATTCCTTGCTATTTTACCACATTAAATCCCTGCCGTGTGTCCTCCTTTGCAAAACCAAAAATTTGTATTTTTTTTTCTCTAAATCTTTCCCACATGGTGTTTGCAGTTCTGGCTATTTCTGTTTGACTGCAGTGAAGTGCTGCTACCCTGCCCCTTTGGAAGACGTTGCTCTGATCTCTCTTTATTCACCAGTAAATATTTTTAACCCCTCTGTTTCCCCTCACATTTCCCTAAGGACATAATTCTTTGGAGTTCTTTAAATTTACTTGCCAGAATATCAGAAAACCCCTTTTAGGGTCCTATTTGCAGTGCAATCAAGCCATGCAATGTCCATCTCTTTGCAGCACGAAATATTTATGTGTCAGTAGCTGTTAAATGATGGACTAAATTTAAAGAAAGATCACGTTTTATCCCTTAGACCATTTTTGAAACCCATTTTACAGAGTTGAGGTGTACTCATGCAGCAGGGCTTCCCACTGAAAGATCATGTCTTCTCTTCCACCCATGGGAAGAACCATCCCTCTTTCCTGCTCCTCCCCATCACTGGATGTATGGCCATCTCCAATTTTAATGGAAATGACTGGACTGGGAGATATCATTCTGTTCCCTTCCAAATTTTAAGCAGAATTCTTGATGAAATAGTGTGGTTTTGAACTTGAAATTACAGGACCTTGTTTTTGTTGGTTTTGTGGTTTTTTGTTTTGTTTTTTTAGCTCTAGAAAAAGGCAAAAACAATTGCAATACACAGAAACATGCAGCTGATGTTAACTGCTTAGCTGCAACTGAATTCCACTTCATAAATGGTAATTTGAGTACATTTAAATGTACAAATGTACACAGAACTTTTACAACTGATCCTGCAAATCCACGACTGGCAGTCACTGGAGGCTAGGGCTGACTCTCAGCAGGAACTGGGCATCTAAATATGCTTGGATTATATTCAGTATTTTATTGGTGTGTTCATCCTAGACAAGATAAGACTGAGGAGACCTTCGAGCATCTTCTTCTTCCACATCCAAAGGGGCTCCAAGGAGAGAGACTTGGGAAAAAGGATGGAGGGGCAGAACAAGAGAGAACGGCTTCACACTGACAGAGCACAGGGTTAGATGGCATATTGGGAAGAAAGTTCTCCTTGTGAGGGTGGTGAGGCCCTGGTACAGGTTGCCAGAGAAGCTGTGGCTGCCACATCTCTGGAAGTGTCCAAGGCCAGGCTGGGTGGGGCTTGGAGCAACCTGGGATAGTGGAAGGTGTCCCTGACCATGGTAGAGGGTGGGAGGAGATGGTCTTTAAAGTTCTTTTCAACCCAAACTGTTCTGTGACTCTGTGATTCTATGATTTCCTCACTTATTCAGACATTTCCTAAAAGCAAAGTTGTGCTTGCTGCTTTACATTCCAGTAAATCTGGTTGTTTACATCTGAAAAACTTCTTTGTCTTTCATGGCCTAGTAAAACAGAATGAGAGACTCAAGACCTTTGGGTGGATGGTTTCAGCTTGCTTAAGGATTGATGAAGTCAATTCCATGTCCAAGTTTTGCTGGCTTTGAGAATTCAAGTTCATTCTCACTTGGGTTGTTAGAAGGCTCAGTTATCCAGTTATTTCAACTGCCTGAGGAAATTGTTGTGGCATTGCCAGAGGCTGACAGTTATCTGAATTTATCCAAGAGTTACTGTCTCATTATTCGAGATTATCTCGCTTTTAAAAGGACTCTAAGTGTTCACATTCAAGGAATCTGGATAGAGAAATGACAAAGATGGCTGTCTAAGGAGGTTTTTGGAGGAACCACTGCGAAGGTGTGAGGTGGGGGTAAAAGATGGCTTTATTGTTGAAGGGGGAAAAAACACCAAAACATAAATATCATATTAAATGTTCCTCACCAAATAGTGGACCTGCATCCTGGACAATTAGGGATAATTACTGAACAATTTTTAGCCTGGTTTCTTTAGGAAACAAGGTTTGAATGATCACCGTGCCTGTCAGTCCCACTTAATAACTGCTGGAGCCATTCATCAGCTGCAGATCTGACAGAGGGGTGATGCTGATCCACAAAGCCCTCACAGCATCCTTGGTAAGAATTGGCTGAGTGGTGGAAAGCACTGGATTAACACTCCTCCAAAAAAGAGAAAAAAAATCAAGAAATTAAATATTTAGAGTTAAGAAATTATTTTTAAAAAAAAGGTAAAACCATAAATACTCTAAACTCAACACAGCAAAGAGGCCTTCTCTCAGTCAAGGGGATTCTGTGGATTATCTGGTGTTTAGGAAGGGATGCATTCTGTATTATGCATTGCTTTAACCCGCTGGACAGGAGAGGAAAAAAAAAACAAACCTCAGTTTGAATCCATGGGTTCTGATGTTCGAATTATCCCCCATTCATCTTAAACTCTTCGGTATTTTCATAAGGATGTTACGTCGTGCATTACCTGTGACTGACAGAGAAGCAGAGCGTCGTGTCTCGGCCGCATTTCCACTTAATTCCATCTTGCTTCCATGTATTAACACAGGCCGTGGAAGAAAGAAGGTCAGTTCTGACAGTTTATTTATTTTACGTGTATTTCCCTGTCAAAAAAAAAAAAAAAAAAGGATCCTTTATCATCCTCTGGGAAATAAGAAGGGAACTGGTGCTTTGATTTAATGACAGGACCCAGCACCTTCTATTGGCAGCAGTTTTCTAACCTGAGCTCTGATACTGTCCTGGTTATTGAGTGTTACACACACCTAAATGGAATCATTAAGGAGAGCAGGCTGGTGGGTAAAACCAACACCATGGAAAGTTATTTAGCTGATTAATGTCTTTGGCACCTGATTTTTGAGGTCTCCATTAGCTAAAATGAATTTCCTCTCCTGCAGGACCATATGTGTTACATATTCCATCTCCCGTATAACAGATATAGTCAGGTTTCTTCACATGGGAGTGTGAAGCACCGTTTTTCACTTTTTGGAGAGCTCCACGCATGCAAATTCCTTCATGGCATTTCCCAAACACCCTTGGAAGGTTCCAGGCCAAGGAAAAAAAAAAAGTTTTTCAGTGAATGCATCTTCTGGAACTTGTTCTGAGCTGGACTAGCACTGCACTGAGCAAACGCAGAGTCTTATTTTTTAGGAAAAAGAATCCCCTTTCTCTCTTTTTACTCATATATATCATTAGTATCTCTCATTCTGTGCTCACACACACACACACGTGCTTGACTTTTCCATGAGGTAGTACAGAACTTCTTGAACACACAAGATGCTTCAGGCAATTCATGTATAATTCTGTAGTACCTTGCAAATAACTTGAGTCTTAAGGGCTGAAGTTCTTCAGACTTCTTTCCTGCTTTCTGAAGCACTACATAAAAATAATACTTGCAATCTTCAAGAAAAAGTCGGATAAAGTGATCTGACATTGGATAAAGATGTTTGGTGCCATGCCACCTTCTAAAAGAAAAAGGGGAAAACTCCTCATGCTTTTAAGAGTGACACTAATAGTCACAGGAATGATGACCCTGATGAGCAGTTTAGTCACCAAATTGCTGCTCTCCTCAGTCCTCGTACCCAGCCTGGCCCTACATGGTCACACCAGACCCACTGCTGCTGAATTGCTGAAAATGTGTACACCGTGTCCCCAAACTAAGTGCAAAACACTGCACTGTGTGTCAATTTCTGTACCTGTAGGGACAGTTTCTATTCACAATTTACAAGTGCCTTATTTGTGTAAGGCTGCAAACAAGTGGTGTCTGTGAATTGGTCTGGGCACAGCAAGGGCTCTTTGAGCCACAGATCTCCAAGGCCATCTAAAATTCCCACTTGGAGAGCTGCTGCACCAATTAGTCAAGTACTTTGTTGCAAAGAGTAAGAAATCAGTCAACCAGCTTGTCCCAAGTCATCCCAAACTAGTCCTGTGTCTCACCTGCTCGAAGACAAGCTGGAGGACCAGGCAGGGAATTGATGGCAAAGCAGGTTTGGTGTGCTCAGAGGCACATCCCTGATTCCCTGCTGCACCCCAGTTATGACCACATGACTTATGGCCCTACAGTTCTGTGGGTTTAATTTACCACAGTGTTTCTGTGGGTTTAATTTACCATAAAGGTGCTGGCTAGAGCAGAAAGCACCAGCAAAGATGTGTGAAAAGCCACATGCAATTAAAGCCAAAGAAACTTTGAGGGAGGTGGATGGGAGGATGCAGCATAGTGAAAGCTCTGCATGAAGTGTTCTACCTTATACCACTGTCTGAAGCCACTTATCTGTTATCTGCTATTCTTCCAGAAGGAAGCTATATGGTTACTTATTTTTTTAAACAAGAGCTTTTCTTAATTCACTAAATTTATGGACTTCAGGGAAAGGAAGGTGGTGGTACAAGTCCTCCTGCACCCAAGAGATGGAGAGGAGCTGTTAAAGAAGGCCTGAATCTCAAGAGGCTTCTCAAAAACGTTTGTGTGAAAAACAAATATACTCCCTGCTGTTCTCTGAGGACTGTGAGAGCAACACAATAAAATTCACTCTGAGCGCAAGAGCTGTTCTAAAGGCAGTAAATAAGCATCTTCCACAGCATACCCATTTTAAACAGCAGCTCCAAAGGAAAAACATACCTCCACTTCAGTGCTCTCTCAGCTGTTTATTTCCATTGCCTACTGAACTGAATGATCTCACTTGAAGTGAGGAGACAGTTATGTTTCTGTTTTCCTCAGTAGCCTCTGTGGTTAGTGGACATGGAAACAGAATGGCAAATAGGAAGAAATGTGCTTGTTCTAGCTTTCTTTGAGGTGCTTGTATGCATTTCATGACTTGCTCTAATTCATAGCTCTTCTGCAGCTGAATGATGACAGCTGCACGTCTGCTCCTTCAGAGAGAGGAGATTCAAGCAGAGAGAAGCTACCCCTCGTATTAACATCCACATAACAAGTGCCTGTGATACAGCAAAGGTGCCAAACACACGTCCCCTGGGGCCCTCTGCTATAAACTGCCCATCCCTCCTTAGAGTCAGAAACAATATGGCATTCCCTGAAGACAAAACTGTTAAAATAGTCAAGAGAAGAATTTTGCTGGAAGCTGAGCAGAAAATAAAACCCTGCTGGTGCCAGACTCCCAGCCATGCAGCTGGGGTAGATACCAGGCGAATTCAGCAAAATGCGGGTGGGAGTTTTAAATCTCAGTAGGTCTTTGGTTAAAAACTGTCATTAAGTTCTTCATTTTAGGACAGGCAAAGTCCTAAACATTTTGTTCCTTGGAATCATCTATCCCAGCGTGTGTGCTGCATTGGCAGTATGGAAGGCTAACTGCAGAACTAAAAGCAAAAGAGACATTTTTCTGAGCAAGGCTAGGTTGGATGGGGTTTGGAGAAACCTGGATTTGTAGAAGGTGTTCCTGCCCGTGGTGGAGGGGATGAAACTGGATGGTCTCTAGGGTCCCTTCTAACCCAAACTATTCTATGACTTTAAGAAAACCAAAATGAAATGAAACTTTCCCAGAAAAGGGCAGACAGTTGAGGGAATTTAACTTGTCACCATTTTCTAGCAAAGCTTATGCAATCACTCTACACACTTCATTTGTACCAATGTCTCATATGGAAACAACATTTATATTGATAGTTCATATGGAAAAGAAAGGTTTGTTTTCTTGGGTTTTTTAATTTTGAAAAGAATAATATTCTTGGAGAAGATTAAAAAAGTTTTTGAAAATTGTTTGTGGGAGACATCATCACATCCTGAAGAGACTGACACCACTTTACCTAATATTTTCAGCTGAAAAATCACCAAGAGAAACACCAGAATGGTCACATATGGCTGGCTCCAAGGAAAGAACACTGTTTTTCTGTTGCAGTGTGAGGCTCTGAGTCCTTAAGGCTCGTATTTCAGCAGAGGATTTGGTGATGAAAGTGAAATTGCAAGGGAAGGTGAGTCAGGATGGAGCTGGTCACTGCCAGAGATGTAATAACCTCATTTTCTAATATTTTTTCTACTACCTAGCTCTGAGGCTTATGTTAAGGTCTATGACATAACTTTAAACACAGGCCAGCCAGAAAACTTGCATGAAAAGCAGTGAGATAGGTAAATAAAACCCTGTCACAGTAAGAGCAGAACAAGTTGTTTAATGCAGGCTCCTCTTCTGCAAACAGCAGCATTGCCACAGGAAAAAAAGTTAAAAAGATGAGCAGTGGGAGATACATGAAATACTGTCCTTGCAGGAGGAGTGACTTTGAGATGATTCCTCCTTGTTGGTCTGGTGATGCTGGGAAGCAGGAGGAGGTATTTAAGGTCTCCTTGCCCTGCTGACTGATCCCACAAAGAACACTTGTTTCATATGAAATAAGGGAGTCTGGCTCACAGGAGGCAGAGGAGAGTCAGTGTGGTACGTTTCTTCCAGTTTTGAGATGTCACTCTGCCTGCTGGTACTCTAGAAAACTGGAAAGCCTGTGACTTGTTCTGCTTCCTGGAATCTTGTCCCCAAGCTCTCTCACTGACACCACATTTGGGCAAGAAAGGTGTGTGAAAGAATCACAAAATCATTTCGTTCGAGTCCAGCCATTCACCCAGTCCCACCACACTCACCACTGAACCATGTCCCCAGGTGCCACATTCACACGGCTTTTGAACCCTTCCAGGGATGGTGACTCCACCAGTGCTCTGGACAGCCTTTTGCAGGGTTTGACAAGAAATTGCTCCTAATATCCGTAAACTTTCCCTTGCACAACTCGAGGCAGTTTCCACTGGTCCTGTCACTTGCCACCTGATAGAACAGACCGACCTCCGCCTGGCTACAACCTCCTGTCAGCCAGCTGTACAGAGCAAGAATGTCTCCCCTCCTCAACCCTTCACCAGCACCTCAACGTCTTTCATGTAGTGACAGCCCAAACATCTGTGTGTGTGGTTTGTTTCTTTTCTCCACCATCAGCCAGTTCCAACATATGGACATCCCAGGACCAGGTTTCTAACCTCAGTCTGTGTGACTCACCTCGCTTGGCTTCCTTTACTCCCATCTTCATCTGCAGCTACAAACCTGACTGTGGTGAATTTGGACAAGATCAGGGTGATCCTGTAGTTCAGAGCAGCCCATATACACAAGTCCTAAAGGATTGCTAATCTGTGCTAAAAACTCTCCCCAAGCTCTTCTGCTCTCTGGAGCTGTTTTTGTAACTTGTCGTGGCTTGACTCCTGGTTAGACTGGACTAGAGAGGAGACAGAATGGCTTTACAGGCTGGCCTGCCTGCAAGAATTGAGGACTGAACTCTTGCTAATGACAATGTGGCACCTGTAGTTCCTATGATTCACTGGAAATCATCAAAGACCTCAGGAAGGATTTGAGTCTTCTTTTCACATAGACAAGTTCTAAAGTCATGATGTCTAAGGAATCCCAGGCAAGCCTAGGCTCAGGCAAGAATGCTTCCTTCTCTTTCTACTCCAGTAGACATTTCTCCATGACTCATTTTCCCAAAGTGTAAATGCAGTGACTGCCCTGGCAGTCTTTCAGTCCTGAGATCTGTAACAGCAGCATGCATGTTAAATGGCATAAACATTTTCCTTTCCATCAGTCAGGAGAGGTGATAGCAAGATCTTTTTCATATCTTTTTTCACAGTCCTAACAGCATCAAATGCAGGAATGAGTCTGCTTTTTATGTCACATGCTGGAAGAGTGACCATCACAGCTCACGGGGATGATGGTCCTCAATGAAAGCTTTTCCAGGAAAGGTGGAACTACGAGACACAGCTCTCCTGCAATATATTCTTCTTCCTCTGTCCCTCCATCCCAGTATTTATAACCTAGATCTTCACCGATGCACAACAAACAATGAATATTTTGAGTATAAAACTTACAGGTGAGACGAAAGTTCTGATTCTTTTGTTCACTCTAGCAGAAGAATCAGAAGAGGTTTGCAGCTTGAATTTAAGTTTGCTGTATGCACTCTGAAGTCAGTCATACCTGATGTGAGTTAAATTTGTGCGCAGGGTCTTCAAGGGAAGAAGGGAATAAAGACAGGTCGATTTTCAGAGGTGACAGGTCCTCTTTGGCTGACAATAAATTTCAAGGTAGGTGACATTGAAAGCCTGCCACAGCCAAAAGTAAGAGAGCTGAAAGTCAAATTTGCAAACTTCTGGGTTCCCCCATTGCGCTAATCCAGTCCAGACCTGTGGCCACCTTCAGAGAACATTGGCCTTTTCTTTATTCTGGTCTGCTAAACAAACTGCTGTTTGAATTCATTTCCTTTCTGTCTCTATTTTTAATTTCCCTCTCTAAGAATACCAGACTATTCTGCTAACAAATCTTTCAAGATTTGTCTTCATACCTTAAAATGGGCAGAGGCTTGCAAGTGCAGTCCTGCTGGAAGGATTCTCTCCCAGAGAAGCCCTTTCTTTCGACAGTGTCTAAGTGTACGTGTGTAATTATAGGATCAGATATGTGTGACAAACACATGATTTTTCTTCTCAACAGAGTTTGTCACTGGAGATGTGCTATAGTTCACCATGTCTGCATCCCTAATAGAAATGTCACTCACTGTAACTCTATTGCAGAAATGACAAACTATTGGCCATACCTCTGCTAAGTCAGTAGATATTCAAAGCTGACAGAAAATCGTAAGGCAAATTCTAGGCTTTATTCCTAGTTCCTTCTTTGCATAGTGCAAATGCTCAAAACTTGAACATGACCAAGCTGTTGTGTATGTTAATACTTTTCCATGATACTGTATTTGTTTAAATTATAGCCATGCATACTTAAGGTTGTACTTCATCACTAATTTCCTCATGTGGTAATGAGCAAATTGCCATCATTATGGGAATAAAAAGATGTAATCTTAAAAAACAGATCTTGGGGGGGAAAAGTTACGGACTTTAAACGAACAATATGTTCTGTTACTCTGTGCTTCATTCCCTAAAGAATAACTCCTTATGTTAAAGAGACTCCGTTTGGATTTATGCATGATCAAGCAATCTCATCACAACTCTATCGCGCATTTCCTTGTTTTCTATCCTGTCCACTTCCCTTATCACTAGTGTAAGCTTTTGCAGATGATAATCCTTTTACCGTGTTCTGATACTGCTCTGCCCATTTACATCTCTTTAAAATTAAGTCATAGCAAATCAACTGCAAGACAACTTTGGTGTGATGTAAGCTCCTGGGAGGGTCAGTCATAGACAACAACTCACAGTATCAGGAGTCTTAGAAATTGCAAGTAAATCCACTGGACCACCATTTCTTATTTAATCTCACACTCCCACCTAACTATTGATGAGTTTTATACTGGCAGGCTCTAGGGTGTCCTATTTTTGGAGGATTTGAAATGCATTACAGAAGATTCTTGTTTCCAACATCTGTGTTTTACCCTCACTGAGGGATTTCTGCACTCTCCCTCTCCTTCAGGACTGTTATTTCTATTACATACTTACAGTCCAGGAGTGGTTCAAGGAACATGCTGTTTGGTTGTATCCAAAGTCACCAACTCAGACACCCCCTCCAAAGAGCATCCCCTTCACCTGTAACATCTCCCTGTTTTGTCTCTCTTCTCCCTTCCCATTCTCCCTCCCATTCCCATCCAGCCTCACCTCATCTCTCCTGCACAACTGTCCTATCCCTCTGAGTGGGAAAAGTGAAAATCCAGTTGGCTCATACTTCTGGCACTACTCAAGGCCGAGGAGGTTCACATTTGTTCCCAAGCTTTCCTCTTGGCATTTGGTTTCTTGCTTTCATGTGTTTTCCCTGACTGCTCAAGTGAACTTGTACCCTAATGCTTGCTCCTTATGTGCACTGCGTTGTGGAAGAGCAAAAATAATATCCTGTAAAAGTTGATGGTATTACAATTCTTTTCCATTTGTGTTTTGCATTTCTGCAGTTTGTGCAGTTCTGCATTTATGTGAAACTTTTGATTCTGTATCTCCTATCTTTGGGAACACTAGTTGAAGGTGTATAGATTTAAAAAAAAAGAAAAAAGAAAAGAAGAGGAAGGAAAAGTTATCTCACATTCAGGTAATGAGAGGATAAACTAGGGTAAGATAGAAAGAGTTTTGTTTCAGCTTTCCAATCTTTTTCAGAACTTTGAAGTGTGTCTTGTGTTTATCTCCAGAAATAGCTATTAGAGCATCAAGTGCTCCCATCTAGATGATTACCGTGTAGCCGTAACAAACTGGGAAATTGAAATAGGAATTCAGAAAAGTTCTTGCCATAATGATACTTCTGAGTTCTCAAAAATAATTTAAATGTAGCTGGAATGGTTTAAGAGATCACAAAATATGGCACTGTGCTCATGTTTGCAATATGGAGCAAAGCTCTCATGCTTATTCTTCACCTTGTTGTGAAAAGTTTTTGCTGTGCACAAGGGACTGGAAGCAAGACACGTCCCTCCATATAAAATTATTATCCTTTCAACAGGCATGAAAAGCCTCCTTAACTGCAGCTGATCCAGGTCTGGAATCCTCCATCTCTTGTTTGCCTGTAATTTGTGCTAATCTCCAAGCATCTGAGGATGTGAACTGAACTTTTCCGGGTCGGTTAGGCGTCTTGGTTTTTATTTTGTTTTGGAGAGGGGTGGTAGCAGGTTAAGACCTTTTTCTCATGCTAGGAAAGCAAGGTACATGAGTTCTTATCTCCTATCAGACATATAACCCCTCACAAACTATTCCTGAGTACACAAACTTTGTAAAATTTTAACCTCTCTGAAATTAGTTTCCTCCTTTCTCACAATAAAGAGGGGGTTTAGCATTGCCCAGGTAGAACTTCAACTGCAATCAGGTGGATCAAGATATGGGAAGTAAGGGCTGGATTCCCAGCTGGTAAGGCCTGGATTCCTCCAATCCAGGCATATGGAGTGCAGGGGGGCTGTGCTCTGGTCTGAAGGGGGCTGAAACTCTGGTCTGGCTGTAGTGGGGTACCAAAGCATTGTGAAAAACACCTATCAGTGAGCTTCCTGGGCACAGAGCATGGTCCCAAAGGAAGAACAACCTCTGGCCTATTGGCGTCCAGTCCATTATCTGACTGTTCAAGTGGAACAAGATGTTAACACGAGAATTGCGCAATTTGATAGGATAAATATTTGAAGGCCACAGCTGATGCGGTGGGTTCTGTACTCAATTGCAACACTGTATTTTGTATCTGTAACAAATAATAAAAAAAAAGGTCATATCTGCCATCTTCTTTTGATGGGTTGACCAGGAAACAGTCATTTCCTGCAGGCATTTGGCTGTGTCTCCATATATAAATACAAAGGAGACTTTGTGAGCCTTTCCCAAAGTGTCTCGAGCAGCCTGTGAGGTAAGATGCATCCATCTAATAATTCCATCTTTATTTTGCAGGTGTTTGAAAAAAAAAAACAAAACAATTTTTTCTTGCCTTTTCTGCAAGGGAATTATGGGAATAATCTTTAAGGGCTAGTCTTTATTTATAACATTTAAAATCAATTTCTAAAAGTATTCTTCATGACCTACAACCTCTAGAGGAACTGATCCAAACCTAGGAACTTTGACTTTTACTTAACTAGACTAATTTTTTTATCATCTTTGTGTTCCTTATTGCTTCAGGAACATTTTGGATTGCCATGCAACTTTGTAATGGAAAAAAAAATTGACCTCTGTAACCTCTCAATAAGGTTTATGTCTCAGAAACTTAGAAAATCTTTGAGAAAAAACCCCAACATTTCACTTATGCATGCAGATTATGCAGTTCCAAACATAAGATTTTGAGGGGAGGTTTTTTTGGCTTTTGTTTTTTTGCATCAAAGAAAACTAAGTGTGTCAGACAGTCTTACGCATGAATTTGTAACTTGGTGCTCCTGTATGCCAACGGTGTAATTGTTAGTGCATGCTCTGAGAGCTGATTTTAAAGGTCTTAAAGAGTCGGTTTTAATAATTCATATTGATTCAGTAGGGAATGAGGATGCTTGACATGTTAAATTATTAGCATTTACATTATGAACATGTTAATTACTGTATTTTTAATGCTGTTAGCTTTTATAAACTAAGAGTATTCTTAAAGGGACACCAGCAGATTTGCAACACGTTGGAAACCAGTGTTACACAAACCAGCATTAGAAATGTTTCTCCTTTTCTTTTCACTCCTCACTCTCCCATTTTACATTTCACTAAGGATCTTCATTTTCTTTTTGCACCTAACACTGAGACAACATCAAGTAAGTAAATAGGTAAATAGATAAATCAGTAAATAAAACAAGAAAAGCAGGAAGTAAAAGAGACTAAAATAAAGTATTTGGTCATTCAGTTTGCATTGATCTGTGATAATCCAGTCATGAGTTGTGTTACAGATTCCCCTACCACCCTTCTCTGCTCTTACGGCCACAGTGATGACGCTTTTGATTTTTTTCGGTTAAAAGTGTCTGATTAACAATGATGGCAAACAAACAAGCAGAAAAACAATTTACAGATATGCTTCCAATGCTTTCCTTTGGAGAAAAAAATGGCTTAGCTTTAAGCAGTCAGAGGTTTCTGTGCAGTAAAGCAAAAGGGAATTTATCTATGAGCAATGCAGCTTGATATAACATTGTGTCACAGGCAAGAGAACTGATCTTTTCCTATATCTCTGGGACATTTCAGCCACACCTGGACATTTTATTGGCACACACTATCTTGAGAAACCCTTGTGGGACCGGCAGAGGCTGAAAACTTGCAGGGCGTATTGAGTAAACGAGGCTGTGGCAGAGATAAGGCAATCGGTAAATCGAAGTCTACTGATAGTGGTCAGGGACAGAAATGATGTAGCAGGATCTATATGCCGGTACAGGAGATGGAGATAAGGGACAACATCAGATGGATGTCAAGAAAACCTCTCAGATCAGGCTGGGGCACCTCACCCCTACCCTCACAATGCCTGGCTCTTAAAGCTGCATTCCCAGAACTGAGAAAGAGGGGAAGCTTCTGATAAGGTACTGATCTGAATTTGGGGCTGGCAATTGGATAGGATAGGATAGGATAGGATAGGATAGGATAGGATGACAGGATATTTCTGTTGCAAGGGACCTCCAGTGATCATCTAATCTGACTGCCTGACCAGCTCAGGGGTACTGAAAATTTAAAAAAATCATTAGGGGCAAAGCAAATTATTAAGGGCAACATAATTAAATACTATCCAGATACATGATTTTGGCCACTGGTAACTCACTGGGACTACTAAATTTTCCCCATGGACAAAGCACAGGAGGATCTGTACTTAGAGGTTGGATAGGAAAGGGTGTACTCTGAAGGCAGAAATGAATCTGAGATTTTTTTTGTGCTTATTCCTCTTCAATCTATGCCAGCTGCTGAAGACCATTAATGAAGGTACAGATTTCACTTAAGAATTCTTCAACAACCTTTCTATACCTCCACATATTTTTTAGAGAAGGCTTAGCACGAAAAGAGCAATCACAGCTCTCGTTTGTCTGGAGGGCTCCTTCCAAGTGCTCCTGCACAGTGCCTGAGCAAGGTCTCTTAAATTGCAGTGGAGGTACATAATTGTGTCATTAATTAAAACTGGAGGAGTTGGGCAGCGAGGGGGAGGCAGAGGGGAGCATCTTGGGAGTTTCAAATTGAAGGGATGATTTTTCAGCTGGACATTGCACACGATCTTGGGGCTGCACCTTCTAACGGCACGGCTGCACTCGAGTCTGGAGCTTTCATCCCTGTCTTTTGGAGTTTGAAAGCCTGAGGTTCTAAGACGTGTTACTGCAAATTCTTTCCCCTGGCCAGTCTTGCTGTATCATTCCATTTTTAATCTGTAGGAGGATTGAAAGGAGGAGGTGCTGAAAAGCCCAGGAAAGCAGAATTTCTAATTTCTTCAATCTAACCAAGTGATGGAAAATTTGCCAAAAAAATGTTGTAGTATGATTTCCCAAGACTTCAGAAATCTACTGAGTAACCCAATTTCTAAAATCCTTCAAAGCAGTTCAGATGATAAGGCAGCTTTTTGGCAAAAAACAGGTTTGGTTCTGCCTTGCTCTCTGAAAGCACAACTGTAAGGGCTGCTCTATAAATATTCTACTTTTTTTTTTTTTAAACTTTCAATCATACTTTTTAGCACTTAAAGTATTTTTGTCTGAGTTTTATTTGGAGTTCTGGTTCGTAATAAGATCAGATATTGTGTTATCACCTGAATCCGGGTCAATATGACAAGCACCAGGTACCTTGAATACTGCCTGCATGTAGAATCTTTTTCATGAGGAATGTTTATCCTGCTTCTTGGACTCAGGGATTTCCAAGTACTTTTACAAATTGATATTACCTGGTTCAATGATTAAATCATAACAACCAAGTTTCCCTCCTTCTGGCTATATCCCAGCAAGTGCATCCTCAATTGAGGGCGTGCTAAGCTGGACTTTGTGAGTTCCAGATCAGTAAACCTGTACAAAGCAAGACACACTTTGGGTAGAAACCTCACCTGAGGAGGTTGCAGGCTGCTCAGGGGAGTTTGACATGAGCAGATTAATACCTTTCCTGGTAGGTTTTTATTTCTCCAAGAATATTTTTTTTAACCCAACACCTTTATTCTTGTTGTCATCCTACGAATGTTCTATAGGACGTTTCTCACACATCTCAAGAAGCCCTATGAGTCAGTATTTTTAAACTAAAAATTAGGTTCCTGAAAAGATATCCATGAATATAAATTCTGTCAAAGTTTGGGAAAGTGTTAAATATCCTGTAAGTGTCACCAAACTGGAGTTTTGAAATTTAATTAGTTCATAATATATAGCTACCTTCCATAAGTAGATTCTCTGAAAATATATAGAGGAAGAATGAAAATTCAGGAGTCAGTAATAAACAATGAAACTTTAAGTTGCCCAAATCTTCTACATCATCACTTCTGGTTTTGTTTTTGATGATTGTATATTTCTTCTTTTCATGAAAACTAAATCCTACATGAGGGCTCTGACAAGCAATAAATATGAATTTGTGTCCCTTTCCCAATTTTTTCTTTACAGAGGTGCTCTCCTTCTATAAATGTTTTTCACATTTTGAACACAAAAAGAAATACTATGCCTAAAAGTTTTCAAAAAGGGCACTGAAAATTCACAACACATACCCCAGTGATGAAGCTTAAAGGAGGAGCTTTGACCTCGAGTGTGTTTATTTGCTTTTCAAATATGAGCTACTACTTTGAGTTTTGCTTTGGTTTTGAAAAATTCTGGTTTCTTCTACAGCCCAATTCAGGAAATATCAGTGCCCTGAACAACAGTTAATAAACATGTTCTTACTCCAGACATGGTTTTAAATCACCCCCAAATGAACAGAAACACATTATTGAAACTTCTATTAAACACTGCTCTTGGGAAATATTCTGACCAGGAGTGGATTCAAATACACACTAAGCTCATACACACCCAGTCTCAGACCATGCATTGTATGTGAAATCATAATTCCCTTTTCCTAAGCTCTTGGACATATGGGATGCAGAGCAAAATTTTTTAAATTTACATATGAAATAATGTGAAATGAGTAAACTTAAATTCACCACAGCCTTTAAATGAGAGGAAAAACCAACCCTGATCAATCTGCTCTTTCATTCAGGTCCAAGAAACTCCTCCTGGAGCTTTTCCCTGGTTTGGATTTCTTATCAGTACCACCAAGCACAGACTGAATCTCTGCACTATCCCCCCATTGAAGTGAGATGCTCCGACTGGCTGGTGAGTATGAGATGAAATAAAATGCACTGATTAGATAAACGTGGCAGACCCCCACTGACCAGCAGGAGCTGCTGCAGATGATCTGGGTTTTTGCAGAGTCAAGGTGATGGATTTGGATCTAAGTCTGGGTTGCATTGAATATATTTTGGTGTCTTAAAATGCTGCCCTAAGTATCAAGTAACTTCCGTCCCGCAAAAAACAGGAGGGCAACTCTTCCCTAAGAATTTGGTGGCTCTGACTTACAACCTCTGTTCATCTCGTTTTGTTTAGTTCATCAGTCTTTTTTTCGTGGCAACTGTTGATCTGGCTCCTTGCCTCAGTAGATTTTTTTTGCTTTCCTTTTGGTCTTTTTCTAAATGAAGATAAATCCGCTAAGTCCTGTAAGGTACAGAGAAGTCATGGGTGTCTTTAAGATGAAGTAGCAACAATCACCTAAAGAAAATACAAAGAAAGATTTAATAGAAAATTACACAAATAAAATTTAATAGAAAATTGTGAACCTTTCCTTTGAATGCAATGTAACCAAGTTTGGTATACAGGTCCCCTTTCCACAGGAAGAGACATCTGAAAGGTAGGTATCATTTTCCAAACAGTGGATTTGTTCCAGTCTGTCTAGAAAAAGTACAGAGATACCATCTGATTTCTAAAGAACCCTTTGGCTTTTAAACCCCACAAAACATTTCAAGAGAAGAACACTTCAAACGTAAATGCTTTCAGATATGTATTTTGTTCGCCCATAAATTTTTCAAAATCATTTATATGGTTTATTACTTAGCAGTAGCAAGAACTTTTGACATTTTCACTTTTTTTTTTTTTTTTGTGGGGATAGAGGGGTTGTGAGTCCTTTTGTTTCATAATGCAATTTTGAACCATGTTTTTTCTCAGATCATTACCTTTACAGCTAACCCTTTGTTGGTTACAAATGTACATTTACTTGTGCAAGTAGGCTCTGGGTTCAGGATGGGGTCAGCAGACCTTATCTGCGCTGATAAATGTGGGGTTTTGCCTATGAATAGGATTAGGAGAACAAAACCCCAGGTACAGACCTGTACAGCGCAGCTGTGGCAGCCTGTGCTGTGAGTAACTCTGCAAAGATGGGATCTGCTGGGGCTTCTCTTTGTGTGTGTTTGCACAACTGAAACACCACGGATCATACTTGCAAAGCCTTTTATTTTTCTCCGCCTCCCGGAAAGCCATATCTGTCTTTATCTTCTGCATCAATCTCTCCCTACACCGAGACAGTAAAGTTAGGACACAGGGTGGCTTTGTCTGCAGGAGCACATTCAGACTAGTCTTCCAGACTAATTTTCTGCTTGGGTTACTTTCCTAATTATAATTTGTGTTCTCATCATGTCGTGGAAGAGTACATTTTAAATGAGCTTGCAACGCACAGTGTAGAATACCAGCTTTATAGCACTGTCCGTAACCTAGAATACAAGTTTTAAATTTGTCATAATGCAAATGCCATAATAACTGCGAGTTTTCAACCCTGTGATCTATTGTTTTTTCCCCAGCTACTTGTAAACTGAAGGTTCAAGTTTCGTTTTCCCACTTCATATGTAAGAGCATTGGGGCAGGATGTTGATCTAACTCCTTACAATCAGAGCTGTGTATGTTATGAATTGTGTTCCAAAACACTGTTAAGTATGTGGAAAGAGAAAAAAAAATTACATTATTAAGCCTTCTTTAGCCCTCTTATGTTTGCTAATAGGTTTTAAATGGACTGTTTGGGGTTTTTTACTGATAACCACAAAAAAGTGTTTCGTTCTCTGAATTAATACTAGAACCATTTTCTGGGAATGGAAAACTAATTTTTATTGAGTGATAGAAATAAGATGCCTGATTCTGCTGAGACTAGAAGAAGAGAAAGTTTCAACTCTGACTTAGCCACCTACTCCTTGGGAACAGTCTCATGCAAAAATTTTCAGGGGACTCTTATTCTATTGAGTCCACTGGGAGACACTTTAAAAGAGCAAAACCATGCACAAAAGCATGTGTACAGGAAAAAAAAGGTTATGTATATTGTTTACAAATTTATTTGGATATGTTTATTTGCACACCTTACCTAGCCTAACTTCCCTTACCATAGCTTCTACCTACAGGTACATCATTGAGCCAGGGTTTTAAAACGAAATTGCCCATGTTGCCTTTGAGAGTGGTCACAGGAAAGCCAGATTGTTTCCTACCCTAAGGAATAGTATCCTGCTGTTATCATACAGAAGGATAAATGACAGTACCCACACTGGGTGTGGTGCTTGTGATGTGAGAGAGAGAAGGAGCTCAGCTTCCATGCGTCCCTGGTCCCACTTTGCAATCTGCTGAGATGAGATTGCGTATTTGGATCTGCTTAGTCCCCAAACGCTGATTTAGATCTCACCCTTTGTAGCCTTGTAGGAAAAATCTCAATGCTGCCCTGGTGGGTAATAATTATAGATAATTAGCTGCAAGACTAATTCGCTGTGAAAGTGTATGCTAGCACGAACACTTGTTGTCCCAGTGCAGCCATACTCATTTGAGGGTTTTTGCATGAATATTTGCCATTGAGATATGGATGTTTTGGGTTCTGTTATGAAAGACCTGACTGTTTTGGACATTTGGGTGCCCCAAGCACAGCTATCTTCCCAAAGGATGTGAGAGGGGTGCAGAGAGCTCAGGAGAAGGATGGTGGAACATCTTCCCAACCCCGCGCACTTTGGGTGTGACGGGAAGAACAAACAGTCCTGGAGATCCACTGCAGTCCAAGGGAAAACAGAAGCAGGTTTGTCCCTTCATCTCTCAGTAACCACAAGATCTCTCCCCTCACCCAGACTGCCAAAAAACACCCAGCTGATGCTAGAAATTAACTTGTCTGAGGAAAAACATACGAGATCTCTCCCCCCTTGGCATGGCAGGACAGGGGGATGTGATGGTCCCCAGGAAAGTGTAGCTCAGCGCTTCAATCATCTCCCCAGACTTGAGCAGCTGAGCTGTGGAAATCACTTTGACGTAAATCTCTCAGCAGCTTTTTTGTCTGAAATAAATGGTGCATAAAGGAAATGCAAAATTGTTTGGTGGACAGGATTATCTATGTGTTTACTGCTCTCAGCACTTTTCTTTTGTCTTTTGACTGTGAAGCTCCCGTTGGTGTGAATAGCTGTGCACGAAGCTAAACTGCTGAACACAAGCAGGGTGTGAGAGAGCTCTCCCTTTAAACCTGTGACAGCTCTGCACTCGTGATTGCAGGAAATGTCAAGTTAGAAGAATTACTAGTAGTACAAAGTAATTATTTTTCATTTCCAAGGTTGTCTGTTCAGTGTTAACCCAAATGTAAACTTTCTATAATTCTGCATCATTATCACAACCCCCCCTGGATTTCGTTTATTTATTTATTATTTATTTATTACTTTTTCATTTATTTATTTATTAGTTTCATTTCCAGTTGCTATTTTACATGTGCACCCCCACACATACAGGCACACAGCTCATACTGGATTTTTTCATTGCATTCCATCCCTTCAGCTCTGTTTGAGTATGTATTATTCTGTTGTCATAACATGCTGATGATATACAATATTTGTATAAAGGTTCAAATCAATGTTTATCACATCAGAGCACTATCATTCAAAAGGGAAGCACAAATCAATAATTCATTAAGCAAGAGAGAAAGGAATGATTTGAATTCGTTGTTCTTCTCCCCTCTAATACTTTCAAAAGGAATTGCATTGTTTAAATGAAGTTTGATCACTTTTGGACTAAATGAGCCTGATTTAATGCATCTGATACTAGTCAGCATAGTATTCATCATGGGACAAATAGTAGAAATGCACAATTATCATATACATTTTTCAGTTTGCTGAAACTTCTTATTCATTAAAAATACTTCATTCTGTAAAAAATACTGGGAGTGAGGGAGGTGTTAATGGGGCTTCCAGTTGAGTGAAATAGCTTTTTTAAGCATAGATAAAATTATTCATTTCAAGTTGGAATCCTTCATGTTCAAAAAGCTTGTCTCATGAAAAATGAATAGAGCTACTTTGAAATTAAAAAATTTACTCTTTAAAAAAAGGATATGTTCAATCTAGGAAATGTTAAGAAGTGTAACACTTTTGGAAAAATTAGAGACGTTTTCCTTGGGGTTTCAATTTTTGCCTAAAACAACCAGAGGATAAAAATGTGACTGCTGATCAGCTCAATATTTTTTTTTCACTGATGATCAGCTCTAAATTTCCTTCTTGTATTTGGAAGAACAAGCTCCACCATTCTCTGGTATCACATGTGTGTTGAAACTACAGGAAGGTCCTGATTTTCTTTGTCTGAGCCTGTCCAAACCCACAAGAAATCCAGGTGATCTCCTGAATTGGAAGGTGGGCTAAATGAACGAGCCGCTGGAATTCAGATGCACTCTTAGCTCTAATTTCCTAATTCACCAGCAGTAAAGTGGTCATTGCTGATGACACAGGGAATTCCTTGTGGTTTTAAAATACAATGACAGAGTATCCACCAGGAACCACAGAGCATTAGCAGTTGCTTTCACTGGGGATGAGTGTCCTCTATTGATTGGTTTTCATTGCCTGAGCTCAATAACGCTTTTATTTATGATGACATAGTTTATGATTACTTATTTATCTGCTGTGTGTAAGATGAGCTTAGAATCAAATTACCGTATTTACCAAAATGGTCAATTGGATTCTGGATTCTTGTAGAAGATATTTTATTCCCAGACATACAGCAGAATTCAATAGAAAAGAAAAAAAAATACCCACGCTGGCCTTGAAATTTTCCAATCTCTACTCTTTGATATCCCCATCACTGAGATGATGGCTTCCTCTCTGCTCAATTTCTGATCCATTCTGATGGCCCTGCGAGGAACTTTACTTTCAAAATTTTACCTTCTCTATAAAATTCTACCTTCAAATGCAAACTTATAGGGGCTGAAATCAGCACAGCTCTCTGAGAGTTATTTGCTTGACAGGTCAGATGCAATCTAGACTGGGTTCATAAAGTGGTTACAAAAAGGCAGAGAAAAAACCCAGCAAAGGCTGTGAAAGTTGTGTAGCTCTGGGCCATCTCAGGTCCCTGAGTGAAGTCACCTGGATTGTAGTGGGGACGGATGACTTTAGGCTTCCCCTTTTGTCATAGTTGTCATACCCTTCCTCGTGGGGAAAAAAACCAACCAACCAACACAAACAAAAATAAAAATAAAAACAAATAAAAAAAACAAAATGTAAAGAAAAAAAAGAAAACACATTCTTACCTATGTTTTCTCATAAATAGAAGTGAACTTATTTTGTGGCAATATCTGTTCAGTTGTTGTGCATTTAGGATAATTATGGGTAACCCATGTTAAAGGAAGCAACTCAAGACTGTATCACTTCTAGCACTGGCAGCTTCTTTATAGGACTACAGATAACATCAAAGTAATTCATCTATAAATTAAACTACTGGTAATAACTAAGACTGGAGAAAAAAAACCCCAAACTTTTAATTTTCTGATTCATGTCTTCAATCAATCACAACATGGTGCAGTTGTGTTTTAGCTTGTTTGCTCAATAGAGATTCCCCCGTTGTGCTGATTGACACAGTGCCATTGTATTTTTTATTGACTTTTAAGGTAGTTTTACAACATTCAAGGTGCATACGTTAACAGAAAAGTAGTGTAGTAACATTTCAAGATAGAAGGAGGTCATAAAAATGCAGAGCAGGTATAATTTACAATAACCGGAAATTACAAATTAAGGATAACACTCTTGTTCCCATACCTAGTCAGTCCCTCTGTACATGTTTTCTGAATACGTCAGTAAAACATGAAGTGTTTACATACTATAAAAAGTTAATGGATGATAGAGTTAGCAAATACTTTAGGATTATTAATAAGATTATTTTAGATATGATTAGGTTGAAATTCAGATCCAAGCAAGTACGTCTATAGGATTTCTGAGCTGTAAAGACATTAATTATTTGAAGAATTGTGTTTGGTCTAAATCAAGCAAAGACAATAAAAAAAGATATGGACTTTTAAGTACATGTAAGGAACATAAAAATAAATATGATATTGACAAGAGAAAAACACATTCTCTGAAAGCTCTTTGTACATGAGCTGTTTCAGAAATGTCTTTTGGGTTCAGTAGAGTGGCCTCTCTTTACGAAAACGTAGTTTTGCGGAAAACTTCAAAGGACATACATGACAATGTTTTCTTCTTCTTTTGCTGTCCATGTAGCTGTATGCACTCTCTGATTGCTTCTTGCTACTGTGTCTTCATTGAATGAATTCCATTAAACCCGAGTATTTTAGGAGTCTCTGATCCTGCTTTGGAGAGGACGTAGTTATATTCCACATGTTGATGCTCTTCTAACTGATGAGTCCCTGTAGAAGAACTGCCTGAAAAATTATTACCAATAATTTCACAGTGTTCCCCATGTCATCTTTTGACATCTGTGTTTATCCACAAATAAAATAGGACAATTTTGTCACAGGATCTCTCTGAGTTCAGCTGTCCAATATTTTTAAGGCTTTGTTAGTGTTATGTTATCATTTTTTGTTCCTCAGTTGTTCTTTTCCTGGAGCAAAATGGTGTCTTTCTTTTTATCAAATAAGGAGCTTTTGTGAAATTGTCTCATTTCACAGATTTTACAATCAGAAACCTAAGGTATGGAGGGTATTTTTCAGTAATATCCTTCTAGTTTTACTAACCACATTGATCAAGTTTACCTGGCATATTGGAGAAAACGATGCAAGTCACAGACCAATCCTTCATTATCACCTGAATAAATACATTTGTCTTCTTGAACTAGTCCCTCTGTTTCCGCTCTGGGGTGGAAAAGGTGGATGTTTTCAGAGAGAGATGATACCACCCTAAATCAAACTTCTGATGCTGGTCAAATGAACTTCTACAGCACACCCTGTTCCTCTTCACTAACCACAAAGGGGACCAAGGGTAACCAGCTCATGTCTAGCTGAGATGAACTGCACCCTGAGACCAGCATAGTCCTGATCATGGTGGACTTCTCTGTATCACAGAGCCTTTAGGTGTTCCCCAAGGAATTTCTCCTGCAAATGTCCCCAGGTGATGAAGTTCGTGCCAGTCCCACCAAGCAAGGGTAGAGTCTGCCCAAAGACCTCTATCCAGTAGCACGTAAGGTGACTTGGGATGATGCTTTAGCTTTTTACCAAGCTTTGCCACAGATACAGAGTTTCCATTTCATTTAGAAGATCCAGTCAGAAAGAAGAAATAATACTGAAAGAAAGGCTGCAGTTTTCTGTTAAATTCTGCAGAGCTTTCCCATAAAACGATAGCGAAGGCGTTTCTTCACCACAAGGCATTTTGCCAATTAAGATTTACTGTGTTGTCTTTACACATGGGACTTACTGCAGTTGTTTCAACCACTGAACTTTCTCTCAGGCATCAGCCCACATCTTATTATCATCAAAAATCCTTGTCATTAATCCCATTACATTGTTCTTGGTCGTGGGATAAATTCATCAATGGATGATCTCACCCTGCTTAATCTCATTAGTTTAGATTATTTCTTTTCTAGATATCCTTATCATAATCTTATCATCACAACCCTTGGGAATTTTGGCCCCAAAAGTGCTGTCATGTGTGCTGCGTTTGTTGGTTGGTTGTTTTGGTTTTTTTTTAATTAATATTTCTCAATTTGATAAGAAGGTTAACAATTAACCCTCAACTGCCTCTGGTGAGACAAGGAAAAGCTTTGGTAATAACTCAACAGATGACTGCATATTATGGATCTCAATTGCCTCCACTTGGTAGGACTCTGATTTTTAAAGATTTGCTTCTGCGCACTGCCATTTTTCACAGGTATCCAGACAGAGACATCATTTGCAGTCAGCTGAATGCTGACTGTATCCCCGACTGTTTCACTTTGTTTTGATAGTACCCGCTCAATCAAACTGAGTAGTACCTTTCCTCAGAACAGACTCAAAACTTCAACTCTGAAAATATTATCTGAACTGCCAGCTAACATTGAATAAGGGTGAATTCCATCAATGACTTCTTTAGGAAGAAAACCCCACAGTCCTCCCTGTATCTAATTTTCTTTTTCTGCAGGTGTTCTAAAATACAGCAATATTTTATAACACGAGAGTCCTTTCTTTCTTTACAAGGTAGGTGAAGGAGGAAAAGCTACTGATATTGTACATCCTTTATAAATGAAGCTAGCAGTCATACTTGCTGGAGCACGAGGCTCCGTGTGAAGCCTAGGTCTGAGTTCATGTTTACCTTAACAGATTCAAAATAGACCTTGTGGCTCCTACAGGGAGCTCAGCAGACACCAGATTACACTACATTAAATTTAGCACTTTTTTTTGGTGGAAATGATGAAGCTGATGAGAAAATGATTCAAGATTTTTTTTTTGAGTCTGAAAGAGACATCAATTGACTGTAGAGCTCTCAAATCTACCGTGTCAGATGCCTGCTTTGGAAAGGAGGTAGATCTGTGTGTTCATCTCTCTTTCAAAGGCTGTTTATGCACTTTATCTAATGACTCTTTCATGTAAATGGTCTCCCTCTGAGTTAGATTAGAGCCCTTGGAATAATAAAATGAGGTTAGGCACATATTAGTATGTGGATATACTCCTCTGCTCCTCTGAGGTCTCGTAACATTATTCATGAGTATATGAATGACCGCAGTCTGTTCTGAGTCTGTTTTCAGGTCCCTTGTGTTCCCCAAAAGAAGCTTTTCTGAATATTTATATGCCATTCATGATTCAAAATGGGTCTTTATTCTTCAGCCATCCAGTCACTAATTGCATTTAAACTGACCAATCTGGGGACAGTACCCTATGACTGAAGTAAAACATGATGCATAATGTACATTTTGTGGTGAGTAGGTGCCATTCATGAATGCCTCATACTCCAGAAACCATTGGTCAAAGCTGCTTAGCGAACGTTTACAAATAAATCAATTCTCGAAATCAATACCGGGTTGCAAACAATTTCTAAGAATAAAAGTACCTACACGAGGTATTGATGACCACCATTCAGACAGCTCTGTGGGGAAAGCCGCTCTCTTGGAGTTAAAAACTCATTTGAACACACATACAAATCATTCATGAGCTCAGTTAGCTCCGACAATTCAAATATGCTGATCACAGGCAACTTGTGCAGCTGTATGAGATGAACATAATATGTTTTATTCTTTAGTGCAGTTGCACAGACAGCTTGCCATATGCTTCCAGAACTCTTGTGGATCTGTGGTCAGAGGAATGCCACTACAGAATCATTGCATTAGTAACTGTGGTCTACTAGTGCTCATGGTCTAGCAGATTTTGCTTTCACTGCTATCAAAACAATCAATTCATCTATCAACTATTAGCATAAACTTTTGTGTTACATATTTTCATGACTTACATTTCTGCTTTTATATCCTCAGGCTCATTTTCTCTATCTTATTTCCTTAGTCATAATCAATAGTTCTTCACTGGAAGTCCACAGCTTCTTATGGAATTATGTCGCTAATATTCTTCTCAGTCCTTCCTTCCTTCCTTCCTTCCTTCCTTCCTTCCTTCCTTCCTTCCTTCCTTCCTTCCTTCCTTTTCTTCCATCATATGCCACCTCTCAGTAAGAACCTCTTACTGCTTTGTCACAACTCTTCCTTTCTTTTCCTACGAAGTTCAGCAGTTTCCAGAAAATCAGTGTGGTGACAGTGCACCACGCTAAATCCTAATCCAGCCCAGTGTAGGAAACTGATGTGTTCCATGTGCCTTTGGTGACCAACCAGTGAGTTTCCAGTGCTGCACAATGACTTTACAACAGGCAGACACTGGTCAAAGCAGGATGAAGTGTCAGCACTCCAGCAAGCTGTCAAATCCTTATCCAGCCACAGCTGAGTCCAAGAACCTTGTCCAAGAATTAAGAGCTAACTACACGCATGAAGTCTCACTTGCATGCATGAATACAGGTCAGCCGTCACTGTATATGAAATAGAGATTTTGAGAAAACAAAAGTTATGCATGAATGATTGATCTTCTGGCAAGGAAAATCTTCTTTCCTTCCAGTGGGTGACTGAGTTTCCAACAATTGTGTTGCGGGCAAGGGGACTTCTTTAATTTGCTGTGCTCAAGGGTTGTTGGCATATCTGTAGTCCTGAGAAATCCTCCTGGATGAGGAGAATATTTGAGTCCCAAGGAGAACTTAAGTCCGTAAGGGGGTATCTCTCCAGTTTAGAGCCCTCTTCCACAAGGGAATTCATGCACCCTTTGCTTGAAAATGAAAGCTGAGATGGAGGGAGAAAAGATGTAGAAAATTGTCACCTGGGGTATCTGTTTCAGAATCAAATGTCAAAAATTTAGCAAATATCTCTTTTTCCTTTGATGTTTATGTTCTGCTAATGATGACTTGGGGATATATGGTAAATAAAAGAGTTCTGTTCTTATTGGAAGCTCTATAATTGCAAAAAAGCTTCATTCTCCCATTACCCAGAATCTCAAGACAGTTTTAAGAGGTATCCAGAAAAAAGCAGAGTTGTTCCCCCATGATTTACCAGAAGTTGGGAACACATCATGTAATTGTGAAATCAACTGTCTCTCTGTCATACTGCAGGACTGCAGAGAAAATAACCTTATCTCTGAGACCTTCATGTGAGTTTTAACTGGAGTCAAAGTGTCACCTGGACCCCTGGCCAAGGTTTGAAAGTGTAATAATATAAAATAAATGCTGTAGTCCTATGAGACATCCATCTGACAACACAAATGGGCAGCATCAGTATGTTTTTAAAATTTAGCATAATCCTTATATTAACGTATATTTAACATTATTTAGCATAATTTTCATATTAACAAATAGGGATTTAGCAATCCTCCAAACAGTTGACCTGCCCAGGTGGAAGAGGAATCACATGAAACAAATGAGGATGTATAAATACCAAAAAAAGAAAAAAAAAAAAAAAACAACAATTTTGGGTGGTCAGTTGTTAATTAGTTGTATTAATTACATTCCACTAAACAAAACCAGATCAGTCAGTATTTAGGCTGAAATAGAGCGGTGTTCAATAAATGCACTCTCTGACCCCTGTGGCAGCCTGATGCATTCCTGGAAGCTATTTATCCTGTAAAAAGCAGGAGTGTAACTTGTTCTCAGGAACAAGCCCAGCAAAGATTAAAGGAGTAATTAAAGACCAAAACTTCATGCTATATACCATAAAAACCTCTTAACAACGTTGGCTGTAGTGAAGCTTTATATTAGAAATAGAATGAAACGCTAGGCTGGCTGTCCAAGTACTCTGTTTTCAGATATATTGCTGAGCTGAGAGTTTTCATTGGATAATTAGCTGTGGTAGAACAAATTTCTGCACCTTAGGTTGATTTAGTCCTTGGAGTCCCCGTTTGAGTTTCTGAAAAGAAAGTATGCAATTAATTGCTCAGCAACCTGACCGGAGAGTTGTAAGGAAACTACAAGTTAATACCCTTTAAGTGCATTTGAAAAACCTTCTGTATAGGTAAGCTAAACAAGAGATCAGCACACAAGAAAAAAAAAGACATGTTTGTACTCTGGTTCACTGATGCAGGACAGACCACCACACAAACAGCGTGACCCCAGGAGGTGCAGAAATGCATTTTCCCAGTTGTTGTGCTGCTGGCTGGTGGCTTGGGGGCAAGAAATGTATCTGCATTGTGCCAGGGCTCATCACTGCATGAAATAAAGTTTGCCTTCAGTCCCTGTGGGTTATTGGGATGGGGAAACATGAAGAATCATCTCACACCTGACCCCTATCCTTGCCTTCCAGCGTTCAGGTCAGTGAAGGCTGCAAACTCTGCTAACCAGGGAATTTTCCCAGTTTAACTATCAGGAAAATAAATAGTTTGTGAATTCTATGTAAAAATAGCATAGAAAGACATGAGCAAGCACTTAAACTTTCCCACCAACCGTACAATTGTGCTTGTGTGGGCACCAGCACATAATTGTGACATCATCTGCCTTGGTCTGTGTACAGTCATGGTTTGCAGAGAAATATGCAGTGTGTAAGATTCACCATGGGTGTGAAGCTTGGCATGGTCAGTGCCTTTGTTTGCAATCATTCAGAGTCAGGAAAGGAGAGGGAAAGGGAATCTGTCTTTTATTACAAAGGCACAACTGGGGGCAGCGCTGGTAATGCACAATAAATAATAATAATAATAATAGTACCAAAGCAAAAGTCTTCTATCTAACAGCCTGTTTGGTGTGTGAAACACTTAATTTAAGAATTTCCCTTTGTGCATGAATCTTTGAAAAGCCATTTTTAACATGAAATCTGACAGCATTCATTCATCTTCTCCAATTAAATTTTGCCGTTTCATGGCTACGATGCAAAATTTCAAGGTTTTATTTTTAATGCCAGAGGAGGTCATGCCAGAAAAAAATAGTGACCTCTTTTGGCCTTAAGGTGTAGGAAAGATCATAGTTTATATATGTGTGGAGTATTTTGTGGAAAAAAAAGAGAAAATTCTAGCACAAGCAGAAACAAAGCCTTCCTCTCAATCACATGTAACACCACCAACAAAAAGTAGTGATCTGGTAATTTACGGGTAAGAACTGTTTTCTAAATACTTACTAGAAAGGAGATGCCAGGTAGTGAACAATTTCATCACTTTTTCTGTATCTCTTTTGTTTTGTTGTTGTTATTACAATTATTATCATTATTATTATGTCATCATCATCATTATTATTATTATTATTAACATTATTATTATCTTTTCCTTTTCTGCCTTAATGAAAGACCCTTATCTCAACACACAAATTTTATTGGGTTTTTTTTTTCCTCACAACTCTCTCCCCCGCCCCCCTGAGAGGGAAAAAGTGAGCAAAAATCTGTGTGATGTTACCTGCCAGGCTAAACCACATCAGGAACTGCAATGACTTTATTCCCATAAATATCAATACATTCTGAATAAATCCCATCCTGGTTAGATGAAAATCATAATCCCAGCACAACCTGGGGAAGAGAAGCTTCAGGGTGACCGAACTGTGCCCTTCCAGGACTTGAAGGGAGCTGACAAAAAAGATGGAGACTATTTACAAGGGCCTGGAGTGACAGGACAAGGGGGAATGGTTTCACACTGACAGAGAACAGGGACAGATTGGATATTTGGAAGAAATTCTTCTCTGTGATGGTGGGGAGGCCCTGGCATAGGCTGCCCAGAGAAGCTGTGTCTGCCCTATCCCTGGCAGTGTCCAAGGCCAGGCTGGATGGAGCTCTGAGCAACCTGGGACAGTGGAAGGTGTCCCTGCCCAAGGCAGGGCGACTGGAACTGTATGAACTTTAAGATCCCTTCCAACCCAAACTATTCCATGGTTCTGTGAGATGGCCAAGATGCGAGGAGGAAGTGAGGCCAACGTTAAAGTTCACCCAAAAGTTCACGTACTCATTTTCATATCTGCTACGTGGATCCTTGTGGGAGGCATGTGAATGCGGGAGGGTAAAATAGCCTCTAGCAAGCACCCCAGCATGCCTCTTGTTCTGCAGAAAACTTGCCTGTACAACTATTTCTTTTGGCTGGAGGCTCCGAAGCTCTGAAACTTCTTATGAAGAGGGGAAAAAAAATAAAATAAGAGAAAGAAAGTATCCCTAAAGGCCTCGTTCCATGATTTGAAAGCCAATTTTTAACAGCACACATAACTTTCAAGATTAGATGCCCCAAAGCAAAATAGAGTTCAGAAAGTTTGGGTTTTTCCTCCACAGGAAATGTTTGGAAGTTCCACGAAATTGTGTGCGGGGACTGCTGGCAAAGGGCAAGCCCCAAAATACAGAAGTGTAAAGCAGGAAATGTTTTTTAAAAATGCAGTGTTGGGCAGCTGCCTTGGAAGACAAACATATTTCAGGTCTGAAAGGTTAGAGTGCTTGTCCCACCATTTTAATCATGGAAAGGCTTCAGACTACTGACCCCTTGCAGTGATACCATGCCTCATTTAGATCACTTTTACAGCGGTTTGGGCCAAAGTGAGTCAATTCACTTAATAAAACTCCTCCTGATTTACATCATGATAAGTAGACTTGGAAACAATCAGAGAGAGTAATTCTGGCAAAAGTAGTTTCACATGATGTTCCATTAACCTACATTCACACAAAGATGTTGTTCCTTTCTCTTCTCCCTTTAATTTCTATTATGTTCGGTTCTGATTCATGAGGCTGGAAGTTGGTTCATTCCTGTCTTCACACTTAAGATAAATAACATAGCAGATGTGTCACTGTGAAGCCCTACATAGATCGCTATTTTTCTCCCACTGAATTGCGACTTGGAAACAATGTTGGATGACAGTTGTGGACATTGAAAATTGCTTGAAATGCGGGGGGAATATTAAATTCTGAGCTCAGTCCAGCCTTTAATAATGTGCCAGCCTTTGTCATCAGTTACTTAACAATAGATATGCATTCTACTAGAGAAAAATGCCCCGTGGTATTATCTTAGTATACACGGACTGTAAATTACCATATGGCACTACAGAACGTGGCTACAACATGGGCCTTTGTAGTCTTTTGGGTTTTGTCTACTGGAGCCCTCTTTGGCTAATAAAACACAATTTGGCACCCAGTGGTGAAGAAGAGGTGCAAGGCACTTTATTCATGCAGTTCTTTGTGCTTGGAGATTTTATTTCTGGGTTTTGTTTTTTGTTTGTTTGCTGGGTGTGTGGTTTTTTTAATTTTGTTCGTTTGTTTTCTTGTTTGTTGTGGTGTTTTAATGTATCTGTGTCATGGCAAGTCCGGGCACCGTAGCTCCTTTGTGCTGGATGCTGCAGAAATCTTCCACTGCTATTGTGGTTCTCCGTAGGATTTCTCTTTGCTTGTAAATATATGATCAATGGGTCATTATTGATGGGAAGAAGATAAAGAAACTGTGAGAAGTAGCAGTGTCACTGAGTTAGAGCTGGCTTGTGGCAAGCGTTGCAAATGGAAACAGGGCTTCTCCGTGTATTTATATGAAAAGGACAAAAGAAAGGGGTTGTATAAAGATTCAAGAGAAGCGGAAATACTTGAAAGCACATAGTAGAAGAAACTGTTGAAAACAGTTATTTCAATGTTATTTCAAGAATAGCTGCTTGCATAGGAGTATTTCACTATTGACCACTTGCAGAAAGTCTCTGTTGACAAACATACTTGCCTTAAGTCCTCAGGTCCTTGGCAAAATGGATAAAAAATTGTTTTCTGTGACACACCAACCCCTTAGAGGGGAAAATTTTACTATGATAAAAAAATTGCTGACATTTTATTTTGTAGAAACCATTTTGAAAGATTTTGGAAGCTGTTCTGCACCAGGAAATTTATTTTTTACTTCAGTGAGAGAAGAAATGGACATTTGCTGAAAGCAAAACAAACCTGTGTAAGTGTTTTATAAGCAGTACATTGCCTTATTCACAGCACAGTTTCCTTAAAACATTGAAACAATGATTTTCTAATGCTGAACTTATATTTTATAATTTATGCTGCTTGATTACTTTTGGCATCTCATTCAGTGAGAACAATGAGGAGGTCAGTCAATCCTGTGTTTGTTTCTATTGATTGCCATTATTTATTCATTAGCTCGTTTATTTGTGTCGTGCTGGCAGTATGCATGACACTGTACAGATAAGAAAGCATTGACAATCAACATGCAAATGCAGAGAAGGAAGTTACAATTCAGCACGAGCAACTTGACTAAGGACTGTCTTGCTAAGTCCGGTAATTATAAGAATTCTGGGGTTTGGTAATTTTTTTTTCAGTCCCTTTTGTGACTGACACCAGTGAGGCTCAGCTGGGGTTTCTGCACTGACACCAACACGACTTAGTGACAATCTGCGGGAAACTGGGGAGACTTACGGCTTGATAAGGGGTATCATGAAACAAAAAGATTTGATGTGCTTGAAAAGGGAAGCAACTACAGAATTCTCTTTGTTCTTTGAGGACCAAGTAAAACAAGCAAGCAGTACAAGGAATGTAAAATTTTATGGAACCATGATAAGTATTTATCACTGAGACACGGGGAGTACCTTAAAGTCCTGTTTGGGAGCCATCACTATCACAGCTGGATCTTTGGGAATAATTTCTTATTGTTTGCTCCAGCCATAGCGCAAGGTGTGACTAAGTGCCATGACCTTGCTTTTAATCGCACTCATAATATGGCACTTTTTTCTTCTCTTTTTAACTTTTTTATGTTTTCCCCCTATATTTCTTCCTTTTTTTTTTTTTTAATTATTAACTTTCAACATCTATTTCACATTTATAAGTGGGCACTAAAATCACAAGAGGACTGGATTCACAAGCCTGGCCTTTCCAGATTCCACAGTCCATTGTTTAAGGTATAATTTCCTCAAGGTGTTGGAAACTTAAATTCACATTCATACTTTCAAGCAAAGAAGAAATTTAAACTCCAATCTTCTTCTTCCCAGATGATTACCCTGGTCATTTGAGCTAAGAGAGAAAAGTACAAATTTCTTTGACACTTCTTTTTGAAACATTGTTGTGGCATCTGAATTCCTTTGTGAGTCTATCACCCCAGTTGGAAAATATTGTATTTAGTAATGTGTATTTTGGACATTTCTAGTTGTCTTTCAATTCTGTTTCCCAACTGACTCAGTAAAACCCAAATATGTGAAAACTTTAAGCTGAAACAGTGCCTTCAGGAAATAAATGCTTTCCTGAAGAGAAGCTATTCACTGTGCTGCACACCAGGCTCAGTCCAGCAATGATTTATGTCTACACTTAATTTTGCACCAGGGGTAGCTGTGCTGAAGTCAGACGGACTTCCCAGAGTTCAGAAAGTTAAGCACATACTAAAGATTTTGTGGGATTGAGCTGGTGAAGAAGGATTCTGCCATTAAGAGGCAGTAGAAAGAGATGGGCAGTTTGAGAAGCAGCCTGCTGAGCACACACAGTCCTTCAGCATCCCTCAGTCCAGCCATTAAACCACATCTATTTCTCGCTGTGCTTATGAGAGCCACAGCACAAGTGGAATAGTCCTTAAAGAACCTTAAGTGTCTGAGATCCTTGTGGTTTCCAGTTGATTGGATTTATGCTACAGTTGCTTTTTCTCTCTAAGTTACCCTCCTGCATGTTCTGTGTCCAGCCTGGAAGAGTGGAGAGAGCCCATGCCGCAGGAGGGGCCCAGCAGCTAATTCCTGAGAATTAGTGTCTGGGCTTTGTACCCCAAAACGACAGGTGCCTCCAGATCCATGGACTTAAAAACTCTCCCCAGATTTCTAGATGTCTTCCAAAGGACATTAGTGAGCAAATGCACGTGGTTATAAGTTGCAGGGCTACAATGATGGTGAAGGGTCTGGAGGTGAAGCCACCCAGGGAGTGGTTGAGGCCACTGAGTCTGTTCAGCTGGAGAAGAGGAGACTGAGAGGAGACTTCATTGTGGTCTTCAACATCCTCGTGAGGGGAAGACAAGGGGCAGCACCAGTCTCTCCTCTCTGGTGACCAGTGGCAGGACCTGAGGGAATGGCGGAGCTGTGTCAGGGCAGGGTTACGGTGGATATCAGAAAAACATTCTGTCCCCGGAGGGTGTTGGGGCACCAAGGCTGCCAGAGCTCCAGGAGACTTTGGACAACACTCTGAGGCACAGGGTGGGATTGCTGGGGTGTCTGTGCACTGTCAGGAGTTGGATTTGATTATCCTGGTGGGTGCCTTCTGACTCAGGGCATTCTATGGTTACACAGGTGGTAGGAATACACAAATAAATAAAAATTAAATTATTTCTGTTGCTCCTTAAGCATACAGATTACTGTTATGTCACTTGTGACAGAAGAGCATAGGGCCCAAATCTGGAAGTATACTCATAGGCAAAGAAAGACAATGCCTCCTGTTGCCTTCAGTTATGACCATCTTCAAACTCCTCTTCTAAGTACAAAAAAGAGACCTGAAAAAAGTCTTAACACTTGGTATTTGCTTTTCCCATTCACAAATAACCAAACCAAAGGTATATGACTATTTCTCATTCAGGAAAAGAAAATAAAGGTACTTCCCTCCGCTGTGATTTTGGTCCTTTGAGAAAAACCACTATTCAACAGTCAGGAAAAGGATCATCCCAGGTTAGGAAATGGTTATAGACCTAAGGTAGATCAGCTTAGCTGCTTGCCCACCAAATAGTTCCTCTATGACTGCACAAATCACCTGGACACAGCTCCTCAACCTTCTAAGATTTCCCTTGGAATCTAAGGGATTTAACTACCAGAATCATCTTGAGACTCTGGTCTCCAACCTGTTTGTTTCCAACACATAAAAATATGGAGAATATTTCTTCTATGCTCTTTTGACATGGCATCAGGTTAGATAATTGTTCATTTAGTGCATGTAGGAAGCTTAGGGTAGGAAAGAGTAAGAGCAATGGTAAAAAAATCCTTTATATATCTAAAAAGATGGAACTTGACTTCGAGCAGCTGAATATGGCTTGAAGAAACTAGTTGCACTTATTTACATAAAAGTCTTCTTTCAAGCTAGCTGACAAACTATTATTTGATCACTTGACAGTTCAAAATATGTTTAACAGTATTGATAAATTAGTACCTAGTGTTTGTTTCCTAATGTATTGTATCAAGTGAAGGGCAAAGATGAAAATCCATAATATGAAATCAATTCCATTCAAAGCCAGTAAGCCCAGACAACATTAGGAGATTTGAATTATTTCCCCCTGACCCCACCATCTTGTTTTTATTAAATACAGATCAAACTGGGGCTTTATAGACTCTTTTGGGAATAAAGATGATCAGATGATAATGCTTAGTAAACAGTAACACCTAGAAATTTGATTTCTGGCTAGTTCTTGTGTTTGGCAGGGATGCTGTTTGTCAGGGAGCACTGCTTGCAGACTGATTCATTATACACCTCGATTTCACAGATAAGAAATTCAATCAATATGTTTCCCACAAAACCAACTTTCCGTGCTTTGGTGATGAACCAGCTGATGGGAAAGGGGCGTCAGGGAAGGAGAATGGAGAGAATCCATTGCAAACGGATGTGTGTGTTTGCAGGGAGCACCTTTGATTCCCAAGCGGTGGTTGTGCGGTTTATCTCAAAGCAGTCACTCAGTGCTTGGTGTAAGCACAGTGTCATTAGAGTGACTAAAGCACCCCTAACAAGAAGTACGACGCAGAGGAATGTTAGATCTGTTTTTCTAAAATACATCCATAGTAAATCCGGTGAAACTGTTGCACCTGCAGTAATGTTACCTCAGCAATGAACGTGCGACCCAAGGGGAGGGTTTACTGACCGTAGACTTGCAGCGAAGTACCCTCAAAGTCCCCCCCCAGCTTTGAATACAGAGAACAGGCAATGCAACCTCCATAGAAAGGTTCTGCAGGTTCTCCTCTTGAAGTTCTAAATCACATCCTTTTTCTTGATTTGCTGATTTCAATTATTGCATGCATTGCCTTTAACTTCTTATTAGCAGTCACAGTCCACCTAATGTACAGCTGCATTTCAGGAGCAGAGCACCCTCTCTACAAGCTCTCTTGTTTGCTTATGTGCCTATAAACATATAAACGCTTTTTAAGAAATGTTTAGGGTTTTTCTTCTGCATTTATTCCAAGGGAACAAAAAATATATGAAAAAGCACAAAAAGAAAGCTTTCAGGCATCTCTGAAATTCAGTCTTCTCCCAGGAGAACCGGTGGGTGTGGTAATATGCCGTGTTATTTATGGGCAAGTAAGGACCAGTATGGGACTTCCAGAAATGCACGGTGCTTTGTATTGCTGGAAAAATCTCTGGAACTTTTGGTCATGCTACTGACAGTGAAATCCCACAAGCCCTCAACTCCATGATGAAACTTTTGGCTAAAATCATTTTAAGTCTCCCCATTTCAGTTCCCATTTAAAGAGATCAGTTGCCATTTGGAGCCTTCAAATAAATGATGACATGCAAACATAGCCTTTACAAATTACTGTTATTAATCATTCTTCTTCCATCCCACGGCCTTTAAAACCCTTGTGGGTAGAGAACCATTACTCAGAATCTCAACATGAAGGGACGTGCACAGCAGCAGTTCTCCTCTGGAGAGGCTGTGCAGCCATGTAGACACGTGTAAATCATGTCCTGAGTCTCCCTGTCCTACAACAACCAGTCCTGGCCAGGACACTCTGTGACACCTCTACCTACACTGCAATGAAACCACACACTCCAGCTGCAGACTGGTTAGTGGCTGCCTTATATATTGAAATCATAGAATATTTTGGGTTAGAGTGGACCTTTTAGAGGCCATCTAGTCCAATCCACTGCCGTGGGCAGGGACACCTTACACTAGACCAGGTTTCTCAGAGTCCCATCCAGCCTGACCATGAAGCCCTGTCCAGCCTGATCTTGACATTTCAATGTCCCTTGAGGCAAAGCTTTATCAGGTCATTCTCCTTAATCTTCTCATAATTAAGAAATACGTGTTTGGCATTGCAATATCAAGTGTTTGACATTGTCCTCAACAACAGGATGGAGAACCTGGTTCCCAGCACAGAAACACACTTAGACCAGAGTAAGCAGTCCAATATATGATAGATATCTAATGTACAACCAGGGGGAAAATTAGTTACCTAAAGCTGTGATCAGTGAGAAAAGAAGTGGGTACCTAAAAAATGCTGAATTTCCTTTGATCAGGGTCTACCCCTTGCTATCGAAGAGGCCAAACCCCCTTGTTTTTTTGCAGACCCCTTGTTTTTCGCAGTTTTTTTGCAGAAGGTGAGGTAAGCTGAATGCTGGTTTTATTGTCAGTGGTGTCACAGAAGTCATCAAATGGGCCATAAGACAAATGTTAGGAAAGATGAGGATAAGTCATGAAGATGAGTGATCAGTGCAGGTGTGGAACACCTTGGTGGGAAAGGAATTGTAAGTCTTCTTTCTTCCCCGTTACCTCACGATTTATGAATTTATATAGCAAAACCGAGAGGAATATCCAGATCAGACACTTACATTTCTACCTGGAAAACTGCATGTTGAAAAGCTGGACTTGCAGAAGAAAGTCACACAATTATTTAAGAGCTGGCAAAAATGCCTCCTACTCGGAGACTTTGGGAATACAATGTGTTTAATTTTTCAAAAAGATTGTATGGAGTTAATTGAGCACCTCTGGGAGAAAAAAAATACCAAAAACTCTTAAAAAGCAATGAGAAAGGCTTACCAAGCCTAGAAGCTGAAGTCTGGCAAAATCAAATGAGAAATCAGGCACAGAATTTGTGGTTGGCAGGGGTTTTTCTGTTTATGAGGAGGAGGATGGAGGGGGGTTACGGATTTTTAACTCATTTGCTTGTGTGTTTTCTGAGTTTTTTTCAGCCAGAAAAATCAGTCTAGTACTGACTCCACGAGCTCAACTTAGACTACAAGCAAATGTGTGTTCATCAAACACAAATTATTCACTAAGCCAAAACCCCTTTCCACAGCTTGGCTCAGTTATCTCGCTGAAGTGCATGGTGAGATCTGTGGAAGTGCCTGGTGGAGGTCTTTGACTTTCTGCTGGCTCCTGCAGCCAACCTCTGGCTTTTCCAGCAGCTCTTTCCTATCTGGGTTGTCCCTGGCAAGGTCCCAATCCAATGAATTGGAACAAGTGTTTTTTAGAGGTAGATATGCTGGATATATATACTACCTGAGGGAATCTTCCGAGACTTGGGAAATCTTTGACCAGAAATTGAGGAGCCAAAGGATTAGGTCAAGATCCTGGGAGTAGCAGGAGGGAAGTCTAAAAGAAAGGCAGGAAAATTCTACATAAATCAAGAAAAAGTGGAAGTTGGAGGAGGAGCGATGTTAAATGCAGGAACAATACTTAGGGGGTGATGTTGGACAGTCAGACTGGAACAAAGAGCTGGAGAGAAGCAAAATCCAAGAAAATAATTTTGCAAACTGTCCTGGAGGCCCCTACAGTGGGGTAATTCAAGGCCAGGCATACATTATAGCTGGGGAAAGTTAATAATGGCAATACAGCCATAATTCCTGCAGTAACTGGAAGTGGTGCACAGGAAGTTATTTTCAATTTGGTGACTATGTGAGACTTTCGATAGCTATTAGGAGGATAATTAGGGGTGAAATGAACATTAAATCAATGTTTGTAAGCTAAGCTCTCTGTGTGTGTGTGTATGAATAAGCACGTCTGCTTTTGCTTTCACCCAAAACAGGACAAAACTTTCCCCTTAAAGTCATATTTTTTCCTCACAGAAGCCACATTTTGTCTCATTTTCTGCACTAAATCCACATTATTTCCCTTTCAAAGCACTTTTCTTATTTCCCTGAATTCCTCATGGCCACATTTATGTAGGAAGGGAGCTTTGCAACATGACAAAAGGAGAATGGGTCACACTGGCAAGCTGAAATCTTCGGGGTAAATCACTTACTGATGCAAATCAGAAACCTCCCAGGTCCAGATTAGAGTAAAGAGGAGCTTGGAGGCAAGAAACCACACATATGTATGAATCTGCTTAAAACCAGCTGTGGTTGTAGTGCATTTCTGGATAGAGTTGTCTTTTACTGGGGAATTGTTTATTAATAATGACCCTGGGCTCACCGAGTTTTCAAAACCCTCTTTCAGAGAGAACAGTCATCTGCTGCATACATTTCACTACTACCTCCTCACAGCGTGGATTTAAAAGAAAGCACCTTATTATAACAAGGAGAGAAAATGGGTAGCACAGAGGTGCTTGGCTAAATGGAGCAGCTGCTTTTGGCCTGAATAGCTGCTCAGTGTAAATAAGCCGTGGCAGTTTTTCAACTGGGTTCCGAGCCAATGCAATAAGGCAAGAGAAGAACAAAACTAACCAGGTAATTAAAAAAAAATAAAATTAAAAAAAAGCAGGGAGGGGAGACGCAGTTGTGGACCACATAATATCATGAAATAAAACAAAAGTCTCCTCCTGGGTGTTCCCTTGAGCAGGGCGGAGAGCACTTCTCCCCCCCCTCCCCAAACTGATGGTCTAAAGAAGATGTCGGTGCTGTCAGGGCCTGATGAACTGCTTCCAAGCCACAGGGCAGGGCTTCACGCTGCCTTCACACGGGGAAAGTTTTCTGCGCTTGTCTATGCAGCAACACACATTCTCTCAGATTAATTCCAGCTGTGCAGTGCCTCGCTGGCAGGGCCGTTATGTATTAGTAATGCTATCCGATTTGAGCAAATGGTCTCCCCTCACACATCTCACTCTCTCACCAGTGCTTTCTCTCACATATACATGCTTACACAAACCTTGATTATCTTCTTTTTTTTTTTTTTTTCCCCCTTTTTTTAACAAAAGAGACCTGATTTTTCTCTGGCGACTTTAATACACAACTGCTCCCCCCGTTAGCACAAAGTCCTCACTAGCTTCACCTGGAAACAGCACCAGGCAAAGCTGTGCTGACAGCTTTGTCATTTACAGGCAGGAGACTGCAAGCACCACTCTGATGGTGTAAATTAGGAGTAGCTCCACCATCAGAGGCTCTTCTGTGTGTGAGTCCAGATAGGATGAGAATTGTGCTGACAGCACATAGTTGCAAAGCTTAAGGATGCTTAGCCCTGATTCTTAATTTTCCAACCTGTTCGTCCCAACCATCCACTTACGCAGAGCTGATATCCTTATACATCTACATTTTTCATTTCTTAGCCATGTTATTTTTACAGCTTGCTTCTTATCACAGACTTATCTTCTGCAGCGGTGGCACACTGTGGGTCATTTCATTTCCACAACAGATATCCAACAGCTCTAAGACTGTCTTCCTCCAAGAATATTACAAATACTTGTTGCGTTTGCCATACACACACCCGTATATCTGTGCGGCACTTCACAACACACTGTAAGAACCTATTTGTTAAAACTGAGCTACACATCTGCGGTGTCTTGCCACAAAATATTCCTCGAGGTGTTTTGCCAGAGAGCTTTCCAGTTTCCTTCTTTTCTGAGCATTGTATCAGTCTGCGAGCCAATACGTGGAGAAAGCGTTTGTTTAAATCAACAGAAATATTATAATACTCATTAGAAATCTAATAAAGTTCTGAGCCATTAATTTTGCATGTTATGGACTCATCTTTCAGCAAAGATCGTGGAATCCTAGAACAGCTTGAGTTGAAAAGGATCTTGATGCTCATCTCTTTCCAACTCCCATCCGTGGACAGGGGCATGTTTCACTCCATCAGGTTGCTCAGTGCCCCGCCCAACCTGCACTTGAATGAACAGGGTTCTCAAGTCTTAAAAATATGTGAGTCAGCACTCACCATTTCATTTATTTTGTTCTTGTTCCTTTGCTCTTCCAGCATTCTCAATTCCTCCCCTTCCTAAAACTGCTGAAAAGCTGTTAAAAGGTATATTTGAAACCAAGTGAGAAATGAGGTTGAAAAACTGAGAAAATTAATTGCGACACCCAGTTTCCATGTCCTGGAACTTTTTCTCCCCAGGCTTGGGGAAGTTTGCTACCACAGCCTTTAGGAGTGATCGTGGGCAAACCAGTGCAATGTGGATCCTCAAAGACTTTCAGAAGTCCTCTTACAGTCAACCTTCCAGTTGTCAGCCTCTTTGTGCCTCAGTTTTCCACGTAAAATGGGAATTGCTGTATGAAAGTGAGGATTGCGGTGTTAAAATGGGGATTGCTGTATCATCCTTCCTTGCAGCTGAACTTTCCAGAACTTCAGTAAGACTGCAGCAAGAGCTCCACATCATCAGTTTTGGAGGATTCATGAATAGGGTCAATCTGTGCTGATTTCAACTCTTACAGACCAGAGTCAGCATCTGTAAGGCTGGAGGGCAGACCACCACCCTGCTCTATCACAGAATCATTAAGGCTGGAAAAGAACTCTTAGATCACCAAGTTCAGCCATAAACCCAGCACAATGCTCACCACTAAACCATGTCCTCAAGTGCCATATCCACATGTTTTTTTGAACACTTCCAGATATGGTGACCTCACCAGTGCCCTGGGCATCTTTCCTAATGCCTCATCTGTACCTTCCCTGGTGCAACTTGAGGCCAGTTCCCACGTGTAGGGTCTTTATCATATCTGACTTCAGCAGATATTGTGTTGGAGTAAAGGTAGAGAGAAACACCCTGCTTCTACTGCTGAGAGTTGTGGGCAGCTATGTGTGGTTCACAAATGCCTTAAGCAGGTTCTAAATTTTGAAGTAAACCTATCAGACTTAAAAACTGACTCTGAATTTGTATTGTAGCAGCAAGAAGCTCAGAGAAAGAGAAATATCAGTCATAACTCTTGTATAATGTACCTGCCTCCTGCAAGGTCCTTCTGAAACTCAGTTTGGTGTCAACACAGCTTCAGGCCGTGCTGAGAAACCTTGTCATGCTGCAAGGGAATACAGCAGAGGTGGTGGGTCTTCTGTGGGGGTTCCTGTGGCTCACATATCTGTGACTTGACGGCCATGTGGTTCTGGTTAACATTTTGGAGAGCTGTCCAAAGTGGAAAAATGCTATAAAACCAGAGAATGTTACTGAAAATGTGCCCAGCTATTCTATCTTGTCTGTGTGACTGCTCTGGGGGAGCTGATTTCTCATTGTTTTGGTGTGCTCATCTCCCTTGGGGAAGTCAGCCTGCACATTTTATATCTGCTGCTGGATGGGGAACCGCGACACATCTACTTGTTGCAGAGGTTTCTCAGGTGCTGTGGTTTGAAGGAACTGTTTGCCCACCCAGTCCATGCAGCCCAGTGTGTCTGCCCTAGCTTCAGGTCTTGGTTTGTAACCTTCATATCTCCATGTATTTTAATATTCATCTCACAGTATTAATCCCCTTGCTTCATAGGTCTGGGCTATATTACTAACTTACTAATGTCCACGGCCAAAATATACAAATGCCTTTTAAATGTGCCGCTGAGGCCATGCTGAGTGCCTGGACATTGCTCATGTTCAGTAACATGCAAAATTAAATATGTAAAATGGTGTGTAAAATGGGATCCATTGCAATAGATGCTGATTTATTCAGCGGAACGGATGTCTGCAAGTTTGTTATTTTGCTTGATCAGAGAGAAATATTCTCTTTCCACTGCCATAAACAGTGATATAAATTATGTTCATAACTGATTTTGGGTAGAGTGGTTAGGAAGAAGTATTTGATCCTTGAGCCATCAATAGATCTTTGGAGCACATTGAAATGCTGCCCTATTATTTAATTCTACAAGCATCCCTGACATCATTTCTTATGTAGATAAGAGAGTCCCTTGTGAATGGTGTCCTTTGGTTTCATTTCCATGATACAGCTTTTGAGGAAATCAGAGCTGGAGAACTATGTGCCTCTAGTAAAGGCCAATGTACCATAGTTCAGAAATGTGTTTAGGACAAAGCAATGGCATAGGCAAAAATAAATAAACAAATAAATAAAGTAAATGCACAGCCCTGCAGTGGATGAGAAAAAAAAAGAAAAATAGGTTTCTGGTATAAGGTTACTGAGTGTCAAAAGAGTGAGGCTGAACTTCCTCAAGAAGGCAGGAGTAAAAACATTGATAAAAGTAGTAGCAAAATAAAGTGTTCCAATTTAGTGACACTAGTTCTCCAGAAATAATTTAGAAGATTATGAGAGAAGGAAGCACAAAGAGAACTAAAGGTGAAGAGTAAAGATAAGAATGATTCATAAATTGAAGATGATATTTTTATCCCTTCTGCTGCTAAGAAATAATGCGCAATGTAAGAAGTACTTCTTCAAGGGCACTGAAGGAGCGCTTCGCTTTAGATATTGAAAATAGAAAAGCCAAGGAGAATGTGTCCAAAATGCTTGAAGATGTGGGGTAATAGTATTTTATTTCTTTAGTAATTGCCATGTATTAAAGCTTGAATTGACTCTGAAGATGTATTCTTGTAAAGAGGAACAAAAGATTAAATGGAAGTAATCTACAAAAATGGACTGAAGAGAAGTTTGCTCATAACCGTAGGAAAGGAAAAATGAAAATAGGAGGAATGTAAGAACATATCTCCTAACCTTCATTTTCTCTAACCAGGCTCTGGGCACTTTAACCTCTTTTGTAGATAAGACACCATTGTGAAAGGCAATATAAAGGTTGTTCAAGGCAGAAATGAACTGCTAGTCAAAGTGTGTTTCAGAGAGCAGATTTATTATTTCTATATTTATTATAAGTGTACATCTTGAACAGATCTTTGCAGGATGACAGAGAGATAAAAAATTGGCAGTTTCTTGGTCTCTGGTATAAATGGTTTAACACTTTGCAAAAGTGTTGAATTCAGAATTACTTTTGCAGAACATCAGAGGAGAATCTGTCTTCCTGCAATCAATGGCTTGGGTTAAGAGGTCAGCTTCCAAGGTTCAGTCCATACCTTCCACGGGCATTGGTGTTGACTTGCCCCGAGGACTCTTTGCTTTTTCTGGTTTGTCTTCTGAGTTGTCCATCTCACCTCTCAGATCCTTGGTGTTTCAGGGCTTGCCTCTTCCCCATGTTACGAACAACCAAAACTCCTTGTGACTCATAATACCAATGAGTATCATTTTATTAATTAAATTATATAATTCATGTATCATCTCAAATTGAAACCATATTCTCCTGCTTTTTAATTTTTAAACCTCTGAGGTAAGGCTTGGAAGAATGAAATCTGCCAGGCAGGAAAGAGCAGGGACACCTTTTCAAAGGCACAGTCACCTTTCACTCCTCTTAAGCAAGTGGGAGCAAAACATTTTCAAGACCAGGGAGTACAAGACCTGTGATGGCTCCACAGATAATGTCTCAGGATCAGAATCAGAGAGTAGAAGACCTGTATCACTCTGTGTTTTTCCATTAACTGGTGTGCTCTGACTCACCAAAGCTTACAGACACCTGACTTAACTCTAAAAACGCTCTTTTTCCTTCCAAAATTAATTGTGTAGAAACAGCACACATATTTTTTCTTAAAATAGCCATGCAAACTTAAGCATATTGGTTTGATCACAAAATGCTAGTCTAGGGCCAAATCCTTCCCTTCCTTAAGAATTTAAACAATAATGTGCAAATTGGCCCTTGGCAACTCCTTTCTCTTGAGTATGTGAGCTGTGACCTTGATGGCAGCATATTCTGTGTCTTCTCACAATGCAATTTTCATTATTTTTTTCCCTAAGTACAGCAGTCTTACTAACAGTGATGGTGAAACACAAATTCTTGGCATGCTTATCAAGAAAGAATTTTAAAAAACTCTTGAGAAGTGTTGGTGAAGTGATTGAAAAAATTGGGCACGGAATTTCAATGCCTTGCTCTGTTACAGATAGGCTTTGGGATTTAGGGTTTTATGAATAGTAATAAAGAGGTCCTGAAACACTGCAAGGTGGGTACCATTGCCTGACAAATCCATTCTCTTTGTGAGAAAAGAAGTACAGTTCCAGCTGAATTGTTCGTGTTTGATGAAGATGCAGTGGAATTTAACAGCAGAAGGCACAAACCAGGAAGCAAGGAAGAGAAACCGGTTCTCCACCTTGCTGATGAATAGATGAATGTCTTCTATTTTGAGGAATACTTTTCATAATCTGGTGACATCTAAAATATGAGTTTGAGATATGTACTAAAAAGAGGTGTGAAAGAAGTTATAGGACATCTGCACATCCCCCCGCCCCAGCTTAATGTGGAGAGGTTAATACATGAAATTATACAAAAATGCAATTATATAATGTATTAGGGACAAAAAACCCCTCAGTTTTTGCTTTTCATTACTCAATGTGCATGCAGTGATGCCATAAAATGTTTTCTATCATATATTAAAAATGTTTAAAGTATGAAAATTCATTTTAAAGCATGTAGTTCTCTCCTGTGAGTGATGTGAAGCAGGAGAATGATCCTGAGAGATAAAGCAGCAGTAGAGTGGTGGCCATCTGGTATAGAGGAAAATACAAGTCACTGTTAAATAATCAGAGATATATATGTGTTAGGGTGACCCAAAGGGGAGTAGCTGTCCAAACCAGATTTTAACGAGTTTTTGAAAAGCTGAGGAAATTTCCTGAAGATTGGACGGCTGCCAACGAAATCCCTGCATTTGAACAGAAGAGATGACTCAGAAAACTGGTTAGTCAGATGTCAGTCTGATCAAACTACTGGAACATTTAATTCGGGACTCAGTCAAAAAAGAATTAGAGGCTGAAAATATAAATAATACTGGTCAGCATGTTTGCATGGAAGTAGGTATTGTCAAACAAACACTTTTTTTTCTTCAGCATTGCAGGTCTGGTAAAGACAATGGTGTTGACATAATATACCTGACTTTATCCATTTGAATTTGACTTAGTACCACATGACTTTTAGATTAAAAACCGTCACATTATATTGAATTAACAGGGCACACATTAGATGGATTAAAACTCCCTGTCTTGAAAGAGGGAATTTTGACAGGTCTTGAAACAGAGTTTTTAATGTGGAGAAATCCACGTGTTGAGTTGCTGCTAATGCAGCCTTCAAGGGATTAGGGTCTTAGTCCAGCTCACTTCAGCATTTCTATCGCTGAGATAAATCTTTACCAGTAAAATCTGAAGATGCCACAATGGTTTTAAGATGACCAGTAATGAGTGCAGTAATGAGTGAAATGCCTAACCAGAGGTTCAAAATGTATTAGTCAGTTCATGAACAAAACAAAATGTGCAGCACCCATCAACAGAAACTATGGATCAAATTTATAAGGTAGAAGACAGTGAAAAAGAAAAGCAAGTGAAAATTAATCTCAAAAAGTAGGAAATATAAGACAATGACTGTCTTAGTATGGTATTTAGGATTGATATTTGAATAAATATGGTCTCAGAAAATACCAAAAGAGAAATATCACGGAAAATACACAATATTGTCACTGTGTTAGAATTATACGATTGTTTTTAAAGGAAATGTTTTCCAAATTTTCAGACAAAATGACCCTTGCAAAGAAAAATGGCAATCTTTTCTTCCAAAAATGTCAATACAAAATACTAGATATTTCCAAATGTTCTTTCAGCTCTCTTGTCCACAAAATTTATGTTGATTTTGACCACACTTCATGAATAACTCACATCCCTCTGGAGTCATGTCTTGTTGATGGGTTTGTTGGGATTTTTTCCTAACGAATGTACTCATTCAAAAAACACTCATTCATCTCTGATCATTACTCAGCATTGTTAGAAAAGCTACAAAATTTCTTGTGGCTTCTTGAAATAAAATGCAGTAAGAAAAGAAAAGCAGATGGAGGGTAAGTACTATCAATTTCTATTTGGGAAAAAAAGCCTTTCCATGTGATTTTAGTACTGTTTGTACATGGCTAGAGACATGTGGAAAAATTACATAGCAGTAGAATGGGCAGAAACGGGTATTTTAATTTTCAAGACCCAATTTATAAGAATGTTCTTATGTTAAAAGTAAGAGAAATTCAAACTTGAAATTACACCCAATTTTTTACTAGTGGCAGTTGCAGTATATTGTATCTGCTCATCAGCCAACATGGCAGATTCCCTGTTTTTTGGAATCTTTAAGGTATTTCTCTAAAAAATGTTTTACTTAATCCACATCCAGGAAAAAGAAATTCAGACAACATACCTTAAATACAATAGATCATCATTACCTGTCTTTTCATGCACAGAAGCTGGAAAATTAAATCAAATCAAGCTAAAAAAATCTCACCATTAAAAAAAAAAAAAGAAAATAGTATGAAAAAATACCCTCTCAGAATTAATGGACGCTTTGCAAAAAGGTTTGAATTTAAACCTTCGTAATTATACTCTAAGGTCACGCTCAGATAATTTAGAATGCTTTAGATTTCTTCTTAAAGAAAAAATAGAGTAACTCTCGGTTCAACCTCTGAAACTCCCTCTAGAGCATCAGTGAAGTTCAGTTACTATTTCTCTCCCTGCAGCTGGGGTAAAACCCTTCTTTCTGCCTGTAAGTGCTCTGACCTCCCCCAATAAAGACTAGTCTGCTGCCACATGGTTCCCCCAATCCTCAGAACACTCCTTTTGTAATTGTTTCATCTCTTATTTCTGGGCACTGTCTGTGTTTAAGTCGTTTTTCTGAATGTACCCGTGAGCACACGCACTGTGCATCCAATTTGTTCGTCTTATTACGCACGCATGCGGTTATACACATTTCACTTAACCTGGATCCCAGCAAGGATATGCTGCTGGTGGGGAATGTGAAGCTCAAGGACAGCCTGGGTGACATTCTAGGCTGGCATCACCCAGCACGGCCAGCAGGGGAGGGGGGATTCTGCTCCTCTGCCCCACTCAGGTGAGACCCCACCTGCAGAGCTGCCCTGGGCTCCAGCAGCACAAGGACCTGGAGCTGCTGGAGCCAGTCCAGAGGAGGAACCAGGGTGATTAGAGGCATGCAGCCCCTCTGCTGTGGGCAGAGACTGAGGGAATTGGGAATTTTCAGCCTGCAAAAAGGTGGCTTTGGGGTGATGTAATTGTGGCCTTTCAGTACCTGAAGGGAGCCTGCAAGGAAGGTGGAGACAGACTATTTACAAGGGCCTGGAGTGACAGGACAAGGGGGAATGACCTCACACTGACAGAGAGTAGGTTTAGACTGGATATGGAGAATGCTGTTATTAAGCCACTATCCATCATATTTGAGAAGTTGTAGAAGTGATGTGGTGAAGTCTGCACAGACTGGAAAACGGAAAACATAGCCCTTGTTATTAAAAAGGGAAAAAGGAAGACTCAAGGAACTACGGACCAGTCAGTCTCACTTAGGTGTCTGGCAAGATCATGGAGCAGTTTGTTCTGGAAATTATGCTAAGGCACACAGAACATAAAGAGGTGACTGGTGACAGCCAACATGGATCCAGCAAGGGCAAATTGCGCCTGGCATGTTCAGTGGCCTTCTCTGCTGGGGTTGCACTGTTAGGGGATGATGGAAGAGCAGCTGACTTCATCAGCCTGGACTTCTGCAAAGCATTTGACACTATCCCACATGACATTGTTGTCTCTAAACTGGAGAGACATGGATTTGACAGATGACTCAAGTGGATAAGGAATTGGCTGGATGGTCTCACTCAAAGAGTTGCAGTCAACAACTCAGTGTCCAAGAAGAGGCCAGTGGTCAGTGGCATCCTCAGGGACTGGGATTGGGACTGGTGCTGTTTAGCAGCTGTTGATGACACGGGCAGTGGGATCAATGCACCCTCAGCACAACTGCCAGCATCACAAATCTGTGTGGTGAGGTCACACTCTTGGGGGAAGGAATGCCATCCAGAGGGACCTGGACAGGACGAAGAGGTGGGAATGTGCAAACCTCATGAAGTTCAGCAAGGCTGAGTGCAAGGTCCACTTGTGCTGGGGCAATCTCCAGCACAGGTATGGGTTGAGCAAGCAATGGATTGAGAACAGCTTGAGGATGTTGGTTGATGAGAAGCTGAACATGAGCCAGCCATGTGCCCTCGCAGCCCAGAAACCCGCTGTGTCCTGAGCTGCATCCCCAGCAGTGTGGGCAGCAGGGCAAGGGAGCATCCCGGCCTAGTGGAAGGCGTGCCTGCCCTTGCCAGTAGGGTTGGAATGAGATGATCTCTAAGATGCCTTTCAACCAAAACCATTCCATGGTTTGCTGTTTCTATGTGGTTCGTTACATCACACTCTCTGCGTCTGACATATTCACTTATTTACTGGCTCCACAACTCAGCAACTGACCCACTGAAACATGGCAAATCATTTTTTCCTTCTGTTTCTTTAAATATGGAACACTGCAATGTAGAAAGCTTTGCACCTGTTGCATTTTGATATTCTTTCAAACTCAAGCGTTACTGCTACCGTCTGAAAATATGTTGTGAATATTTGGCAGGTACTTTTCTTCCTCTTTTTCTCTATTGTATACATGGTGAGTTGTGGACTTGGAGGATGACATTTTTGACAGATAAAACTCCCATCAGGGTCCATGCCTTATTCATAGTGATTTTGATATAAATGTTAAAAGAAAGAGTCTGTGTGAAAGAATTTTTGACTAAATACCAGACAAAATTAGAATGACAATTACTCAAATATTAATTCAGTGTAGATACAAATACCTGTTTAATCCCATGTTGACTTAGTAAACCAGAGAAGCAAGGTACTACTTTTCTTCCCTATCCCTGTTTTCATACTGTCAGATATAATACAGAGTTTTGGTGACAATCAAAACAATTTTTCAAAACTTACGTGTATATTAGGTTGCCTAGAGAGGCTGTGAATGACCCATCCCTGGAAGTGTCCAAGGCCCTGTTGGACGGGGCTTGAAGGAACCTGGTCTAGTGGAAGGTGTCCCTGCCCATGGCAATTGGATTATATTTAAGGCGCCTTCCAACCCAAACCCCTCTGTGATTCTATATTAGCCATTTCCAGTTCTTCCCTTCTCAGGGCACTTTATGTTGTTCTTTGGCTGTTAGCAGCTTGATTCGTCCACCTGCAAAACAAAAGGTCAAACAGCAAGACAGAGGCAAGCTGATGAATACCAAAGGTTCCTAAAACATCTCCAGAGGAGACTAACCCTTCCGAAAGTTCTGGAGGAAGTTTGAATATTAAGAGCCCGACTTGAAAGGACTTTTTTCTTCTTTTTCTTCCCAAACACGAGAGAGCCAGTTTTATGACATATGAAGCTATGTCACACCTGTAGTGCAAATGCTGTTATCTTCCACTGATTCCATTTTAGAATCTACTGCTACTTTCTGAGACAGGATTTTGCTGCTGTCACGGGTGTCTGTGGCAGCGGTGGTCCTGGTGGTTTCCACTGTAAATTACATTACTTCTTGAAATATTAACTCAGTGCGCAGTTCACGAGAAGCTCGTGGTGTGCCGCGGCGCTCTCTGTCCAGCTAGCGAGGTGACCACAAGCGCCGGGCACCCGCCTGCACGGGAGGGGATGAAGGAGGCTGCTCGTGGGGCGTGGCAGGGTCAGCGAAGCTGCAGCGCGGGCTCGCCCGACCCACCGGTGGTGAGGGCGCGTGGAGGAGGAGGAGGAAAGAAAGTGGAGGGACTTCTTCGTAGGAAAACAGGAGAGGGTTTACTGAAGGAGGATGGGCACGAAGAAACAAGAAAATGACTGTGACGTGGGGTTTTATACCCCTACGAAATGGGCGGGGAAAGCACGTAACAACCAATGGGATAACTGCAACGGGGCGTTACAGAGACGGGGAATAGGGCACAGAACCAATGGTAACAGGGGTAGGCGGGGAAAATTAACATGGGCCAATGAGGGACCGAGGAAGGGAGAAGTCCCTGGAAGGGAAACCAAATATAGGGGGAGAAGGGGAGGAGATGGCCGTGGCCAGTTATGGGGGTATGATCTGCATACCCTGCACAGCCCTCTGGGTACTCACCCTAACCTTAGGGCTCTTGGGCCTTGTGGGTATCAAACCAATGCACGTGCTGGTCCACTTGGTCTTGCTGGCTGTGACACTGGCCATGGCACACCACAGCAATGGTGCCTGAGTCTGTCTTTACAAGAGAACAAACCATTCAGTTATAGATGGACGTATCCCCTGATCCTTCTCTCCCAGTCAGAGGGCTTCCAACACACTTTGGCTGTTGGCTACATTTCACAGGGACAGCAGGGACCACACTTGGATTTTTGGAGTTACATGGAAACTTCTGCTCATAACTAAGCATTCCCTTGATGTTTTCCATTACCAGTGCATTAAAGCCTGGGGCATAGTCCAAGTTTATTTGTCTCTGTTTTAGCCAGTTTCTTGTCTGGTTTTTGTTTACAACTTGTTTGGTTCAGTCTTGTTCGGTTTTGTTTGTAACTTGCTATGCAACAATCTCCCTCTTTCCTTTTATATTGTGACCACCAAGCTGATCTTCTTCAGCTTTACATCAGATTTCTGATCTCAGAAATTCATTTTATTCTGTGTTCTCAGATGAATTGGTGCAGAGTATAAGAGAGTAACACGAGGATGAGCAAGAGGTTATTGCAAGTCTTCGCTGAATACTGGAGTTAGCTGACATTCCTCTTTTCAATGCAAAAGCAGATTCAAAAAAACAAACTTCATTTTTAATTACTCCAGAGACCAGAGTCTGTATCAGCTAGCAAAGAACATTTCCCACTCAAATCAATAAGTGTTCTTGAGAGGTGAGAAAAACATACCCAGCAGCCAGTCTATCCTGTTTATGATAACTAGGACGTGTGTGTACCTCTGTATTAATATTGCTCTGTGGTTTTCCAGTTTCTTTTTTTTCGTTCCTCAGCAAGGACAAGGATCATCACATGGTACCATGTGTGCTGTGTTACATAATGATGATTCACCCCCCAGAGGTAGCATAGGGTTGGAAATGATGAAAAGGCTATGCCAAGTTAACAAACACTCTGCACACATTAAAATGCAGCTGTGAGTTTCCACATAGATATCTAGGAAAAAAAAAAATAGAGATAGATACATGTTGATTTATTGAACAGGCTGTCCAGCTTATGTGTAAAATCTTTGTGACAGCAGAGTACATCTTGACATCCTGCAGCTATCCCTCAGCTTACTCATCACCTACTGGGAAATGCACTGTCCTTGTTCACTGCCGCCTCCTCTTTCCACAGATATACATTTGCAGGTTGTCTTCCTTTTGTACAAAATAAAAAATAAATCAGGCATGAAAGCCTTTTTCAGGTTTATTCCCTTAATTTATAACTTAATATATTCTTCCTTTGCATGTGTTCTGAGCTGCTTTCTCTCCTTTAAGCATCGTAGCAGCTTAAAGCAAAGCACTCAAAATCTGAAATATCTTTTTCTGATAATGGGTTCCTTTTCTGGTTAAATAAGAGTGTTGCAGGCTGTAAACACAGTAGAGACAAAATGTCACCTGCTTCTGAGAGGGTCTTTTCATGGCAAATAAGGTATCCCTGGCCAAACTCATCTGGTTTGCTTCACCTGATGAAGAGAAAGCCAATGGCAATTAAGCGGCCAGGTTTTAGCATCAGAGGGACATCTCCAGATCTGCTGAGAGCTTTGTTAAAAAATTATTTCATTCAAAATAAGATTAAAAAAAAAAAAAGAATGAAAGGGGATTTCATCCAGATGGAGATGTGTTTTTGAATGAATTTTGTTTATGACAATATTTTCCCAGTTTTCGTCAGCTTTTGTCATCTGTTTAGTTTATTTGTTGTCTGACAACCTTTGAAATAAAATGTTTGCACAAATGTGAAAACTTCCCATTGCCTGTTTTCCATGTCACTTAAAAATTATTAAAAGATAAAACAAAAGAACGGAAGAGTTGTGTGATCTAGATATTTTCCTGGTCCTTAAATCTCTTCTGTTGAACACAGTTTTCTATTGACTCAGGAAACAAGCTCATTCCTACGACAAGGAGCTGAAGAGGAAGGCATTATAGAAGAAAAAAGATTAAAAAAGAGGAAAAAGGAACTGTAACACTTCATAAAGCAAGCAGAAATTCAATCTGTTTGTACACTGCTGCTTCCCCCAACCTTGGCCATCCACACCAGGGCTTGGGGGCTCCTGCAGGATGCAATTGGCCTTACTAGTGAAAATATGCACAAGTCTAACCACTCACCCAAACTGTGTCCATCTCCTCCAGCCCCAGGCAGGTGCATGGGTGTACCTGGAAGCTGTAGGCAGCATAAAAATGTAATATTACAAATGGGAGCCAAAGCCACAGCAGAGCTGCTGCAGTTGATCTGCATGGTAATACAGAAGATCTCCTGATGCAGAGCAGGATGTTTTCCACAAGCCACGTTCGTATGAACATGGTCCAGTGGTGAAAACAGTTATGTTATAAATGTGGACAAACTGTCCCTGAAAAGAGCAGGAGCTTAACACCCAGACCACAGCAGACAGGTCATTTCACTGCTGCACTACTGCTGAAACAATGTCTGATGCTTTAACAGTGAATCCCTCTTTCTTCCAGGTGAGAGAAAAGCTACTGGTCAGTCCCATGAGTTCAAGACAAAGATTCTTGCTGAATAGGCTTATTCTTTGCTTGCCTTCTCAGCTGCAAGAGAAAGGTTTATGACAACACTGATGCAGTGACATACAGAGTTTCAACTGTTCTTACATTTTCTAGAATGCAGAACTTAAATTTTTACCAGGAAGCATCTTACAGTTTCAGATTATTGATGGTGTAGCTGGTTATCTAGTGGGGATCTTGTCTCTAGACTTTGTGTGCAGAAGTGTATTAAGCATAGTCCACTGTGCCCGTGTTGAGAAGCAGGTGGAAAACACGGGAGACATCATCATTCTACTTCTTGTTCTTTTTGATAAGTATTGAAAGACAGTAAGGGTGATACCTCATAAACAAAGCTAAAGTAGGCTCAAGTTTCTAAACCTGTGCTTGCTGTTACTAAACCTTACTCTTTCAAGAAAAGGAGGCTCAGGGGGGACCTTCTGGCTCTCCACAACTCCGTGGAGGGGGTGGACAGGGTAGGGTTGGGCTCTGCTCCCAGGGAACAAGGGCAGGACAAGAGGAAACAGCCTCAAGCTGTGCCAGGGGAGGTTTAGATTTGAAATTAGGAAAAAATTCTTTAACGAGAGGGTTTATTAATCATAAGAACAGGCTGCTGAGAGCAGTGGTGGAGTCCCCATCCTTAGAGGGATTTAAAAGCCATGTGGATGTGGCACTTGGGGACATGGGTTAGTGGTGGGCTTGACAGCACTAAATTTATAGCTGGAGTTGATGATCTTGATGGTCTTTTCTAAACTAAATGATTCTATAATTTGTTAGTTGGTGGCTACTATATTTATCACCCCAAAAATATGAAGCCCTTCACTTCGATTAAAAAAAAATGGTCTAAGAGCTTTGAAGTTCAAATCCAGAGTTGTCTTTCACCCCATTATCCATGTTCCTGCATTCATGACCAAGGGTGAACCAAATGAAGGAAGATAGACTACATTTGTAATGGGATTAATGGAGATTTTAATGGATAATTTATGGCTGATCAAATGCATTCGAATGGGATGCTGAACCAAAATGTTCTAGCAGACATTTAAAGGAAAATAATAATGACAAAAAACTTTCATTTCCATTTATAATCTACCTTTGCTTGACCTTAATCAGTTAGTTTATGCAATATTCATAGCAGAAAAAAATCCTTCCTATATCTTTCTTAAATAGTTCCACTGTAAGCCTGAGTGGATGCGAAAAGGAAATAGTAATAATGAATAGAGAGTTTTGAAATATTCATAGGGAAATTCAAAGGGTTCAGAATCTGATCTTTCTCCATTGCTTCAATTTTGCAAAATTATTCTGTTTTGGCAGAATTTCCTGAGAGATATATATATAGAGGTAGATAGATAGATAGATAGATAGATAGATAGATAGACGGATGTAATTTTTTTCGTCATTCAGAAAATAAGAAAACTTTCATTCTCACGTTCTTGTCTCTGTTTTTGAGCTTAAGTTGGTCGCGATCAGTTTTCACAGCACAACATCCTAGGCACAACTCTAAGTCATAAAAACAAATATTTTAGGGATGCAAAGTTTACCAGTCTGAAACTGCAGTTTAGAAATACGCTTTTTTCTTTGAAAAAAAATTAATTCTATATAAAAGCTTCAGATTGCAGCATCCTGACAACTGTAAAGTCTTTGTGTTATTTAGAATCAAGCTAAACTTTTCTCTGCTGTTCTTGACCCTGTCACAATATTCTATGAATATCCTCAACTTTATTTAAGTCATTGCAGCCTAGATGAAGTTTGTGAAAATGAGAAAGTTGAGACAACTGAAAAATGGGCCTTGAGCCATTGATTAAACTAAACATCCTTCAGCTGGCTTCATCTTTGATATATTGGTGTTTAAAGTGTGGTTACAACCACAATGCTGAGCACAGAATATCCTGAGCTGGAAGGGACCCATTAGGATCATCAAAGTCCAGCTCCTGGCCCTGCCCAAGACAGTCCCAGCTTGTTGATATCAGATAAGTCATCATGGGATGTGGATACAGAGCTAAAAACCTTATTTTCTCATCACCTTCCTGTGTTATGGGCTTGTCATATTGGAGAACCCTCTGCACCACCTATCTGCCCTGAAAACTTGGGCTGGCTTTAGACAGCAGAGAAAAGAAAAAAAATGTGCTTCAAGAAAAATCAGATTTTTGGGGGGAGAAAAAAAAAGAATTCTGTGAAAAGAAGAACAAGACCTGGAGAATTAAAAAGGATCTGAATTCTCATCCCTTTCAGGGTAGGAGAAAGCAGACCACCATGACTATGCAGTTGACATTTCCAGTCCATATGAACACAGTCATATTGTGACTCCTTCACTGGGCCTCCCTGGACCTGGCTCTTGCAGGGAGGAGGAAGCCTCCGGACAAAGTATGGGAAGCAGAATTATGGATAGGTAGGGGAAATCCAGAGGATAATCTACCCGACTCCGTAGGAAACTGGGCTCATGCTGCTCATGAAACAAGTTGTTGGCTGAAAGTTTCTGTGGGGGGAAAGAGTAATCCCACAGTCCTGCTCCCCACTGGGAGGCCAGGGAGGTTCCTGTCTGACCTTCTACATCCCAGCCACCACAGCCCCGGGAAAAAGAGATTTTGTTTTGATTTTTTTTTCAGATCTTTAATTAAAGTGTTTATCATTCCACAGGAGATAAGAAAGTGTACAGATTGAGGGGATCCTTTTAGTTTGCTTATTTATTTTTCTTCAGTGCTTCCTCCCTTATGAATAGTACCACTTCAAGTAAAATAAAATTCCCCCTTTGGTCAAACACACTGGAATTTTGTTGGAAACAAAGCATCTGAAGTTGTTTCCATCTTATTTCTTTCTCTCTAAATGGTTTGCCCACACATTTTAGGAAGGCAATCCCTTTCATGTCGCATAGCACATCCTCACTGGCAGCTACAGTGTGTGCACTTTATTAGAGCATTTTTTCCCCCTAGATATAATGGCACCAATTAAATTACCTTGCAGCCTGACCTTAATCTGGCAGGAATGATTATTCCATGAAACAGTTAGGGCTCTAATTGACATGAAGTGGCTGCAAAATATGTCTTTTGCAGCAGACCCTGTCAAAGTCACATTGATATGCTAATACCTATAGCTGGCAGAATCACTTCATAAAGAGAGACACTGAAAATTGAATTATTTCAATTTCAGTACCTAGGAATCTAGTGATCTGTCTGTATATGGAACTAAGTAGGTGCAGTACTTTATATGGGTAAACAGCTGTACTAGGGCGTTGCTATGGAAACTGCTTGACTCATGACAATTGTGTTAGTGATGAAGTCATTAGTGGTGTGAAATGTACTTTGAGGTTGTCAAGTGTACACTCCAGGAATATTTCAACAGTATTAGTGGAGCCTTTTCATTTGCATAATTTAGGCTTTCACATGCGATCTCGTTACGGTGTGGGGAGATGGGATGCCACAGCCGTGGCAGCAGGACTCTGGTGTGGTTCTGCAGCAAAAAGCAGTCAGTCCCTGCATGCACAATAAACCTCTCTCTGTAATAGAACCTTCCTTTCCCTGCCTTCTTTTTTTTTTTTTTTTTTTAATAAAAATGTTTTGAGCCACAGCGCTCTTCAAAGGATGAACTCCTTAAACTTTTATGGTGCCGAGTTGGCTCTGAGCATCTGGACCTCTGTTGTTTCTTTTTACTGCAATTGCTCCGGATGTACTCCAGAGAAAGCACAAGTGGGTTCAGGATCATGGGGGGCTACTTTCTCCTCATCTCAGCTATTCACTATTTATTAGAATTAGTGTGATTTCCTATGCTATAAAGCTGAATGATGAATCCCAGGGCTTTTCTTGTAGTCATATGTCCTTTCTTCTAGTTTTAAGTATTTCAGACTATAGAAAGCTCTCTTTTTTTCTGCTGGCAGGGGGATGCAAAGAAGACTTTAGCAGGTCTTTGATAAGATGCCTGAAGGGAGTCCTCTAGTTTCCATATACCTTTTGGCAGTCGGGTTCTGGCTAATCCTGGGTTTATTACTTTACATGTTCTGCCCCTTCTTTTGGGCTCTCTCTGAGCAGGCAGGCAGGGAAGGAGCACAGCTTCCAGCTCTGCTTGCTGGAGGGACACTGCTTCCACCATGGCAATCACCTATCAGGCCCATTTCCAGATAAATACTAGTGGTTCCCTGGGTGACACAGCCCCAGAGGATGGTCAGGCACTGGAACAGGCTGCCCAGGGAAGTGGTCACAGCTCCAAGCCTGCCAGAGTTTAAGAAATATTTTGGACAATGCTCTCAGGCATGTGGTGGGATTCTTTAGACCTGTGCAGGGCCAGGAGTTGGACTCAATAATGTTTGTGAGTGCCTTTCAACTCAGAATATTCTATAACTCTATGAATCCACAAATTTCCAAGAAAATTAATGGGGAGAGAGCACCTGTTTAGTCTGCATGTACACATATAAGCACACACAGACACAGATGCAGAAGATGTCACCCGTAGCAGGAGATCAATGCAAGAGCTCAAGATTGTCACCCAGATAAGTTAGCAGCCTGCTAATACCAGACCTTGAGAGTTGATCTTATTTCTTTACAGTGTCTGATCTACTGAAATGCAATCTAATGCTGTATGTTCACTCTATATATTCAGCCTAATACTGTATAATCACCAGCCTCTTATGTATTAATTACAGCTTAACTTTACAATTGGGATGAGCAGAAAAGTAAGCATGAAATCAAAGCTGGATTTGATTAGCATACTTTGACAGCATCTTTACCAGTCAAGGGTATCTTTAATATTGTATTTAAAGTGTATGCTTCTGTGTGTGAGGTGCTGGAGGAGACATTTCAGCAGACTCTGGTAGCATAATAACAAACTATTGCAAAGCATTATTCGTTTGAAGAGATTTGAGCTATTCATAGAGTTCAATGGCCTTCTGAATCGATTTGTTTTCCTGTCCAGCGTCCTCTGCTCCACCTGAAAAAAAAAAATAAATCGGCTTTTCCCCTTGAAAAGAGTTATTAATTCTTTTAATGATGACAGAAAATTCATCTTTCTTCTTTTTTTCTGAAAGTTCAGGATGATCTATTGGTGTTGGTAGGCTAAAGGAAAAGTGAATAGGACAAGATGAGACTCTCGCACTTTGACACAACCACTCCATATTAAGGAAAAAATTATACATCAAACTTCATACTGAAATCATCCATTTCTTTCAAACCCAGTTCCTGAGGTCATATTTCACACGTTCTTCATTGGTTTTGCTTTGGTTTTTTCCTAATCCACTGACCCCTTAGGATTTTAATATTTTGGACCATCCAGGAGAGATGATTTTGCGTAACAGATCTCTAAATTAACTTCCTTCCACTGCAAATTGGGAATGCTGAAATCATCCCCAGAGAGCTGGCTGGAGAAATTAAAAATATCTTCATAGTAAACTGTGATCAAAAAAAGATTCCATTTTGGCATTAGTCATTCTATGATTCCTCCATATGCTTTGTGCAACAAATTGTCTACATTATTTTTTTAACAGCAACCACAACAGCAACAACACAGATAGAAATTTTTGAGTTAGTCTTCAGGCATATCCTGCCTATCCAAGCATAAGCAGTTAGCTGGATTTAAGACCATGAACTAGATCTTTACATACAGGATGGCCACACATCTGTCCTAAATTCCGTTTAACCTTGAGAACTTCTGTGTGGGGATATGTGGTTTAGAGGGAGTTGCTGTGAACATCCAGGTTCCCAATCCACTTCCCTGGGAGAGAGATCCTGTCAGTGATTGCATGTTCACACAAACAGGGAATGCCTCCAAGTGTTGAGAACCTACCACTAGGACAAGATGATCAGGAGATTGAACAGGGACCAAAACTGGCTGTAAACCATATTTAACTTCTGTGTATTTGAAAATGCAATGGATAAGCTTTAGGAGATGGATTAATGGTTTATGTCTGAGTTGTGGCTGGCCCCAAAAAAGTTTTTTTTATGGAAGATTACATATATAACAGAAACCTACTTAGGTCTCAGTTTCTCTGAGAAAAGGAAAGTCCCATATTCAGTGCTTCAGCTGTATGCTGAAGATCCTCATCATCATTAAGGGGCAAAACTGGCTCATTTATTTCTGAATTAAAGATTTGCGAGGGGGAAAAATAAACAGGTTGGAACATCTTTTACTGTTCATCTGGCCTTTCAGATGGATTGAGCAAGACGTCAGGGGACTTTTGCTATTACAGAATCCCGTGGAGAAACCCTGGTGCAAAACAGAGAGCAACTCAGTGTCAATTTTTTGTGGCTAACACACCTGAATTGAGCTTAATCAACAGTGGCTGCTCCTTACATTGGTGCATTGGGATCTCCTACAGGTTCTTGCTGGCACAGATTTGCTGAGGCAGCACCACCCTTAAAGTCACATTTTTGCCTTAAAGACACAACTGTAAACTCCTCCAGCTAGCCAAAGCCCTCTTTCTTTCTGGGTTGGAGCTTGGTGGCAGGGGGGGATTTAGAGACTGCATCTCTGCTCTTCCATTTATAATTGGCATTTCTTGCAAAAGCTTTACAACATCTTAATTCTTTCTTGCTGATACACTGATGTTTCTCAGGCCATTTTGAATTCGGCTTTTGGTTTAGCTCAGCAACAAGCCAGGGCTCAGCAAAGAGAAGAGACGGTGTGTGAAAGGGAGAGGGACTATGTTGTGATGGACAAATAAGAGAAGCACTCCAAACTAAAGACTTCAGGCAGGTATGAAATGACATGTCTGGCAGGTTTTTTCAGGCTTCCCCGTCAGTGAAAACCTGATGGGTGAGTGGAAGTGAGCAGAGAGAAGCTTGATCATTTTCGTTCAATCCTCCAGAGGAAAGCTCCCTGCAGCACTGATGTGGTTTTTTTTTTTCCTCCCTAGAAGAAGCAGCAGCAGAATGTTAACAAGCTTCATTTTCTATTCCCAACAACGAGGAAGCGACCTTTGCCCGCTTCCCTGGCTGTTTGTGTTCTTGATGCTGATAGAGCCAGATTTTCACAAGACAGACCCAGGTAATTTTCATGGCTGCCACACTGTTGCAAACCAATTAGCAAGCCAGCTTGATAGGGTAAGGTTGTGGAGATGCCCATGGCTGCTTTAATAAAGTTTCCTGTGTATCAGTATGATACTATTGATTTTTCTCCCTTTGGACCCAAAGACTAAAGTTCAAGCTCCGCAGCAGATAAAGTGAAAACCGTGGAGATTCCATAGCATGTATACTAATTTAACCTTTTGGAATAAAATAAATAAATAAAATTTAAAAATAAAAAAATAAAAAAAAAAGAGGTGCTATATGCAGTGTTCCTTTTGCTTTTGTACACACTATTTAACATTAATGTAAATAGGATTGTGCTGGTGCTTCTGGAGGCCTAAAGGTCACTGTGGATTACAAATTGAGTCACCAGCAGAGAGTGAGGCACTTCGCAGGGACACACAGGAAAATATGATTCCCACTGGCCAAGGTAGACGGGGCAGGCACCGGAGGCAAAGGGGTGTGGGAGCTGCAAAAGCAATGACACTGAGGGCCCCTGTGGAAGCCACCACTGCTTCATGAGTTTGTGCCCAGCAGTTGAGACCTTCGCTCTCTGAGAGGTGAATTTCAGCCACTCTGACACTTTGTTGTACTAAAACTCTTCCTTGGAGAGATTCAGCACTTGTCTGCAATAGTGTTACAGGGAGAGGGATCTCAGCTGGAAAGGGCGGGCAGATCACATCATACCATTATCATTTCATGTAACTGATTGTCTGATCTTACTGGAAAACAACTAGAAGCTGGCACTGCTGAGCAGGGGAGGGGATAGCCTAAGGGACAGAAGCACCCTGGAGCACTGACAAGGCTGGCCCTTCTTTCTGGGTTCCTGGGTCAGTTCTGTGTGGACTCAGTTTCTGCCCATCCACAGTTCCACCAAGGCCAAACACTTCAGAGTCGTGATCCCAACTCCACAGGTTTTGAGAGAAAAATAACACAGGGTTTTATTTTCTTTTCTTCTGTGGGGTTAGGGGTTTTAGCACAGCCTTTTGCCTTTATCTTTAATCTCCTGTCATAAACACAAAATCTATAATACAATTTAAAGAGAGAAAGAAAGAAGACTTGGGAGCTTTGCTGTGATGTAGTGGTTTCCTGACAGTTTGTGGGCTCCCTCCCAAATTAGGCCGAACCCCAAACCACATTTCCCTTACTTTTCAGCTGTAGGAATCCAAAGGAATAAAAAAATTGCTTGCTTTGGACAAACAGAAACATTTTGCTTAATGCAATCCATTTATTTTTTTTATCCTGCTGTCTGAAAACTCACTTGCCTGAGCACTTTTCCAAAGAACTGAATTAATCCTGTGTTATAATGAGTGTTCCAGTAGGTAACTGGTTGGCAAAGGGCCAGTTTTACAATCTACAATGTAACAGAATGTATTGCTTAATGCCATTAATAATAATTGTGAACTCTGTGGATTTGGGTAATTCCTATAAGATATTGTTTCCATAAACAAAAGTCAAATTTCCAGCTGCTAAGTAATCCTAGTCTATATATTTCATTCCACTTTATGGCTGTTTGCTGTAGATTACTTTCTCAAATTTTGAGCACAAAATGCCTCTCATTGTGAATAAACCCATAAATTAGTATTGAACATAATCTTGCATTTGCCTCTTACCGCTTTATGTTTGGAATGGTCAAAAGGAGTAAATTGGCTCCACTGACTTCATTTTACCTATGTTGAGAAGAACAAAGTGAGAAACATCTTCTGGCCTGTCCCCAGTCTCTGCTTTTGATGGGAGGCTGCCATGTGCAAAAGCCAGTGGAGGCCCCTTTAATTTCTTTTAAGAGAAGGATTTTATAACCTGTGGCACTTTGGGGAAAGGATTGCGTACTGCTTGTGTCTCTGCGACGTGGCATGCTACTTTGGGAAGGCAGGAAAAACACACAGGTGTAGTGTGGAGTCTGAGAGCTGCCTGCCCAACTGAAATGGAAATACAGTGTTCAGTGTGGGGGAAATGAAATAGGCACTATTTTGAAATAGCAAACTCTGTGGAATCTTCATGTAAATCTGCATAGCCATTACACTTACATAGTGCACACCTACACTGAGAGTACATGAGCTAGGAAAAAATTATCTTATTCTTTATTTTAATGATCACTCTGGTGAGGTACTGTATGAAACAGCATATTAGGCATAACTCCCTCATTTATGCTTTTTATTTACAATTACATGTCCCAAGACAACAAGGACTAAGTCTGCCTGGCACAGGGTGAGCTGTCAGAGTAAAATGGGACACTGCCAAATCAACTTTGTTCTTTGCCTTGGACTGAGTTTCCTTGAAGAGCTATCACCTGTATCTGCACCAAGAGCGCTGGGGGAGGAAGTTTCCTGTCTATCACTTTGAATCTGACACCATGCACAGGAATAAGTTTAGCTCTCAGGAATATTTCTCCACTCTGCGATACGTTCTGGTGTGGGGTGGTTGATCTGCTAAACCTCTCCAAAGAAAGCTCGGGAGACTCTGATGAAAAACAGGGTGTCCTGAAACAGTATTGAGGACTCTTTACAGGACATCCTGAAATGGTATTGAGAACTCATTCTTTTTAGGGCTTCTCCCTTCCGCTGTTTCCAAGCATGACATAAACATTTTACAGATGTCCTTGGATTGTTAAAGCACATATAAATCTGTACTTGGACCCTACAAAGGCGAAGAGGAAATGCTTGGAGCTGAAGGGGATGAAAACGGCCATGGTTCTTCATGAACACAGACGTTCGGTGGCATTTGCTGACTGCTGACATTGCCGTAGTTAATGACTTGAGGGGGTGCACAAGGACAGCACAAATCCATGAAGGCAGGGCTCACTCCACAACATCCCAACCAGAACCATGACAGGAACAACCATTTACCCAGAGCACCACCTTTTGGTGCAGGTGCTGTTTGCAATCCACACGGCAGTACCGTACCACTTTGAGAGAGACGAAGAAGGAGACAGAGGCAGAATTCTTCCTTCTTTCTGCAGTGTCACAGTATTCAGCTGTGCAGAACAGCTATTTGGGTGTAACAAGGATGAGTGAACCCATATTTGTGGGGATCTGGGCACCCTGCTGGTTAGTCCTCACCAGACAGCAATGTTTAGACACCAGGAGAGAAATGAAAAGTGGTCTCATCATCCTGTGCTGGTGTCAAGTTGCTGATGGGCATGCAGAGAGAGTGCTCCCCAAGGGCCAGATGTCTCAGTGTCCTAGGAACTCAGCACAAAGACAGCCATGGGCCAAGAAATGGTGTGGGAGGACACTCCAGATTGATGAAACTGTGTTTGTGATCCATCAACCACCTTGTGCAAACAGTTGCTGTGAGATGTTTGCGCTTCCACCGGCCGGGTTACTTTGATTGGCAAAAAATTCATCTGGAGCCTCCAAATCACTGAGAGCTTAAGGGAAAGCCAACGAAAGGTTCGCCTTTAGCAGTGCACACATGACTTGCCTGAGTCACAAAGCAAATAATGTGTGGGTTGACTGGTTTCTTCTTGATCTGTTACAAGGACCAGCGGGTCTTCAAGGAAATACAAAAGAATGTGTTTTGTATTCAGGGATCTTCCTCTTCCATCACACCCGAGCAATGGGGCAAGCTAGGCAGGTGCAAAAAAAAAAAAAAAAACCCGGCAAATAATAGGGAAATAATAGTTGTGAAATCAGGTAGAGGTTGAAATTCAACACATTGGTTCCATTTATATCATTGCCTTTTCTTTTACAAGTTACTCAAAGACAGATAATCAAGACAGAAAGCAGTTTAACATTCCAAGCCGTAAAAAGAGCAGAAATATATAGATTGCTTAGTCATTTTGCCAAGGCAAGAAGCCTTCCATCAGTCTGGGCTGGAGAGGATAATCACTGAACGCATGGACCCGCGCCAGGAGGCGGCTGCTGATGCCACCAGAGCTGCAGTTCTGCGAGGCACAGAGAGACAGGCAATGTGTGAGCTTTGCAGAGATGCTGCTGGTGAGGCATTTTCAGTCCAGTGCTTTGTTCTGCAAGATTGAGCTCAGGTGCCCTCCGTGTTATAGCCCAGCATACAGGATCACTGAGAATTAAGATTAGGCAAAAAGGAAACAGGAAGATGAAGAAAAAAGAACACCCCTTTCCCTTCTTCTCCCATCATTTCCCTAGTGTCTGAGCATTTCTGGGATGGAATCATTCTGCTGATATCAAAAGTAATCAAAACCATGTCCCAGTTCTTTTGGTCTTTTACTGTTTCCAGGCCAAGTTTGGAAGCCACCCTTGAGTTCTTCTGACTGTTTCTAGGACTGAGTATGTTGGGTGTGGGAAGAAACATAGGAATGAGTCCACTCCACGGAGTGAGGCCAAGCTGGTAACTCAGGATTCATAGAATAGTTCGGGTTACAAGGGAATTTAAGGTCATCTAGTTCCAGACCCTCTCTCATGGGCTCGGAACCTTCCTTTGGAAACTTCCTTCCTCCTTTGCTGCATAAGCTGGGCAAACCACTTCTCTGTGTCTTTCCAAAATGTCTCTTGTTTGTGCAAGAAATAAACATACTAGAGTTTTAGTGTTGCAAGGCTTTGCTACGTCTCACAAGAACTGCTTTGTGAATTCCTTCCTTCTCCCTTGTACCTCTTACCAGACAAGGTCCTTTACCTGTACCAAGCTCTGATTTCACCTGTGCCCATTTATGCTGCCCAAACCACCATCCAGAGGGGTGTCCAGAGAAAATCTGACACGACACGCCCTTTCACCAGATTTTTTGTTCACAGGACACCTGCATGCTTCCCCTTTTGATTCAATATTAATCTTAGTGCATTTATCTCTTTTAAAACTGGCATTGTGCTTTGCAACTGTACACGCTGTGCAGAAGGGAGCAATCCCTAGGCAGGCATTACATCCTGGCAAACAGAGGAAGCACAGACTGTTCTGTATCGAGAGCTGGGGCATTTATAAATCACGGGAACCCACATGAAATTAAACATCTGACCTCTATACAGTTCAGATACACAGTTTCCAGGCCCTGCCAATCCACCAAGATGGATTTCTGAGCTGTCACTCTAGTCCTTTGAAAACAACCTCTCTGACAGTTAAAATGAATTGGCAGAAGAGACATATGGGGAGTGTAGCTTCCAGATTGATGAGGTATTTGAAAGAGAGCAGGTTACACATGTAGGTTACTTATAATGCCTTGCAACTCTATGGCCGACTCACATTTCATGCCTTCAGCTTAGCAAGGTGCACAAGATTTGGAATTTGCTTTAACATTTCTGAGACCCCCAAACTGAAGCCCTCATTGTGCAGATGTGGTGATGCAGGGATGTAAACCTGACCTCCGTAAGAACATACCAAGAGAGAATGCAGGTTCCCCTTTTCCCCACAGAATCCCTGCCTCAATTTGCTGTCAATCCAAATTTTATCAACTGACTTTTAGGTGCCATTGACTCAATTAGACAAAGTTGTTTGGTTCGTATTTTTACGCTTTTTTAAAATTTTATTTTAAAATTTAGTTTTTTAAAAATTTTTAAAATCAGGAAAAGAAAGAAAAACAAAAGCATAAGTCTTTCCATACCTCAAGCAGATTAAAGTGTGCAGTGGGCAGAAATTGATGCACAGGAAGTTCCAACTGAGTACAAGGCAGAACTTCTTTACTGTGCAGTGACTGATTGCCCAGAGAGGGTGTGGGGCTCCCTGACTGGAGATAGTCAGAAACCATCTAGATGCAATCCTGTTCCCTGTGCTCTGGGATGACCCTGCTGGAGCAGGAATGTTGGGCGGATGACTCACTGTGGTCCCTTCCAACCTGACCTATTCTGGGATTCTGCAATTCTGTAAAAACTGAGCTCTCAAAACTGGGCATTTGTGAAAAAATATCCACAACCTATAAGGATGGAAGTTCTTGTGCCAGTCCTGCCTTTACACTTGGGCTGGCATGAGATTTTAGCTCGTCTTTTCAGGGCTCCAAGACATTCTCATTCTGACTTTCACATCTGTAAGATTTGGAGTAGTGAGCAACCACAGCCCACAGGATAGACAGGACCCAGCCCTGCCTCCTGTCATGTACTAACAATTTGGGTTTCTGTTAAAGCTTTGGATTCATGAATCCTGTCTTGTCACATGTAGGAAATCTACAATTAGTGATGCAAAGCTCTTTTGGGGTCAGAACAGAGCAAACGGTCTGCATGGCAACATGGCCCTGAAGCATTTGTTGTCCTGGGGCTCTTCTCTCTTCAGGACAATTTCAGGGTAGTTCTGGTCGTTTTCAAAGCCCTGCATGGGATCAGCTCAAGCTGCTTGAGTGACAACCTCAGCTTGAGTGTTCATATCCATGAAAAATGCAGCTGTCAACTTGAAGCATACAGCTGCATGGAAAACAATTTTCCCCTCCCATGAAAATGTGAATATAAAAGCATTTTTTCCTGCAAAAATGAAGATAAAAAGTCAAACTAGGGATATTTTCATGGGCTGAAAATTTCAAAATGATATTTCAGCACAGGTCATCTTGAATGTTACCTTGTATTGATTTGGCTTTACCTTTTCCATTTTTGTTAATATTGCCCTTTCTAAAATTTTAACTATACTAATGTTCTTTCTATGGGAGTGAGAGAGAAAAAAAAAGCCTGAAAGAATATTGCTATCTCTAGTTGCAACCCAGACTTGTGTGGGCCAGGGAAAAAGCTTTCCTGGCAAATTCCTAAACCTGAACTCACTTCCAAAAGGAGCAGGTCAACCACAGTGTTTGGAAGCTAAAGAGCAGATATCTCTTTTTCTCCAGTCACTGCTTTGGTGGGAGCTGTGAGGAATCTGGGGGAAAGATTTCTCCCTGTGTGTGCACGAGGTCTGATACAAAGGAGATGGGCACAAACAGAGACTCCCTCTGACTCTTCCTTTCCAAAATTCTGTTCTTCTGGATGAAAGAGAAGCTAGAGGAACGATAACAGGAGCAGAAGAACCCAAGGCCAAAGGAAATCCCGCTGTGGGTTTCAGATACCTTAGGGTTGCACCCTGTACTTCCACACACCTCTGAACTCTCAAGACATCAAAGTAGCACATTTATTACTCCCACATCACACATGAAAAATGAGACACATGAGGAGCATGTTTAGTCTCTACCACATATGACTTGGATCAAGGAATGGGGCATTCCTACTGCAGGGACTTTTATTCTGTGACTAGCTTGCCAAAATTGTTCAAGTATTTTTGAGCAAGAGCAGTAAGATCAGCTTTTTTTTTTTTAATGCACTCCTATCTTCCCCCTGCTTGCAAAAAATTTTCTCTCTCTTATGGGGCAATATCTTTTTTCAGTAGTCCATTCCTCATTTGCCTTTTTTCTCTCTTAGGACTTATTAATATCCCCACCCTCTGTTGGTCTTGGGTAGAGCTAGAGAAAATATTACTGTGAGAAAAGTAATTATCTGGGAATTTGCCCAAATTTAACATATGACTGTGCAGGGGTCTTCTTTACGTTTGAAAAAAAAAAAAAATCCTAAAGCTGCAAAATTAGAAATTAAGTTTTAAAAAAATGGAAAGATTTTTCTTAAAATCAGTCATTTCAAAAGCAACCTTCTTTCTTCTTTCTCTTTTTTTTAAAAAACAAGAAGAAGAAAAATTAAGGTGTTGACAAAACTAGGGAAAAGGAAAATAATCTAAACCAAATTTTTTCTCTAAAACCAGAAAAACTTCCTTGAACCTGAATAAATATCTTTTTTTTCTTTGAAAAACCTTTTGCTTTCCTGGGAGGCTTTCTGGGTTTGAGTTAGGTTTTGGGTGTTTTTTTTTCATTCCACTTAATAAACCTAATTATTTTCATTGGCTTGACTCAAGCTATTTTATTTTTCATCCTGATTTTTCCCTAAATACATAATTTGTCTGGTCCTTAACATGGGTTTGTAGGAGGAAGAAAAAGGATGCCAGGTTGGCAACAGGGCCACATCAAATGTCTGAGCTGAGGCACCTTTTCCATGTGGTCTTTGTTTTGGAACCCTCTTCTGCCCTGTCACAAGGACAAGTTGAAAGAAACAGTGACCACCAGCTTATTCTGAATGTCACCGTGGTTTTGTGGATTTGGTGGGGTTTTTTCAGGGCTGCAGTTCTCCATAAGCTTTTTTCAGCAAACTGGTTGTAATATAAGGGAAATAGATACTTTCCCTCCCCCCCCCACTGTCAAATGTCCCCTTTACCTTATTATTGTTTCAAAGCTCTAAAGCATAAAACTGAATTTTTATGTTTCCAAATGACCTTCAAAATTCGAGACAAGGCTGACTTCTGCTCGAGTGTAATATTCTGGATCATTAATTTCACTAGAGATATTCCAATTTGTAATTTCATTAAGTTTAAGAGCATAACCACTTTTAATACCATGTTTCTAAATATGATGGTCTGTATGCTCAACTGGCACAAGCCAGCACAGCTTGAGTGACTCTGCTACAGCACCCCACACCAACCAGGACCACAAGGGTAGGATCTTCCTCTGCGTTTGGTTTCAGCCGCTGTTTGATACCTGCAAATAATCCCTGCCACCACACACATTAAATGTCTCTAACAGCTGATTAAGATATTTTTGGTAGGGAAGACCAGACGGTCTAGTGGATGGCGTGTTACTATTACCCTTCTTGTCAGAATCGATTTGCAGAGCACTGGCCACACGAAACTTTGCAAATGTTAGCGGGATCCTATGGCACAATGTGTTTGTGCCACTGGTTTGCGTGGCCATGCAATGATTGCCTGGCCAACCCCAGGGCAGTTCGCCTTTCAGTGGGACCTAACAAGCTACACCATGAACTGATTTTGCTTTCTGTGTTAACCCTACACAGTTTAAACGCCTGCAAAACCTGCAGCACTGTGGGCTATGGCCACCACACGGTTTTTCCCACAAGAGAAAAACTGAGGGATGGTGGTTGTGAGAGACCTCTGAAAAGACAGGGGGAAAAGTTCAAAGCAAGGATTTGGATGGACGACCCCTGCGTTTGCAGTGAACGTCTAATCAGAGATTGTGGGCCACGGGGAGGGCTGGCCTTTCATCGTCTCGTCTGCTGGAACCTTTGTGCTGTGTTTCAATGGAGGAATTGAGCCAGGGAGAGGCTGAACAACTCCGTGACCTGGCGGCTCAATGCCGTCTGCGAGCCCGTCCCAGCGCCTGTGATTAACTATTTATACAACATGAAACAGCGCCCGCCGCAGAGAGCTGGGCAGGGGCGGGGAGGGACCGAGTGTGCCACCACCGGGCAACCCGCAGAGCCTCATCATTAATTCAATGGCCTGGGATACGCCAGCTCCAGTCGTCAGCAGCAGAAAAGGAAATTGGGCCGGACTTTTCACAGCGTAGGTAAACATCCCAGCCCTTGGCCACGAACTGATGGAAGGCCACTCCTGTTGCCTGCAGCTGCGCTGGGTGAAGCTAACCTTATCCTTGCATTATCCAACAAACCCATGGATTAGGGCAAAAAAAATTTAATTTTGAAAAGATTTAAGGAAAAACGTTGCCCCATTATAAATTTCTTGAGCCCTGATCCAAAACTTTTATTCTAGTCAGGATTTCTACACAACGTTTCTGTCCACCCAAAATACCCTGAAGCTGGTATTCCTTAGCATTAATAAAATAATTGTTTCAGCTGATTACACTCCCAGACCTAATCACTGCAAACAAGCCTACAGAAATTAACGGTCTTGTTATTGCCAGCAGATTTCTCACAAAGGCTATTTTTGTAGAACTGTAAAACAGAACATAGTTGACAGGTTAGTAAAGCTGGTGGGTTTCATCCAGAGATGTTTTCTTGGAAGTAAGCTGAGCGGTCATAGAAACTTTACTGGTCTGGAGGAACTGGCCATTTTTGGCCTGATGGAGCAATGTCTCAATTTCAAGGCTGATGGATTTAAATGGCACAAGAAAATTTCTCGCCTTTTCCCTGTTTATGTCATCAGACTTTGACATGTTCATTAGCAATGACAGCAATTAGCTGACCCCCAAAACCTCTTCTTTGCTTCTCAGGGTGCAAGGCTTTTCTTTATAGAAAACAGCAGAGGAAGCATTTTAAAATAAACTATGTTTTTTGTGTATTTACAAACTGATTTCTTTCCATCCAGAGGTCTCAAAAACCTTCCCACAGCCCTGTTCCAGGAGCTGATCACCAATGTGGACACAAACAGTTAAAAAACTTCCCTTCAGAACCCCCATAGAAGGTTTGTGTGTTGAGCTTAAAAAGCTTCCTCAGTGTTTAAGATTTCATGCTGGCCATAGTCTGTAATGATGAAGAGTTTACAATTAGAGCTGATGAGCTGGAAAATAAGGAATGGATTCAAAACTACTTTGTCTGAAGAGAGTCTGAAATTATGAGAATATTTAGCACCCGGTGCTTCATTCCTCTTATGTCAACTGATCTTGGGTTAATATTTCATTTTGCAAAGAGATTCACATAAACCTTTTTTTTTTTTTACAGCTGTCTCTCTCTGTCTATAACCAGATTGGTTAGAAGACCAATTGTGAAATTAACTGTAGGCAGGCAGTTTGTGAAATAAACTGAAATTTTAAGGTGGAAAATTTTGCTGTAATTAAGAAATATAGTTTGCTATTTCAAAATATAAGTGAAATTTTCAGCTTACACCAACATTTGCTAGATTAATAGGAATACAGACTTATTGCCTGCAAGATAATCAAAGAAAAATTAGAGCAGAACCAGGTCAGGTAGAATCTGCAAAATCATAGACTGTCTAATGGGCTGAATTGCTGAAGTGTAGAATTCTTTTCTTGCCAACTCCTCTAGTAATTTTCTCTCTGAGTAATTTCTCTCAGCCTGTACCACTGGTATTCTCTGGTTTGATATTTAAGAAAAAGGAATTCAGACTCATGCCCAGCACATTACCATGAACAGTCCGCAATTCATAAATGATAAGAAGTGTGCATGTCACTAGTTCTCTAGACTTGATGAGCAAACTCCCAGGAAAATACGACTTCTCCCTGATGCAAACATTTAAGGTCCATCGCCTTTTACCACATTTCGTTTGGCCAGGTGATTGCAGAGCCCCTGGTTCAGTGGTGTCTTCAATTAACCCACTTTTTGGCCCCCTAAATGAAAGGTACAGCTTTTGGAGAGGGTCTAACTGGGTGGGAGGGTGTTTCAAGCACCCCAGAAGTGAACCAGCTCCAGCCTAAAAGCCATCATGTTGTTTTAGCAGCTGATGGCATAGGAATCAGTCGTTCTGCAGGGGCAGGCACAGCTCGGCCATGAGGGGGCTTGTTCACTGGAGTTGTGCAATACCCACCTGTGCAAGAAGTCACTTCACTTTTTGCCCATCTCACCCGGTGAATGATCTAAAAAAGTAAAAATTTTTTTAGTCTACTGAAGTAAAAGGGACTAGGGACATTAGGGGGAAAAGAGTAGGGCATCTAAGTCAAAAATGGCATTTATGCCAATAACAGTTATAAAGAGCTACAGGTAATTTGGAAACAGCTTATGTGTCTATAGATCTGGACCACTGAATATAGCCTTGACCACTACAAATGTCCCATCTAGTTCACTCCATAAACTTACGAAACTTCAAAAAAGGAAATATCTTTAATATGGCTGAGTTTTACCTTATGTTTGCAAGATTTCCTTTATCTTATTACACTACAGCTTCTTGAGCACTTGTTCCATCTCTCTTGTACATATCTTCAAGGGGACTTCTCACCAGTGACTCTTCATTTACTCCACTAGAAATTACAGTCTATATTGCAAACTATTAGATCATACTTGTCATTCCTCAACTTCTACTTGTGATCAACTACTGCCTCTGGGCCACCTCTTGCTCTGTTTGTTCCAAGGCATAAACTCTCAATTTATCACTATATATAAATTTTGAGATATTTGCCCTCAGGGTTTGTGATTTTGCACTATGCTGTTGAATTATATAGAATCATAGAATCACAGAATGGTTTGCACTGGAAGGGACCGTAGAGACCATCACATTCCAAACCCCCTGCCATGTGCATCCCACTAGACCAGGTTGCTCAGGACTCCATCCAACCTGGCCTGGAACACTTCCAGGGATGAGGCACCCACAACTTCTATGTGATATGATACGATGATACATGACATGATACTCTTAATCAAGTTTCCAAGCTCATGCCATACCTGTAAGATTTTCTGATGTTCCTCTGCACTATCACTCCTGCTGCCCTCTGACAACAGGAGCAGGAAAAACAAAATGTGGTCCAACAGCACTGCCTCCCTCCATAATAATAATAATTCTATTTTCAGTGCTACCTCTTGATGTCGGTTCTTCATATCTTGGGTAGCACTTTATCAAAAGCTGTAAAAATATCCTAACAAATGAGGATTTTCACATCTCTTGTACCTAGAGAATCGGTTATGTTTTTCTAGAAAACCAGACATTTATTGGGACAGTCTGGCACAATCTGTTTTGTGCATGTCTTTACCAAGAAGGTTTCTAAACCATCTGAAAACTGGGCTTTTGGCACTAAGGGGAAACATAATTTATTTAAGATGGTGACTGAGGCAATGCCAAAAGTGCTTGCTTTTTACAGAACATCAGGAAGAGGGTTTGTTGGATGGGACTCGGAGCAATCTGGTCTAGTGAAAGGTGTTCCTGCTTGTGGCAGGGAACAAGATGATCTTTAATGTCCCTTCCAACCCAAACTGGGATTCTAAGGATGTTGCATTTCTGATATAGGTGCTGAAGTCACTGCAATTCCAGTAACTTTTTGTTGTTGTTGTATTTATTTCAGGTTTTATGGAAAGTATAAATATGTTTTGTGACCACAAAAGTTGTCCAAATGTGTTTGTGTTAACAAATAAAAAAACCAAGTCCTCTTGCTCGCCTGGTTTTCCTCTAGTTATGCCCAGTCAGACATTTAATTAGTGTAGCATATTGGATCTGTTCTCAGCTGCTTTCCGCAGTGGTGAGCCATTTACATCTGTACACAGTGGGTGTTTAGCAGCACAGCTCTGATGTGCTGTGCTTTTACAGTGACCTTTCACAAGTGTGAATGGTTATACAAGGTACCAGGGACTGGTCAACTGGCCCATCTTTGGACAGCAAGCAAGATAGAAGCTGGTACGTGTTTGAGCGTCCTCCTAAAGGAAAATGTCAGGACAGCATGAAACAGGATGTTTTGGTGTGTTAGACTCTCAGCTCTGCTCTGCTTTTTAAAGGTCTGTTTTGAGAATACACAGGCTTCTGTATCTGTGCACATGACCACAAAACCACCGCATGAAATTTCACAATCTGCAAGCAGCCAGGTTAGCACACCATAAACAGCTGAACAAGATGATCATTGTATGTCGTTTTCAGCTGAAGTATTCTATTCTATTCTATTCTATTTTATTCTATTCTATTCTATTCTATTCTATTCTATTCTATTCTATTCCATTCTATTCTATTCTGTTCTGTTCTGTTCAGTTCCATTCCATTCAATTCCTTTCCATTTCATTCCTTTCCATTCCATTCTGTAAGCAGCTACTGAACAACACACCAAGTGGCTTTTCTCTCATTTTGCGTGACAAGATGAATGGGCTAAGCAAACTCACCATAGCTTCATAGAATCACAGAATGATTTGGGTTGAAAGGGACCTTAAAGCTCTTCTAGTTCCAACCCCCCTGCCATGGGTAGGGACACCTTCCTCTAAACCAGCCTTGAAAACTTCCAGGGCTAGAGCAGCTGGCTTTCTCTGGGCAACCTGTGACTGTGCCTCACTATCCTCACAGGGAAGAATTTTTTCCCTAATATCTAGCTTAAACCTACTCTCTTCCAGTTTGAATGCATTCCCCCCTGTCCTGCCACCCCAGGCCCTTTTAGGTAGTCTGTCTCCATCTCTCTTGTTGGTTCCCTTCAGGTACTGGAAGGCCACAATTTGGTCACACCAAAGCCTTCTCTTCTCCAGGCTGAACAATCCCAATTCTCTCAGCCTTTCCTCATAGCAGAGCTTCTCCATCCCTCTGATCAACTTGGTATTCCTCCTCTGGAGTGACTCTGACAGGCTGATGTTCTCCTTTTCTGGGGATCCCACATGACACGGTATCTTAGCAGACACTACCCTGATCTGGTGGCTATCCAGGACGTTAATTATGAATATCACATCGTGTTCCCTGTGCTTGTCTCTGCTGACTACCTTTCATCCCACTGGGGCTTTGGAAGCTTAGAAGGGAGAAGTATTAATATCAGCAGCAATAAATGTGATTAACCATAGGGAAATGTACGGGCAGAGCAATGATGCTTAAATAATTCCGGGGGGATAATCTTGTATAATCTTGCAATTCCCAGGTATGCTAACCTATTCCCATCTTTTACAATGCCTGACATAGACTTTGATGCTGCAGTTGAGGACACAGAACTCTTAATGCCTTTTCCATCTGAATGTTCTCATCTGCTTCACCAGCTGTTTGTATCATTTACTATAAGAAAAATGTAACTGTTCACTTCAACCCATTAACATTCAGTAGAGATAGCTCAGAGCTGGTCAAGTAGGCATTATCCTGAATAAAGGTCTCCTGATCATTGCCATGTGCCTACAAAACTAGTAAGTGTGCAATTGTCCACACTTCACAGACGGGGGTTCTCTCCACTGGAGGCAGTGCTTTCTTTTCAAACTATAAGATCTGCCAGAAGGGGACATTTTCCTCCGAACAGTTGCCTGAAAATTTCTTGACAAACTGATGTCAAGCTTCAGTGTGGGAAGAAAGGTAGAAATGTGTTGCTCAGTTTGGAGCTTTAACGAAAATGTGTATATAATCCTGCTCAGTCTAACTAAACTGATGGAAAAAGATTGTTAGTAGAAAAGATGGTAGTAGAGGGGTGAACTACAAATGCTCTCCAATATCAGCTGTTTGCATCTGTAATTCAAGTAGTAATATGCCCCACTATTCACAAGATGTTTTCCTTCTGTTTCCAAAGCAGCTGGTCCATTTCAGTAACTTCTTCAAGTCCATTTGAGAAGGAGTGGGGGATGTCTCATTCTTCTGTGCTGTGCTTAGCCTTTTTTATTTTCACCCCCTGCTTGTTATCATTCTTGATTGTTCTTATTTGTCCTGCTTTCAGACTCAACAGCAGTGATGCAACAAGCTTGTCTTGTCAATTTGCACTTTCCAGAATGACCTACAGTATTTTAGGAGGTTTATTTGTTCATTTCTTATGGATCTCATCCAAACATGGATCGTCCATCTCACTCTTTCTTGAATCTCTCACTGCACTAAGCAGTGTATCTTATTTTGTCATTCAGGACACTGCAGACTGTTGTTGCCTAAAATATTTGCCATACCTTAAATCCTAAAGTTATAATAAGCAAAGGCTGGAATTTGCATTCACGTTTTGCTCATTGTTCTTTCAGGTAACAGGGGAAAGCATTGCTAACTTCGTAGAATTCTCCCTCAATTTCCATCCCGATGTGAAATACTAATTAATTAGTGTAACATTTCCAAATGAATTTATAAACACCAACTCTTGCTTGATTTCATTTTATCTGAATGAATCATTTGCTTAAGAAACCAGCCAAGGTAGTCTTGGAACTGAATATGGAATATGGCTTAATTAGGGTGTTGAGGGACCTTTTCATCAGCTTTCATAGATTTTTTTAGTTTTGCCCCAAGCGCTATGTTTTCAGCCCAGAACATAGATATCTTTCTGGGTTAAGCCCTTGGGGTTTTTTTTATGACAGCAACAGCTAAGCCTACCCTTACTGTTTGGGCTCTGAATCTTGCTTCATTCACACCATTTAACCTAGTTTTTTTCTTATGGTTCTTCCTTCCAGGAGGCATGTTCTGTTTGAGTCAAGCAGAGGTTATTTTATCAAATAGCTGCTGTCAGCTATCACCAGTGTTAAGAAAACTGTGTTTTCGTTTGTATTCCGCCACGGAAGACAAAATGTTTGAAGTCCAAAAATCTTATGTATTATTAGCTTCTTTTGATTAGGTAGGTGAATAACTTGATTGAGACCCTGGTTGCAAAAGGTTTGGAGACGTTGTCATGCCTCCAGGCTGAGGATGAGTCTGGATTTCATGGCCATGTTATGGTTTCAGTAACAGATAACCAGGTATAGTCAGGAATGTGATTCTTTTGGGCAAGGGGAAGCAGGATGAATTTTACACAAAAACAAGAATTTTGCAGGAACCCTCTGAAATAAGGTCTGACCACAAATGTTTTTTCCCTCTCACTACAAGGCAGTGGGTGTGACCACACAGGGGCATTTTAGAGAATGGCAGCTTGAAAGAATGGAAAAGCACAGAAAATATTTTCCACATTTATTGAGCTTTCTGCTGTCTTTGGACCTTTTCTTGGACTACTGTCTTTGGTTTCTTCTGTAGCTCTGCTGCAAGGACAGATTTAGCTATGCTATTTTCAACCACTCATCGCAAATCACACATTCTCCACTGGGTCTGGTGTAGATCCCTCTTCATCCTCTTGCTGCTTTGAAGCTCATCTTGTTTATACCTCAGGAGGTTGTTGCAAAGCCAGGTAAGAGATAGCAGGGCACTTCAAGGCTGCACTTGGCTACTCCCCTGCTCACCTGCAGGTTCCAGGAGAACTAGTAGTCACAAGAAGCTATTGAGGTTGAAAAAAATTGGCCAAAATTCAAGAAGGTGTCTCTGCTGCTTATTCTTGGCTGAATAAGACTATTAGTAGCAAAAAATTGCACTACCCATGCTCTGTTCTTATGCAGTCCCTTGACTGTCTCCTTTTGGCAAAATGCATTTTGTATCTGTTTCCCCTTTATCAGGGACTCAACACAGAGCAGAGCAGCAGTGGAGTTGCCCTGCCAGCAGCGCTGCAGCCCTGAAGCATCCAAAGCAAGCACCAAGCAGCCCTGAGGACAAGTCACTGACTTTGTGACTAACCAAAATGTCCTACCTCCCTCTTGGCTGCATCCAGGTCTTGCAAGAAACTGTGATTGAGAGAGTTCAGTAAGTCACTACTCATCAGTATTTGGGATGCCAGACAGTTCCTATGCATTTGGAATGATAAGCTGAGGTGGTAAGAGCTGTTTCATGAATGACATTTTAATGGAAGCCACGATCGTCGTAGGTGTCTTACCCTGACAGTATCCTTAGCTTCATAAGGGGATTCAGTCATAGCAATTTTACCAGTGCTCGGTCTTGTTCCCGGTCAAGTGTGTGAAGAAACATCTGTTAAGTGCACCAAAGGTAGAGTTGTACCAGTTGTACCTGGCTGGCCCAGGCTGGTCAGATATGCTCTTGTCTGTATGTGTGCACAGGATACCAGAGAGGTGACACCCCTGAGGAACCTGCAGGTGTTAAATTCCCTCCACAGGAAGTGAAGGGGTTAAGAAAAAGAATTTGTTGTTCATCCAAACACACATGGATATCATGTTCATGTCAGGTACATCCACAGACTAACTTCAGCCTATTTTGGTGAAAACCTTCTGTCTGTCCTGTAGGGAACACACAGAGCAGCTGAGGCTGGAAGGAATGTCCAGAGGTTTTCTGGCACAACTCCCGTTCATCCCTGGTCAGTCTGAGCAGGATATCCAGGGCTGTGTCCAGTCAGATTTTGAGCATCTCCATGGGTGAAGTGCATGGGGCTGTTCCTCCCTAGAGACAGGAATTGTCACTCCCCTTTTCTAAGCGTCACTGTATCTCTGCAGACCCATTCCCCCCAGTGATCCGTGCCCTCCCAGTAGCACCACACCCACCCAGTCTCTCCACCTCCCAGTCTGGTACCTTCTCCAGACTCCCTGAGTCCTATTGCCCAGTGCATCGGTGAAGGTGTTAAACAGTGTTGGCCCCAGCACAGGCACCTCTGTGCCCCAGGGCCACCCGGTCTCCAGCTGGACTCTGTGCTGCTGATTGCAACAACAGGTAGCAGCAGAAGGTGATTCACAGCTGGTATCTCTGAGGAGCCTTTTCTGGAGCAGCACAGCTTTCCTTGCAGTGAGGCTCCTGCTGAGGTTGCCACAACATTTTGCCCCGTTTCAAGCACCGTTTCACCCCAGCAGAGAGAAAGCCCAAAGGGTGAAGGTGGGCATGCATTCACTTATGAAGCTGTGGTAGCTCCTGTCCCCAGCAGCGGGTCCTGAGAGTGGCACGGAGCCTGAGGCTGAGGGTAGGCAGAATTTTCTAACACAAGACCCATCATCTCTTCATTTTCCATTGAGAGCAAGACCAAGAGTGCAAGATCCTGTTCTCTCATGGTTATTAAATATGTAGTCACACTGTATAATGAAGAAACACCTTCCTTAAAAAAACTCAGGTTAAAATCAAATAAATTTTACATAAACTTTACATGCAAAGCTAAATACATTAGGAAAATAACCAAAAAAAAAAAAAACCAAACACTTTTTTCTTCAAAAATATTATATTTCTATTAGTTTTTAATTAAAGGAGATTCTTTGTTTCTTTTAGATTTAGGACATTTACTTTTGCTCTCTCATACAAAAAATGAAAAATAAAGCCTGGTAAAGAACCCTTTCAGGATATTTGCAGTAGGGAAAAATTACAATGAGGAAAAATATAATTGGTGAGATTTTGGTGAAGACATTTGTCTTGCTGCCTATTCTGTGGTGACAGCCTCTCATCAGCGGAGTGCCAGCAGGACCAGCCACATGGCCACATCCTGGTACCCTCTGTAGAGCCTTCCCACCCTCCAGCAGGCTGACACTCCCAACCAAATTTGTGTTATCTGTAAATTTTGCTGAGGGTGCACTCGATCCTCTCACCCAGATCATCAGTAAAGATATTAAACAGAGCTGGCTCCAATACTGAGCCCTGGGGAACTCCACTTGTGACCATCCTGCAGCTGCCGGAGAGGTGTGGGCTCTGCAGCAAGGACCCCTCACTTCTTCATTGCACTCAGGCACATATAAATAAACATATTTCATTTTTGCCTCATCTTCATTCCCCCCAGAAAGTAAATATCCCTTGCCTTATTCTCCCATGACTCATTCACAAACCTTTCCACTTCTAAACTATTTTATTTTGTCTTGTCTCATACTTGTTTATCTTGGGTGCAGTCCTAACCTCACTGAAGTCAGTGGCAAAACTCCCATTGACCCAAACTGAGCCAAGATTTCTTCTTTTGTCTTGATTAGATTGTGGGTGTGTTTGCCTTGAATATACTTAATCCTGTCCTGGTTGGATTGTAGCTTTTGGATAACAGCCATGCTCTATCTCTGTATTTTGAGCAGCATATAAGCATTTGCTGTTCTGTGAGTCTTAAAGGATAATAATTAGCATGAAGGATTTACCGCAGCAGTTTAGGAAGGTGTGGATGGAGGCAAATAAAGGAAATCAAACATAGGATTCCGTGTTTCAGACCTAATACTTGTTTAAAATGAAGGCAGGGACCACAGAGGGGGAAACATTGCTCCTGTGATTTGAGGCTCAGGGCTTATGGAGCACATCCGCAGGGTTACAGCGCGCTGCAACTGCTATTGCAGGGAAATGCTGATGCCACAGAAAGCAAAAAAAGGACGGGGTGACTGCAGTGCAATAATAACTCAGACAGGCTTAGTGAGAGGGAAAAGCAGCTTCCGTGCCAACAAGCCAGCGCTTCTGCTGTTCCAACAGCAGAGGAGAAAATGCTGGTTGGCAGCAACAGACAAAATAAAACAAAACAGCCCATTAAAAAGGCACAGGGCAGGAGGTCTGTGCTCAGACCTGCTTCCTTGCAGCAGGCAGAGACAACCCTGGCAGGCACTGCTGTGCTGGAGGCAAACACAGTCAGTCCTGTGCCACACGTGGCCAAGAACCTTATCATCCCTCCTGGCATCCCCTGCCCTCAAAATGGGGAGAGCAGCATCTTCTCCCCATTTTTTGTTTGCCGGGGTCAGGACTGCCTTTTGCAAAGCACCTTTCTTTCACTGTGGGGAGTGACTTCCCAAAAGATAAGAATTTCTCCTGTTGCCAAGACTGTTCTAGAGGGAAATGGTGGAAATTTGTTTTTTGAGGACAGAGAGACTTGACTGGAGAGCAGTCAGAGGGGAACTGTGGGATGGGTGGAATAGCTAAAAACATCTATTCTTTGTGTAGAGTTCCATAAACTTCATAAATCAACAAACTACAGAGGGTATTGCTGCCAACAGCTGATAAATCACTTCTTCTGGAGTAAGTAACATATTGGTTGTGAGGGGGATAAAGCCCCAGCTCAGGTCTCCCAGAGAAACTGTGGCTGCCCCATCCCTGGAAGTGTCCAAGGCCAGATTGGATGGAGTCCTGAGCAACCTGGGACAGCGGGAAGTGTCCCTGCCCATGGCAGGGGGTGGAATGAGGTGATCTTTAAGGTCCTTTCCAACACAAAAAATTCTGTGAGAGATTTGATAGCACAGGTTTGCACACCCGCAGCCGAGAATTCTTTCTAAAATCAACTTCTATTTATCTGATAGTAAAAAAGAAAACAAACAAACAAACAAATAAAATAAAAAAAACACCTAACCAAAAATACAGTTAAAAATTTCAGATAGCCTATTACAAAACTAACCACTAATTGAAAGTAATTCTGAAATGTATAAAAATTACCCAGAAAATATATCCTTTTCAGAGAGAAATTACCAAATGTTGAACACAGAGGGGGAAGATAAGCAAAAATAAAATATGATCTTTTGATTGAGATACCCGAGGTTGCAATACTTTGGAGTATGTTTCAACACAGTAACCTGATATATATTTACTAAATTGTTTGGCACATTCAGCATGTCCCCAGGGAACTGTTGGAGGGAACTAGCAGTACATTTTTCACTCCTTCCCTGTGCATTAGCAGACATAAGGTCACACTAGTATAGCAAAGATGGGTGCAGCCTCAGGCTCATTAGCTCACAGCAAGCTAGCCAGATGAGGCAGCGTGGTGTTTTCCTTTCATCATTCAAGCTTGAAAGGAAACTGTCGGCAGCCACTTGCTCTTAAAACAATGAAAATTTAGGTGACAGCAATCTCATTAGCTGAAAAGTAGCATTCAGCGAAGATAAAGATTTCTAGGTAAAGATTTCCCTCTTCTGCAACACACAGGCACAAACTTATAAGCAAACCGTGTCCTTTGAATGCAAAAATCCATGTACGAGAGGAGGAAATAGTGCTTGTTAAACTGCAGCAGCCACTGTGTTGCAGTGTATTGTATTTCTTGCAGGAAAATCAATGTCTGGATGACTGGCTTCCTTTCAGAATAATGCATACATTGTGGATGTATATACATATTTACAGAGCAGCAGTTTAATCTGTAACCTTTGCCACAGGACTGACACTTTCCCTGCAAATGATTTCTTTGTCTTGCACAGACCTGAAATGCAGAAAATGCAAAAGGCTATAAATACTGCTATTCTCAGGGTTTTCCAGGCTTCAGACATGATAAATGCCTCGCTTGACAATTAAATACCTTTTGCATTCGAATTACTGTATGTGAAAGTCTATTGACGATGTTTTATTGGTAATATTTCATCACTGTGAGCTTTTAAGCTGAGTGGAGCTGTATGCTTATGTGGATTTCCTCAGGTCCAGGAGATCTGCTGTTGAAGACATATTTACACTCCTTTTTTTAAATTTTTTTTTATTTTTATTTTTCCTCTGCTGCAGTTTAAAGCTGACTTAACAGAGGGATGCTTTCCTTGCTGCGTTCTATGGGAACCTGATAGTCCTAATGATCATTTCTGAGTTCCCTGGTGGAGACACGAGGAGGGTTTCTGTTGTTCTCAGTGATGGTGGTGTTCCAAGGTGTCAGCAAACACTGGGAGAAAAGTACTTGCTCCCAGTCCAGCTGTCAGATATGAGGGGGCTGATTACCAGAGGCATAAAAAGCTCCTAGATGTGAAGCTTCCAGCAAAAATTTGTGGCTTGTCACTCCCTTGAAGTTTCTTGAAAATCATAGATGTAAAGGGTTATATTTGCCCTTCAAGTTTACATCTCAGCTCCTAACATATTTTCTTAGACTACCTCCCACTAACAGCATTAACTTCCTTTTAATGACTCCCTGCCTCAACTGTTGCCTTCCCATCTTTTATGATCTTCCTGATTCCTATCTCTCCCCAGCTCCGTAGGGCACATTCTCTCTCCAGGAAGCCGGAATCCAATCATCCCTATTATTGCTGTTGCAGTAGTGCTGACAAGCCCAAATAGCCTGTCAGTGCAACCAGGAGAGGGTCTCCCAAAAATTCCCCCACGACCCGGCTGCTGCTGACTGATTGTCTGTGTTCCATTAGGGAATACCAGGTAATGATCTCCAAACCCCCTCTAGATGATCTTCCTTCCTCTCCTGGTCACCTCTCAGCCCTTCAGTTTGTGACAAGGTTTGATTTTGCCTTCTGAGCCATCTTCTTTTCCCCAGCTCACAGCGGATTCTCTCCCAGGTGCTTTCTCATATTCTCATGTTCATCTTATAAAATGCTGAAGGACAAACCTTCTGCAGTCACTCTCTCTTTGCTATGGGACTTTTCCAGTTTGGACAAAATGCTCTGTTTTTTTTCCTGCAGTGTGTTTTACCCATTTTCTTTTTGTTTTGTTTCCCTTAGCTTATTTATCAGAAATAATATACCAGTGTATAAAATAGCCTTCGGTCCCTTTGTGTAAACAATAACCAGCCTAGATGAAGTTTGTAAGGAGGAAAAGTAGGTCAAAACAATGTGACTAAATCATTCCAAAACAATCATTGGAAAGAATCAAGTCCACACCCACAGGGTTTATGCGAACAGATCCAAACTTGCCAGGGCTTTGGCATCTGTTGCCATCTCTGGCACTTACAAGCTTTATGAGTCAAGAAAACAAAACACAAAGTCCAAAGCTTAGAAAATAATTTTCATTTGCTCTTAAAAAAAAAAAAAAAAGATTATTTGATCTTCAGAGCAATTTCTATTCATTTTTTACCAGGTTGAACTCAGTAAGTGCAACAGCTCTTTAGTGTGGATAGGCTTCCACTCCTCTGGAGAGCTTCCAGAAAAGCAGAAGAGAAATGGGAAAATGTCTTGGTCATCGCTTCTTTCCATTCATTTTGCAAACTATGCAGAATCTCAGTAGATATCTGCTGAAAACCCTTGTGAGACACTTTTCCCCAGTTTTTAAGTTTCCCCAAGGAAGGGCTAAGACCAGAACTGTCAGGCCATGGTGGCGCAGGAGAATCAGCAGCACTGGGTTTGATGGCTGGTCCTCTACAGGGCAAGTTTCTGTCTTCATTTTCTCTTAATTAAGCCTCAAGAGCAAAGGATGAAATGTTCCTAAACTCAAATATGTGGCTGTGGATCAGCTAGTTGCTGATTTCACAGAGGTTGGTGAAAAAGTGCAAAGCTGTCCATCTTTTCATTATGAGGCTTTTTCATTTATGCTAGGCATGAGTCTGAACCCAAAACAAATCAACATTNCTTGGCGCACGGCACACTGAGCAGCAAAATGAAGGAAAAAGAAGGAAGAAAAAGGAAGAAAAAGAAAAGTCCTTCTTTTCACTTTCTTTCACTTCCTGTCACTAAATTTGAGCTGTTTGTAAGATGATTTGGAACCAAACTTTGGGGTTGGCACCATTTTCTGCAATAAGACAAAACAAAATCCTGGATGCAAATACTTCTACACGTAGGAAAGCCTGGATCTGGGAATGTGTGACTTGCCCTAAATGTCCTAAATGTATCTGCAACAAATGTACCCAGGAGATCTCTGTGTTTTTGCTGATGGCAACTGCACAACACCACAGAGTGGCAGCAGCCAGGAGGCAGGGAAACCGAGGCAAACTATCTAAAAACAAAATAAGGCAGAAAATAGAGATTTTAGTCACCCAAAACCTCCCTCACTGGAGGAGGTAGGGAGAATACAATTTACTGCATTTCTTCATCAAGCCTACTGGGTTCACAGAGTTCATGTTAACAATTGACTCATGCCAATCATCATTTTCACCTTTAAAAGCACTGATGAAGGTGTCACTTCACAAACAGCACTTTTCTAGACTTTTCACTTTTCCCACATGAAATATTTTCCAACCTGAAGTAACAAAAATAAGGAAAAAAAATTTAAAATGTTGTTGGTTTCTGTTTTTAAGAAAGGAGGGAAAAAAATGCTACAGACCTTCTGTGAATCCCACCCTGTATTTCATATTTCTCCAGTGAGGCTCACATTCTTTTATTCAGATTCCAAAAGTAGACATAATTTTTTCCAAATGTTTTCAAAGGCAATCAGCAGCATCGACTTACATTCTTTCCAGGGTTGGGAGAAAACTGTGAAATCTTCTAAACACTAATAGAGGAGTGAGTGAGGGGGAGGGATGGTGGAGAAGGGCAGATGGAAGAAAGTGAGAGGGGAAAATGAGGAGAAAGAAGAAGAAGAGGGGAAAAAAAGGAGAAAAAAATGCATGAAGGAATATGCTGATGATCTATTTGCTTATATTGTTACAGTTATGACTCCTTGAACAGCTCTGGAGAGACTTTATCTCTTGCCAGCTGCATATTTCCATTGGCAAGGTAGCTCACAGTTCTTAGCATGATATTATGTAGCAGAATATGATTGAGAAATAGGCCATAAAATTATATATTTATTGCAAGTCTGTCAGTGCGATTTTTGCAGGGAAGCTCAACATGCAAGTCCCTGTGTGTTGCATGTCTTACTTTGTCTGCTAGAGATCTTTGCTGAATTACTCACCAGTCACTGTGCAGGTTTAGAAGCCTGGACAGATGTTACCCGTGCAAATAAAGGCAAAAATGCTGCAATTTGTCTTCCATTTAAGCATCTATACGAGCCACAGGGTGGTTGAATGTCTGCCTTTAAGATGCAGTGTTAAAGTCTGGAGCCACCTCGGAGTGCAGCAAAGGCTTGTGGCGTGCTGCCTGCTCTGCCCCTGGCTCTCTGTGTGGCCTTTGACAACTCATTCAACCCCCAGCTTCCCAAACCCATAAAACAGGAACCGTAATTCCTGCAGTGTTTCCCGCACAGGGACAGGTGTAGGGATCCATCCAGTGCATGATCCATGACCCTGGCCGGGTGCACATCACCACAGACCTACAGAGCCCAACAGCTGGCCAGCAAAACACCAAGTGGTGCTGGCCACTGGAGCCAAGGCTTCTCTCCACCTCCCCGCAAGCTCGAATCCCACAGTAAATCCAACTGAGAAACAAGCCCGCCATCCAAGTGTTTCCAACCTGGAGACATTTCTCCGAGCTTCACACTGGTCAAAGATCTCCTACTGGCCTCTCCCAAGCTGGGCATGGCGCCATGATCCTGAGATGGTCCCCACTAGCACAGCCCCACAGCACTGATGGCCAGCAAACAGAGAGCAAAGGACTGGTGCTTAGTGTTTAATGGGCACACATTAACTCTTAAGCCTTCAAAAGCTGTAATTAAGCCTGGCTTTCATTTGAAACGAACCCAAAGTGGGAGAGTAGGCCATTTGTTTTCACACAGCTGAGGAATGTGTATTTAACTATCTCAGGAAGGAAAAAGAAATGAAAAACACTTGGAGAGCTGGTAAACTCCACCACCTGTACCCCTGCAGCGGACTGGAAAGTTTCTCTTCCCACTGTAGGCCAGAGCTTTGAACAACTACAAGATCTGGCTAGTGTAAAACTTGAATTTAATACAATGGCCTTTGCTAAAAGCAGCAGGACTTGGAGAGTTTTAACCAACATTTTGTCACTGTCCACCCAGCACCAACAAATTCGTCTGCTCTGTGCTTTTGTACCATGACGCATCTCCACCTCTGCATTCCTGCTCCTCTGTGGTCCAGACCCTAAATAAGACAAGACGTCCAGACAAAGCTGTGCAAACTCAGCTCCCTCTAACTGTTTGGACAGTTTTAGTCATAAACAGTATAGCAAATTAGTGCTGGTCATGCCAAACTGTTTTAACGCCTGCATGCTTTCTGCTCCGTGCCCAAAACAGTGCTGGTTTGTCTCCTGATGCTGGCACCGGCCTCTAAGACGTTATTGTGCAGCTTGGAGAAATGTTTTGAGGGATACTAAAGGGGCCTGGAAAAGACTGGATTCTGCCCTTAAATTGTGGGTGGACCCGGGGAACCGGTGCGTGTGAATGAGGCAAGGGCTTGTGAGATTATTTTTAGCGCCCACACCAAAACTGTGCACTAACTTAGAAAAGTTTTAAATTATGAAATGAAGCCTGCCAGTGATCTAAAAATAAAGAGGTTTTCATTCAAAGAGGATTAAAGAAACAGAAGAATTACTTAATTTTCAGTGGCAACTCGAAGCATGAAATCTGGTTTAAAAAAAAAACAAAAAAAAAGTAAGGAAAAGGAATTGAAAAACAATTTATGGTTTATTTGTTGGAAAAAAATCAGCTAGATTAAAGAAGAAAAAATATTTTAAATAAAAGGAAGTATTTTAAACATATTGCAGGAGGAACTCTTGAGATTTGATGCTCCACGTTGTAAAACACTTTTCATGGGAAGAAATTGGGAGCTGGGAGGAAGAACAAAATGGCTACTGAAATTAAACTCTCTTCTTCCATCTGAGATAACTCCACCTTGGTAAGAATTTGAAAAGCAATTAAGGACTAGATTCACAACCTGGGGAAAAAAAATAAAATAAAATAAATCCTTAACTGAGATTCAGCAATGAGCCTTTCCTCCACCACTGCAGGTGTGAACCCCTGTACCTCTTCCAGAGGCAAAATGCACAAGGGTGTTTTGCCTGAGCAAATTAATCTTTCCCTCTTTCAACCTGTCCAGGTGTAAAGCATGTGAGGGCATTAATATGCATTTCTGCACTTGGTCTGCTGCCTGCAGAGAGAGAGAGAGACACAGCACAGCACTCACAAGTGTCGCTGTCATGTGAGACTGAGGTTGTCTAGCATCTTCCAGTGCAAGACCCACCAGCAGGAAGACTGCAGGGTATCCCAGAGATAAATCAGAAAGGCTTGGGATGAGATATAGGGCATCCACCTCTCCGATAGCCACTTCTCAATAGCCCAGAAAGCTCTCCCAGTTTTCACACATGGTCCCCAGTGTCTTATTTTTGCTGGGTCTTCAGACCAGGGCAAGAGATTGCTCATACACTGAGAAGCAACACTCAGGGAGTACTCTGGTTCTGGATGCCCAGGATTCCTTTGAAATTATTTCCTAACCCCTCTGTTTTGATAGTAAGTTTTGTTTCTGGAAGTTCTTTTCTAGTGTTCTTTTCTGCAACCTCACTGCACTTTCTCAAACTAGACTGAAAAGTAAAAAAAGTAGGGGAAAAAAAGAAGCATTCAACTTTTCCCAAACAGGAGCCTTCTCTGGAGGAACTGGTTCCTCCCACTCCTGTGTGAGACAATGTTTACAAATTAGCTTCCCAATAACACCATCAGCCTTACTGTGCTTTCACACCCAGGCCTCAATATGACCATGAAATCAAAACAAGGCAATTTTTCCAACCACCTGGCAAGTTTCCCCTGGATGTCGGAATTAAAGAGCTAGTGCAACAAACTATGGCCCGATCCTAACCACAGCTATTCTGCCTTGCAGCCCATGGTGAGAGTGTCTTACAGATTTAACCACAACCAGAACTTCCTTTTCAGCAAGGGTTTTTTTTTCCCAATTTCTTTTCTTTGGAAACTTTTCTTCGTATGGAACCACCAGGTCCATTGGACTCTGGCCCCAGTCTCTAAGCACTGCTGTCTGCAAGCTTTCAAGAAAAGTTTGGAAGCAAAGGGAGGAGGGTAAGGCAGAAAGCAGTCACTAGGAGTCAACTCTGAACCTGATGACACTCAGCCCAGTAAGAATTCCCTCTTCTTACCCAGTCACTGCAGTTGTATCACAGTCCTGATAAGCCAAGGCACCTTATGACAGGCCCTTGGGAAGTCGCAGTGTGCTTCACTCTAACCTCATTTTAAACTTTTAAGCAGGATGACCTCAAGTGTCATCCTGTTCTGCAGTACTCCTCACCTAGTGTAAGGTTCCTGGTGCACATCCCTACACATATTTCCACACGGACATTGGGCCAGTGAGTGCATCCTGGTCAACATCTATCTGAAGTAAAAGCAGATTCTAGCATTTCGTCCTCTGTCTTCCAAAGAAGACCTGTTTCCACTACGTGTTTTTAGCCAGAAAGGTGGTGAGATTTCCGGACAGATTGAAAGCTAATTCACACTATGCTGATAACTTCCCCCAGGGATTTGTTCAATCCTTTTCCACACTGTGATATGACGCAGTAGCTGCTCAATGTATGCTGTTGTGCCAGTCTCCATCTTCATCAGCATCATCTATATTTTCAGTGAAATCAAGAGTACAGCTCTGTAATTGAATTCAGAATGATTTTAGCACATATTGTACTATTATTACTGCTGTTATTATTATTGGTTTTGTTGTCATGGTTATGACTATTATAATTCCTAAATACTTAGAAATCATACTTTAACTAACCATCCTCCCCAAAATACTTTTCTGAAGATTGAATTTGTTGGCCACTCATTCTTGTATCACAGTTGCTACCAAAATTGTAATCAAACTGTTTATTTTTTCCTGTGAACAGGCTTCTGAAATAATCCCAGGTTTCAAGTCTTCCAGAGTCTTCTCCTGCTTTTCTGTCAACTTTCTCCATCCATGATGAGTTTGGGCTTCATTTTCTCTAGAATCATGTGAAAATCAACCCTTAAAATTTGTGCAGTTATCCCTGTGTCCTTCACAGATATCTGTATTTATTAGCAAAATACCCACATGGGTTTCATACTTCCCATGTTGGAACACAGAGCTTTCTTCCCCCAAAGGACATCTCCAGCTGAGGATCTGCAGGTTCCCACAAGCAGCTCACTGGGCAGTGGTGAGGCTCTGTCCTGTCCAGCCTTGGATTGACTGAAGTTCCTTTTGGTTGTGTCAGTATTTCATTCAGTTGTTCCTGCAAGCTTTACTTTTCCAGTTGCCCGTTTCTCTCAGTTATAGACCAAAGTCCCACAGCTCTTCCTGTCAGTGCCAGAACTTTCATGAGCCGTGTTAAATCCCCTTACCCAACACGCCCAGGCCATGTCCCCATGTGTTGCCATGCCTGAGGGTGGCCCATTTCCACGGTGAGTACTCCCTTCCTCTTTCATCCGCCTGCACCAAGGAACTCACTGGGATCTTTGGTAAGGTCAGGAACCTCTGCTGCAGTCCTGGGGCCTCTTTTTACTGATCTTAAATTGCCACCTCCAGTAGAACTCTGTCCTTTCTCAACCCTCAGCTGCTCTGCGGGCGTGGAGTTTGGGCATGCCAGGAGGACTAGTCTCCACTGGCCCTTTACAGGTTCAGCTGGGGTCTCCTTGGGTGTGCTCTGGCAAGATGAGGTGTGTCCTCCCATCACACGCCAAAGGGCTTCTACCAGATTTGGGTAATGCAGCTTCTTTCCTGGGGACAGAGTGCTGCAGCGCCACTGAAGATGAGCTAATCCAGCTGGCTGCCTGGAAATGCCCCTGTCCTTTCCCTTTCTACCTCACACACTTTTTATCTAGTCTCCAAGTTTTTCACTTGGACCACAGAATTAAACAGAAGCAAGAACTCAAGGAGTTTTTCACTCAAAAATAATTGGCTTCCGTTGTTACTCGGGCTGGGATAATCCAGCCTTTCTGTTCCAGGACGCTGTTGGTTACAGACAATGTGGAAGATATACGTGCCCAGTCTTACCAAATCTTCCAGCTGGCCCAGTTCCCCCTCCACTGACTCACCCAGGCGTGCTGGTCTGCTTGCCTCTCATTTCTCTCAGAAGCCACAGCACATCTTGGGCAGGAGCAGGTCAGGCCATAACTTTCTCTGAGTCCTCTGCTGGGCTTGGGGACAGCTTGCACCATCCTGATCCACCTTGCCAGGCTAGGATGGGACCTTTACCAGAGGGGTTCTGAGGCTGTTCAGACTTTTTTCCAGCTTTTGTTCCAGGAAATATTTTATGTTCTCCAAATACAGCTCCACACTAAGCTCTTTCAGGGATGCTTGCAGATGTTCTTTTAAGACTTTCTTGCTTCATGTTTCACCCTTGTTTTTGTTTTTGTTTTAGTTTATCTGATCTGTACGGATCATTTCCATTATTTGTTCCATTTTGGATCAAGAGGAATTACCAGTCTGCCATTTCTCTCCCTGGGAGCCGGATCCCGCTGCTGATATTAACATGACTCCTTATGTCATGAGCAATTAATCAGTGTTTGGGGCCTCCAGGGCTGTTCTGTCAGGAGGCAGCATTGCTGCTATAACCAAGCAATGCATGAGTGCCATCCTTTTTAGTCACAAAGAATATGTGAAAGTATGACTCATTTTCCTAAGCAGAGCAGGAGGCGCCCAGAACAGTTTCCACATTTCCAGGCATCCTTCTAGAGGGAGCTTCATCTTCTGGGCAACGTTACACAGGCTTTCCTCATGCCATCCTCTTCTTCTTCTTCCAGTCTGAATAACTGCTGTCTAACCCCTCCCCAAAAACTGTTTTTTAATTGCATTTAGAAATTGAGGCCAAAATCAAAATCTTTGGTATGAATATCCTAGTTTTCTTACACATTTTTTGTACCAACTGTGCCATGGACATTTTGTAACAGCTGTGTGCTGTTAGCCTTAACTGCAGTATTTTTTAAAATTTGCTGTATTTTGCTCTTCCTTCTTCACTGACACCCCTGAAAAATCTCCAAAGTACCTGGCTGAAATACTAAGTCATCTGATTTGGTTAAGTTTCCACTCGCCTCAGGTATACTGGGTAATGGAGTGTTTTTCATTGCATGGCCATTTTACTGCAATTCCACTGTAATTATACTTAGAATATATTTTTAAACGCATATAATTACCCCTAAGTTGAAATGTATGACTGGCATTATTAACTCCCTCTTCTTAATGGAACAGAATTTAACCTGGAGCTGTACTAGAATTATTCTGACAATTTTTGTAGCTGTTTTGTATATATTAAAACAAAATAAAATTTTTAAATAATTGCAGTGTAAGGTAAGTTGCTCACTGGGCCTCTAAAAATTCTTTAATCATAAAAATCCATGTGCAAATGACATAATTACCCTTAATATTTTTTTATACCAAATATATTTGTCAAACTCTTTCACATCAAAGCAGTGCCAGAGTAGTGTAATAAATCTGAAAGCTGTGCTAATATGGATGACCTTCCTTTTGATATGAGTTTGTAATAATTATAGACATAAAAAGTGGAACCACTTCATAATTATGCAGGACATGTGATGAGAGTGCAGTTGAGTAATTATGCTGTGGTTTTGTCTTGTATTTGGATATTTCTTTAGCCACTGGTCTAGTGATGAGGAGACCTGGGTTCAAGAGTGAAGACAAGAGGCAATAAAATATACTGTATCCTAAAGTAAATCAAGTATGACTTTAAAATTCTAAAAGGCTGAGTCAACACTCCATTATTTTTTGCTCTGGCATAGTGTCTCTGATGTTGATGGAGATAAATGGCTGTAAAATTGGTGTGACAGGCTGGATATCAAGCTCTTTCAGGGCAAGCTTATGAGACTTCAGGTATTTCCTACCTTTGGTCCTTAGAGCTCAGCCCAGCCATTTCTCCTGGCTAGGAGCTGGTCACTGACAGCCCTGACACAGCCTTGATCTGACTATCACAGCCAATAAATTCCCAGGCAGACTCAGAACCGGAAAAACAAAAGGAAACCCAAAATATAACGAGGACAGAAACATTATGAGCCAGTCGCACTTGAACTGGAACAAAGTGACATTCAGGCTTGGTCTGAGATAAGGGCAAGTGGCTGAGAAAAATTTTTCTTATGAACGCTCTATTTTAATGGCTGAAATTCAGTCATTCCTATTTATGTTTCTTTTCAGGTTCTAAATTATAACAGCCTATAAAACAAGCAGCAGGTGACCAAAAAGAGAGATACAGGGGTTAACTGGACATGCAGGAGAACTCCAAATGCAGTAGAAATGCACATCTTCTATAGAGATTTATGGATTTTTTTTTTTTGTTTCAAAAATCCTTTTTTGTTCGAAAGCTGTTTCATTACAGCAAAAAATGGAGAAGTGTGAAGAGGAGACCCACGCCAGATGAAGGGAAGTGTGTGAGATCTACTGTGTGAGAATGTCCTAGATAATGACTGACAGCTGCGAGGTTTTGGTCTCACTTTCATTTTAATGGCATCCTCCAGTGATATGCACTGGATTTCAAGCCTTTGTCGCACTGTCAGCTCCTGTGATGATCCACAGAATATGGGCATTTGACAGGTCTTTAATAAACAGTTTGCTGCTGGGATGAATTGAAGTTCAGCTGGATCCAGCTCGAGTTCAGCAGAACACATCAGGCTGTTAACTCACCTTTATGCTACAAAGGGAAAAAAAAGAGAAGGAAGGGAGGAAAAATCCAGGCTTGGACACCTGCTATTTTTTCAGACATTAATTATGAGACCTTATTTTTGCAGAGGATAATAATGGAGTAGCAAGCTACAGTAGCACATTCTCCCTACAAAAACACCGCAGCGAAGAGCACCAGAAAATGCTTTTTAACTTTCTTCTTGTTTTTTAATATACCTGTAGTCAACCAAAAACCCTCCAGGGGAATTCAATTTGTTGGCTTCTTTGGCAGAAATGGGATTCCAGGGCTGTTCTTTGTTTCTTTTGCATTGAGATTCTCCTGGAACTGGCTCACAGAAACAATCACAGAACCACAGAATCTCAGAATTGTTTAGGCTGGAAAAGACCTCCAAGGTCATCGAGTCCAAGCTGTGACCAATCCCCACCTTGTCACTGAGTGCCATGTCCAGCCATTCCTTGAAATCTCCAGGGATGGGGACTACACCACTGCCCTGGGCAGCCCCTGCCAATGCCTGACCACCACTTCTCTGAAGAAATCCCTCCTAATGTCCAACCTGAACCTCCTCTGGTGCAGCTTAAGACTCTATCCTCATCCTGTCCCTGTTCCCTGGGAGCAGAGCCCGACCCCCCCGGCTGCCCCCTCCTGCCAGGGAGTTGTGCAGAGCCACAAGGGCCCCCCTGAGCCTCCTTTTCTCCAGCCTGAGCCCCTTTCCCAGCTCCCTCAGCCGCTCCTGGGGCCCCAGCCCCTTCCCCAGCTCCGTTCCCTGCCCTGGACACGCTCCAGCCCCTCAATGTCTCTCTTGTCCTGAGGGCCCAGAGCTGTCCCCAGCACTGGAGGTGCCCCAGCAGGGCCAGCACAGGGGACGGGCCCTGCCCTGGGGCTGTGTCACACCATGGCTGGGACAGCCCAGGGGCCATTGGCCTCTTGCCCAGCTGGGCACCCCTGGGCTCATGTCCAGCCCCTGGCACCAGCACCCCCAGGGCCTTTCCTGACAGACACTTTCCAGCCCCTCTGCCCCAGCCTGGGATGTGGTTATGGTGGTCAAAGTGCAGAACCCAGCACCTGGTCTTGTTGAACCTATCTTTGGTCTCAGCCTACTGACTCAGCCTGTCCAGATCCCTCTGCAGAACCTTCCAGCTTTCTAGCAGATCAGAACTCCCACCCAGCTTGGTTCTGTTGTTCTCTAATGGTATCTCAATCCCCTTATCCAGATCATGAATTTATTCATATAATAAAATATATAAAAATATCTTTTTTTTGGACACAATGTCCATGTCAAGGCATGGATAAGGCAGGAAACCACTGTGGAGATGAGATTCCAATGAAAAAGGAAAGAGGAGCTGAGTCTCAGCTGCCTAGTTTAGATCCTGCTGCTTCCTCCATGAAGGAAGAGGAAGGGGTTGGAGCTGGGAAATATGGATCAGGAACTGTCTCCATCATTATGGTCCTTTCCTCATCACAGCTGAAATGGGAATCCCTGTTTTTGAGGAATTTTCCACCCTACTCAAAACTTTCAGATCTTCCTTTTCCTATTCCTCTTCCTCTTGCTGGATTGACCTGGATCCCTGCTTTTAAAATTTTTTTCCCCCTATAATTTATTTTCCTTACTTGCTGTGTTATTCTTATGTAGGTCAGCTCTGATCCAAGCCGTACCATGTTCTCAATGGGAAGTACTTTTGACTTTTTGTCATTATTTTCCTTTAAAATTTATTTTAGCAAATTTTAGCAAAAAGAAGAGCTTTTATAGTGTCACTTTAGCTAAAGTCAGTACAGCCGAAGGAGGGTGGGTGTCAGGGAACTTGCACTGTTTACTGCAAGATTTATTACACAGAAAAGCCTTTACTCCTGGGTTTGGTTCTCACAGACATGAACATTCTCGGCCCCAAACTTCACCCTGATCTCTGCTTTGCACAGATCATTTTATCTTGCATCCTGTATGAATACAGAATTCAAACAACATAATGATAATAAAAAAAAAAAAACAACAAACCTAAAGAATGTTGCTGGCATGGATAGGCACGGCAAGGAATTGAGCCAAATTAGGAAGGGTGAGGTGATGTTCTTGGACAAGACAGAACCTGGTGTAGTATCTGTGATATCACTCAGAAAAGATCGAGCCTTGATAGGCTGTTTTCCGTGTTGTGCGTTGAGTGCAACTGCTCAATTACCATCTAAAAAAACCTCCTCAAGTTAATGGAGAGTGCAGCAATTGAGAAAACCGGGACTAAAATGGAGCAATTGTGTGACTCTCAGGTTTTTTTGTTTGAAGAGCAATGTGTATCAATAATGTGACCAGTATAAAATACAGAGTGTTCCTCAAGGGCCATTTTAGAATGAATTGGGAAGGAAAATAAAATTCATGATCTCAGTTCTTCGTTCGTCTGTACAGTGTGAGGTCTCAGTCATCTTCTCCCAGGCAAGGAAATTCTTAAATAAAATCAGGCATTCCAGAGGCATATACCTAAGTGACTGAACTTTTTAAGGTACATGAGTCCCTGGCTGCCCCATTTCTGCATAATTCGAAAGATTTTTGCTCTTACATGTCCTTTCCCAAATATATCCAGACTGGATAATGCCTATAGTGAGCACAATTGAGAGTGACATGTTAGGAAAAGTTAATTAAGGAACACCTATGCTTAAATAGGAAAGGAGATGGACATTAAAGTAGCCCAATTGAATGAAATTGGACACTGTACGCTATCATAAGTGACAGCTGACATGTTTAGTTCCCTGTTCTATTCAGGGCTGTTAGCTGATTAGTGTTATCTCACCGGCCTGTGCTTCCTGCGCTGTCTCACGGAGCACAGCAGTCCCTGGTGTAGGACTCTGCCACAAGGGACTTTGCTGTGACCTCGTGGCTCTCTGCTCGGCCCTGTGAGAGGGAGAAGAAGGGTTGTGAATGGCAAAGGAGTGAATGGCGCTGGCCTGGAGCTCCATCAGGTCATTGCTTTAATTCAGGGGTGGGACCAGTGCAATGAGTTGGCCTCAACCTGCAGAGCTGCTCTTAGTGCCACATCCAGAGTGGAGAGATATCAAAAGATGCATAGACACATAATCCACTGAAGGCCCAAACACGTGCAATTTTTCAACAGGAAAACAGAAGTTAGTTAGCTTTCCTCAAAACTGAAACAGCGACTGTTTTCATTTCTAATAATACAGAATTTCTCACCTTCCTGGACTGCTGTAAATATTTACCACAACCACCAGGCTATTAAGATAATGATAGAAGCAATAATTTACCTTTAATAGCACATTCTGTGGTAACTAATCCTTATGCTGCAAGATGTCCTGGCTTAGCTCTTGTTCGGGATTTTCCTTTGGTAATTAAAATGCATTTTTCTCATGATGCCCAAGGCTTTTGCACTGCTTTATTTACCTTTGTATATGGAGATCACACAGTTAGGAGACCAGTTCTGAGGCTCACAGACATAGCCAGGAAAGAAGGGGAGAGGCATGGAGTATATCCTGAGGGAACAACAAAAATCCTGGAAAATTCTGCCTTTTTTCTCTCTCTCCCCCATTTTACTGCCTCTCAAAATGCCGAGAGGCTAATTTGTGGTGGAGAGGAATGGCAAGGACTGAGGGAAAGCTCTGGGTCTTCTCAGATCAAAATGAAGGAACATAAAGGATTCTGAAAAAACTGTAGAAACGCTGGAAATCTGGGAAATCCAAAACATGATGTTTATTTAGAAAACATATATGTTCTTCCCAGTGCGTGACTGCTTGCTGTGAGATTTTTTAGCTTGGTACATGCTGGTCGCCAGTAATTGCAGATGTCAGGCTGATCAAAGCAGGAAGATCTGGTGGATAACCAAAGCCCACAGCCCCCAGTGCCCAGAACCAGCAGCCCTGCCCAGGTGCGGGTTCAGATGCGCCTCCCAGCCTTACCTCCTGTCCAAAATTTCGTTATTATTTAAAGTGAAAATAAAGCACAGAAATGAAAAGCAACATGCAGTAGAGATTCAGTATCTTCAAAGGCTGTTGTCTGTTGGCACTTCTTATTTATGTGGCTTAATCTGAATAAAGACGGTGAATACCAATGGCTCAGCATTCCCAAGAGCACACGTAGTCTGAGGATAAGAAGTTATTAACGTAATTGTCTTGTTCCCAACCACAACCTTTGCCTCTTGTGCTCCAGCACAGCTTTTGCACCACTGTTTGCTTGCGTTTACTTCAAATTCAGCCTGTCCAGATGTCTTTGCTGAGCAAACACCAAGAGGTGTGTGGCCTGGTTGAAGGCAGTTCAAAGATCGGGAAGAATGATTAGAGATCTTGAAAATGTGGTTTACAGAGGAAAACTGAAAAAAATAAACCAGCTAAACTCCAGGTCCATCAAGTCCTTTAGCTGTTGGTGTTGGATGGTATCAGTAAGAGGATGAATAACTGACTAAGGTGCAAAGATCCAGTTAGTCTTCTAACCACCAGCACTTCCTCAGAAATGGACAGGGATCAGCAGGATGCCACGGGGAAGCAGTTTTTGCCTTTGCTGAACAATCTTCAGCCTTTAAATACACCTAAGGGTCCACCACTAGCTATTGGTCTAAGTTGAGAACTGCACAACAACGATATGCAAATGTTATTGGTTAGGAAAATGAGGGAGTTAAGTACTATAAAGCCTCTCAGAAACGCAAGAGAAAAAGGAAAATAAACACTTAATTTTCCTAGACTCCGTCAGAGGCCATTTTGTCTGCCCATTTTCTTTGAAAATGTTGCCTCCTTTTGTGCACCTTTACAAAGATTCTTCTCATTCCTTTGCATCAAGATGACAATAATTGCTGTGCTTACTAAAGTGTGATTTTTACTGTGTCTGTGGCTAATCTTACAGCTCAGAACTGTCTCACCCTAAGTCCATATAATCTCTTATGTACTGCTGGTTTTAGTCCTTTCTGAATGATTTCTTGAGGACCACTGGATAGGTCTATTCTCAAAAAAAGGACAGAATTTTAATGGTTCTTTATCTGAAGTGGCTGCCTAGATTTCCTTTACAACAATTGGAGGAAAATAGGCACTTTAATGATAAAAACCTTCTAGACAGAGTTAGCTACCTAAGTTAGGTCAGCTGAGTCAACATTTGGTGGTGATTTCCTTTCAACTATAGCTAAAGAGATTTCCTGATGTCTAGCTCAGATCAGCTCATATCCACTACCTAAAGATTTTTTGAAATTAATTCTCTCACTTATATGGCTGCCATACCCAGGTCCCAAAAGCAACCTCTAGGAAGAGCTGCAGACCAAACTATAATGATACCATCTAGAAAATCTTTACCAATAATACTATTATAAAAACAGCACTGCAAAAAAATCCACCGACCCAAAAAAAACCCCAAAACCACAAACTCTGTGTCAATAACTCAGTGTCCACAATCTGTAAGAAAATTCCTTTGGCAAGTGGCATCTATAATGTTCTTTGACTTGCTGCCATCTCTTCTCGCTGCCTTATAATCAAGTTTGTTTTCAGACAGACCGTGCCTGATTCTTTCAAGATAAGGAGGGTGTGTATTCAAACAGAAGTTACCAGTAGATAGATCTGTAGCACGGGAAGGGCAAGAAAGTAATTGAATAGAGTTATGTGCATTTGTGTAACACTTATAACTGATTTCCAGGAAGAGGGATTAAAGTCTCCAGAGGTGGTGGCAGTAGTCTCTGCAATTACCCACTGGGAAGGGAAAGAGTTTGCAAGTTGGGACAACCTTTGTGGTGCAGAAGGAGAGGTATTGTTGAAAGATATACGTGTCACTATATCTCCCTATAACTTTGTTAACAGAGAGTCAAAGTAGTTTAAAACAAGTCTGAAAAGGTAAAATTTTAATTGAAAATTCTATGTCTCTATAAAAGTTTGTGTTGAAGGTATTATAAATCTCCTTGAGTGGCAGAGGAGAGAGTTTGGAGGTTTTGATATGGAGAAGATGTAAATACAATAAATAAATATTTTATCATCTTCAGTGCCCCTGGTGTACACTGAGGTTCCTGTATAACTATTAGTTTCAGAACACTATCTGAAATTTCGCATATTTACATTTCATTTTTTATTAGAACCAGAGATAAAAAAAGGTTACAAAGTGACCATTTCAGTTGCTTTATATCTCCTTTCCCTAATGTCATTTTAAATTGAACAGAAAAACAGAGTTCTCAGTTCTCCAGCACGTCTTAGTATCACCAATTATTTGCGGGGGTCAAGGATGTTTGACCTCTCAGACAGTGGAGGAGAATAAAACCGTTCCCCAAAAGCATCCCTGTCAGCTCTTCAGTATGCCGGAACAGGCCAGCAGGTTATGAATTGGTCATGCTGAGTGCAGAGGTGGTGTGTGCCAGCTCACATCCAGCGTGGTGCACCCTGCACTGCTTGGGCAGGGGAAGAGGGGCATTCTCCTTTTGGCTTCAGGGCGGAAGGACTGGAGAGGCAGCACCAAGCTGCCACTGCTGGGCCAGACCACTGTAAAAACCTGGCTGTCCTCTTTCGGACTCAAACAAATAGACTTGCCAGCTTGCATCACCACTAATCTTAGATTTTCTGCACATCAAACTATGTAGTTTCCTTTCTCTTCTTTTCCCTTTTCCCCTTTATCCTTCCCCTTTCCCTTTCCTCTCCCTTTTCCCCTTTCCCCTTTTCCTTTTTCCCCTTTCCCTTTTTCTCCTTTCCCTTTTTCCCTTTTCCCCTTTTCCTTTTTCCCCTTTCCCTTTTTCTCCTTTCCCTNCTCCCCAGCCATGTCCCTCTCCTCCCTTTCCTTTTCTGTCCCTGAAATCAGTGACTTCAGTTAGAGGTTAATTTGTGTAAACCCCAACCTCCTTCACTCTTTAAGGGTGTGATCCTTTCTCACTCTGTGCAGTCAGGCTTGTCTGTTTTTCCTGAAGGATGTCAGAGAAGGAAGGATAGGAAGAAACTCCATGTTTCCAGAGCAAGACAAGGAGATATCATTGCCTGCATTGGATGGATTAGGGGAACATTTCTTCTGCAGACAGAACCTTTATAGCATCCATTATGGGCATGTTTATATCTGTTCCTTGGAAGATCTAACATCAACAACTTCCGTGGATGGGCCATCAAGCCTGGTGTGGCTGTGTCTGTTTGCCCGCAGTCCTCCCGATAAAACTTGTCCAGGTCCATTAACAGAAGCTAGAGAGTCAGGTGTGGGTCTGCTTTCCAGTGACAGGTCTGAGAAAGTGCATCATTTAAAAGGTAAATAGTTTCCCCACAAACAGAGCCCAGCAGCAAAGGAATTTAATTCATGGTATATATCCTAACTCCAAAGGCTTGTCAAATGCTGGGCTGTTCTCTCAAAGGAAGAGATTAAAACCACACACCTCAGCCTGAATTGTGGCCAGATTCATCTGCTGGTGCATTCCTGTTTTCACTGGGACTGAACAAGGAGGCCTGATAGATGATCTCATTCTGATGAGTGAAATCCTGACTTCTTAGGATCCAGCGGGAGTTTTGCCATTGAGTTTGCACTGTAATTGAAATGCCAGCATCCCAT